>JARHKZ010000051.1:0-448556 GCA_029204075.1 Mycena capillaripes
GGCCATTGTGTGTCCCCAAGTAGCTGAAAGAAAGCACAACAAGACTGCAATAGAAGAGAGCCAGTAGTTACATAGCGAAGATGTGTGTAGAAATGCATGTTTTCTGCCTAGAAGCATATGCCGTCTCCATCGATGGACAGTGCGTTGCTTGAGCACAGCCGCCCGCCGGAGAATAGGGGTCTCTAAAAGCTTGGGTAACGGCTTGATGCCCGCCAAAGTCTGTCTTTTGCTATGTGGGTGCATTGCAACCTGTGAGTGGTGGTAGAGCCTGTGGGGTGACAGAGACTCGGAGAATAGGAGCCACTTCAAAAGCCTCGAACAAACCGCGAGGCACGATTGAATTGATCCAAAATTATCGGTGATAACAAATCTGCTCCTTTAGGAAGTCGGTTACTTCCATTGCCGTGCCGGCGTGTTAAGAATCTGCAAGTTAGGGTGTGTACGGCAACAGAATCTTTTGAGGTTCTGGTGCTTTGATGGGCAACTATTCCCTTTTCAAGTAGTCAGCTGCCGAGTGCGTGACTTTCTCGCATCTTTCATCAAACAGCATCCAATGCGTCCGCTCACCGTGCCCCGCCTTTCCCGCCCTCTTGGCGTTGTCAAACCAGTGCCCGCCCTCGACATTCCGTGCGTCAGGATAACCCTCGGGCTTTGAGAGAAATACAATTGATGATTACCCTTAACAAGCTGTGGGCAGAGATAAAAAGCGAGGCGGTTTGCGACAAATTTTATTTTTTGTTCTCGTCGTCGCCCACGATGAGCACGGCAGTCAACGATGCGGTGGTGATGCATCAGAGCTGTGACTCCTACGTGACTGAGAAAAGTTTGGACTACTTGAAAAGGGAATAGTTCCCATCAAAGTACCAGAATCTCAAAAGATTCTGTTGCCGTACACACCCTTATTCTTACGACATGACATATCTTGGGACATCTGTAAGAAATATCTTAACGAGGTCCGAAGAAAATGATTATTAGTTCTACCGTAAGAATAAATTATTGGAAATATAAGAATCCATCAGACGGAACCACTAAGTTATCTGATCGTACGGATTCACAAGATTTCCGTTTGGCCGTGTAGCACGATCTGGCTCGTGACAACGCCGATTCTGGGCGCGGGGCTCGTCATGTGTGCGTGTTTATTATTCATTCGAGGTTCGATTGAGTACGGTGCCCCTGACGAGATGTGGTGCAGCGCTGTTCATTCGCCGGTATACGCTCGCGAGGACGACTGTGAAGAATCCGGGGAAGGACAAGGGGGCGGAAAAGGGCGATGTGGAGAAGGGGCCTGAGGTGACACCTGGGGGGAGCGAGAGCGGGGATGTACATGAAGGTGAGGAGGTTCCTAAGCAAGAGGACGGGGAGGGGACCGTACGCGGCGGAGGATCGCTCGACAAGAGTGGGGTAAAGGAGACGGTTTAGACCATAGATTGTTCGGTCTGTATGATATTCACGATTTAGTTTTAATGCCGAAACGCCTAGGATCGTAGTTAACGCGTTAAGCATCCTGGCCTGATCCGAGGTCCACGACTGCTAGGCCAAATAAATTTAAGGTTTGCCACGCGACGCGATTGCGAGGAGTGATGTCATCATGCTAGCACTTACGCCGACTAGGCCAGGCTGGGCAGCAGCCAGTTTGGGCGCGAAGACGCGTGGGAGGATCGAGGATTTAGGTTGAGCCTGGTTGAGCCACAAGATCGAGCGCGACCGCGGGTAAGTATAGCTTCGGAGGACGCGATTCTACTGGTGCTTGGGTTAATGGTGCCTCGTCCATGTTGTGCGTGGTGGGAATGATCTGCGATTCGGGGTCGGAAGTCGGGGGCGAGGTCGGCGCGGAATGTATATATGTAAGACGCTCAGATGACATGCGAGTGGAATAGGAAGCTATTGAGATGTATGTCGGGCGTGATTGTACTCGGGTTGTCTTTTGATAGCAGATGTTGCCCCCGAGGCGGTTGGTGAAACGCAGGGGACTGAGATTGGGTACCGAGGTTGTGCTGAGCTGTCGAGTTGTTTGCGGAGTGTATAGATGCAGAGAGAGCAGTAGCATTTCAGTGTATGGAACAGCATTTATCAGTACTTTGGACGATCAGCGCGGGGGAGTTATCAAGTTCTCATGGCGATGCGATGCTGAGGACAGAGGAAGGAGAGGCTAATAGGATATGGGGGTGTTCATGGAGATGGGTGACAGTCAATAGAAGAGTACGGCACGTGTACACTAGTCTATACCTCTGCGATATACCTCGTCCTTGTTTTTCCTTCCTCTCCCTCTATGCCTTCGGAAATATCTGCGCGGTCCTCGTCGACGAGTACAAATGTTCCTCCTGCCACTGCCAGGTCGAGGCTGCCAGCGACGCCGCCGACGTTCGTCTGCCCGGCGTCTGCGCCGGATGCGCGCGTTTGCTCGCCTCCCTCACCATTCTCGTCCCCGACGCCCGTCCGGAGCGCCCCTGCATCGATACATGTCCCCGCGAGTCGCCCGTGCTGCGGAGGCAGCGTCCGTGCGACGACTCCCAGGACGCACCACTCCAAGTCGCCTCATCGCCCTCCTATCGCCCCACACCCCCCGTCTACTCAAAGCCCGCCCCGCCCCCGAGTCCGTCTTTGTTCATCCCCAGTTTGTGCCCCCACGGCAGCACTCAAAGGGTGCAGACCCCCTCACCGACATCACCCGTCTCCGTGTCCGTGCACAAACACACCACTGTCTCTACCCCGGCGCATCCTTCCAGGGCACACAAAAGAGCGGCCGAAACAGCTACGACGTCAACGTCACTATCGTGGTGCGTATCCTTGACGCATGTGTGTCATGTGCTCAGTTTCTTGCAGGACGTCGACTTTGCCTCGTCCTTCCTATGTGGCTACCTGCGCATTCGCGGCCTCACGGACGACTGGCCAGAGCTCACAACCTACTTTGACGCGGAAATTATCGGCTCGCGCTACGGCTTTCTCACTCAAAACTGGGGTGCGACGGAGCAGGCAGATATGGTCCACTGGTCCCGCTTCCCCCGCGTTCCGTCATGTCAAGAGCGAGCTCAAAAAACCCCACCTCACCATGCCGGACCGCGACCGCGGGCCGTCTTTATGCGCTGGAAGGAGCGGTTCCTCGTTCCGGACCATCGTGTGCAGGACATCAACGGTGCGAGCTTCGCGGGTCAGTCTCTATCTGAGCATTACTACCACATTTCCCCGCGTTAATGAGCGACTGGCCCAGGCTTCTACTATGTCTGTGTGGACTTTAATCCAGCACCGACACAGCCCGAGGATATCGACGCGGTGCCGATAGCCGAGCCGGTCGAGGCAACAGCCCCACAACCGGCACCACCCGCTAAGACACCGCCCGCGAAGAAGCGGCGCGACTCGAGTGTTCGGCGCGCGCTCTCCGCGGGCCCGCGCCCCGCGCTCATGAGCGGCTTCTACTTTCACCAAAACTCAGAACCGTGCGTGCCCAACCTCTTCTGTCTAATATTACCTCTCCTACAAGTCGTGTCCTTGCACACAGGTACCAACAGCTCACGCTCAGCCACCTCCCCGAGCGCACGAGCTCGAGCTTCGAGTTTCGCTAGCTCCGCCGCCCTGACGCTTTGTATGATATCGATATCGCATCCAGTAGTACCTATACCTGTCGCTTTCTGTAATATTCATGTTTTGCAACAAACACACTCATCATCACACACGGAATCATCTTTGTGGCGCTTCGAGCATCCTGTCCGTCGACATACTTACAACGGCATCGAGTGCTGTAAGGGAAGCCCTTTGCCATCGGGATTATCCGACGCCACGGGCTACGCAGCGCGGGAAAGCGACGGGGAACAGAAGCGCGTCTTTCTTTGGTCTTGACGTCCTGCTCGACCCGGGGTAACTTGCTGTGGAGTTGCAGATTCGAGAACGCTTGGCGGGTCGTCCTGGCAGTCGGCATGATCGCGGCAGCGTTAAAGCGTTTAGCAAACATTGGCAAATAGCAAGAGCCCCTGAACCCGCCCTTTCTTGACACCTTCTCTGCCGTCCCTCGTTCTGAACGTCCCTTGATGTCCACATCCGTATTCTTGTGCACCTTTTTTTTTTCTGACAACTCGATTTCTCTTGCTGTATTATTATTCCATGACTTCCTTGTAGCTTCTCGCAACTGCAAGTGCAAGTCCTCTCTATACGCGTGCGACAGCGACCGAGACCTCGAGCAGGCCAACAACGCGTACGGGTCTTAGCCGGTAGCCGCTCGCGAAGAATTTCAAGGCCAAGTCAGTAATGCTGCCAACCACGCGACAGCATTCTGGCACCTCTCAATCCCTGCTCGCCACCACTGCAGTCTCAAGTTGACGTTCAATCCTCACTTGCCAGCACGAAGCAAACGCCGCTGTAAATTTCTTCAGAATTTTCTTTCACTTTGCAGACCGCGATTGTTGGACTCGTTAGGCGCGCTTGCCGTTGTCGTCCTTGGCAGATCATCGCTTGGTTCCATCACAGTCCCTGTTCTTCAATGCCCCTCGGACGAGAGAGATTTAATGGTACCTGCGCGACCCTGTATAATTCTTTTTGTATTGCACTCGAGCCTCGAGGCTCGGCCCCCAATAGTTGATGTCCGGTGTAAATCATCACCAAATTTAATCATGCGAACGCGAACAACCGTGTCCATGCAGTATCTGCCTACTCGACGCGAGTGCAGTCGAGCGACAGTGACGAGTGCCCTGGATGTAGAATATATATCGCGAATTCGAGTGGTGGAAGTAGTCGAAGAAAGAAATGCCAAAGAAAATATAAATGGAAATGCTTTTATTGGCGATCAAGCGTGGACTGCTTCTTTCGTGGTACCACTGGCACTGGGAGGCTCAGGGCTCTTCGTCCCGCCGCCATGTCCTCCCATTCCGCGTCCTCCGCCAACCTCGTCGGCATTCACTACCGCGTAGGCAAGAAAATCGGCGAAGGCTCTTTTGGCGTCATCTTCGAAGGTGCGGTTGGTCGCGCACACCAACGACGGCGTTCAGCTCACCCTTGTAAATCCCAGGCACAAATCTCCTCAATTCCCAGACGGTCGCAATCAAGTTTGTGCGTGCACAGTTTGTCCGCGGTCTGCGTCCACTGACTGGACTGTGCGCAGGAACCCCGCAAGGCCGAGGCCCCGCAGCTGCGCGACGAATGCCGCTCGTACCGTATCCTCGCAGGATGCAGTCAGTCCCCTCGTACCCCAGCGACGGCCCGATTCCTGATCCCGACTGACGCCCATCGCAGCGGGGATACCCCAGATATACCACTTTGGACAGGAGGGCCTGCACAACATCCTTGTCATTGACCTCCTCGGGCCTAGTCTCGAGGACCTCTTCGACATGTGCGGTCGCAAATTCTCCATCAAGACCGTGTGCATGGCCGCGCGCCAGATGGTGCGTCCGCGCCGTCGTTTCTATTGTGCGGCGATAACTGACAGGTGCGATCTCCGTAGCTCTCGCGCGTGCAAACCATCCACGAGAAGAACCTCATCTACCGCGACATCAGCCGGACAACTTTCTCATCGGGCGGCCGGGCACCAAGGGCGCGAATGGTGCGCTCCGCCGTTCTTTATAATTGAATTAATATCAATTTCAATTAACGCGGTCGTCGCAGTGGTACATGTCGTCGACTTTGGTATGGCCAAGCAGTATCGCGACCCGAAGACGAAGCAGCACATCCCGTACCGTGAGCGCAAGAGCCTTAGCGGCACTGCGCGCTACATGAGCATCAACACGCACTTGGGCCGCGGTGCGCCGTCTCTCGTCTATCCTTCTCATTCCCTTTCTTAACGGATACGACGGCATGCAGAACAGTCTCGGCGGGACGATCTAGAGGCACTCGGTCACGTCTTCATGTACTTTTTGCGGGGGAGCCTGCCCTGGCAGGGCCTCAAGGCCGCGACGAACAAGCAAAAATACGAGAAGATCGGGGAGAAGAAACAGACGACACCGATCAAGGAACTGTGCGAGGGCTTTCCTGGTCAGCCTCACTCTATTTACTCTTCCATTCCACGTCTCGTCCCCTCCGTTCTATTTAAATTTTTCATTTCCGTTCCGGGAGCTGACACCCGCTCGCAGAGGAGTTCGGCATCTACCTTAACTACGTGCGCAAACTGGGCTTTGAGGAGACGCCCGACTATGACTTTCTCCGAGAACTTTTTACAAAGGTTATGAAAATAACAACGACTTGGATGATGGCGTTTTTGACTGGAATTTACTGAACGGTGAGCTGCGCCGTTCCGTATACCCACCCTACACCACTCACACATCGGGCTGCAGGCGGGAAGGGCTGGGAGGCGTCCGTGGGGCAAAGCCAAATACTGGCCCAAATACAAAGCACGGGGCTCGCGGGCAGCCCGCACGAGCGGCGGCGGGATCACCGTGTGGACACGGACCGGCGGCGCGCGTCCCAGACCGGCAACATCGTCCCTCCGTCGCCTGCGCTTGTCCGACACGGCTCCAAGCAGCGCAAGGTCCCGAACGCGCTGACGCCTGGCGGCGGCAACTCCCCGGGGCAGCTTACGCCGCATTCTGCCGCCGCGCAGATAAATGTTCCCGTCGGTGCGCGCGGCGCGGCGCAGCATCCGTACGCCAACGCGGGCTCCGGCGGGTTCGACTACGGGCGCGAAGCCGGGGACGAGTACGGGCAGCAACAGTATGGCCGCGCATCACCCATGGTTTCCAGCGTTGGTGCTGCACCGCCGGCTATCAGCAACGTTCGGGCGCGGGGAGGCGACGTTGGTGTGTCGCGGGGCGGGGACTTTAACGGACAGGAGGATGAGCCGCCCAAGTCCAGTCTGCTGAGGATTCTAACATGTCGATGTGGCTGATACCTGTGCTTCTTGCATTCCATGCCTCTCATCGTTTATCTATTCGCTCGTAATTTTTCTTTTCGTACCTTGTCGCTTTCTTTTATGAATGGTGAGGGATCGAAATCATAATGGATGGATTATAATTAGTGTGCACATTCGGCAAGATTCGTCTCTACTTAGGTGTGGTCCCCGTCCTTCTCGTATTGTGCCTCCCAATCCTGCTCATCCGGAGTTGGAGATCGAGAGCCTGAGAGTACGCATCAGCAAAGGTACACAGCCGAAAATGAATAAACCCATACGTCTGCTTAGCGTACGAAAAAACTTCTCTGTGGAAACGGAAGGCGCCTCGCCTCTGGCGTTGCCCACTGGCGTCTGTCGGCGGAGCTGCATCTGCATGTTCACAGCTGGCCCGTCTGCGTTCGTCAAGGTACCGCTCGCGTCAGAGCCTGTCTCCTCACCACCATCGAAACGTGAACGGCGGCCGGAAAGCGGCCGAGAGTGTCTGTTGGAAAGGACGAGATCGAGGCCGCTTCCGCTTCCCGATGGTATAGGAGCGGAGAAGCGCGTAAAATTACGGGGTCGACTGCCTTCGCGTGGTGGCCGCCTCTCCTCCGCAAACTGTACCCCACGCTCCTCATGCTCCTCACGCCGCTCCTGGTTGTTGTGAGGCCCGGGAATCCAGATGCGTTGTTCATAGTAGCGTCCGGTGGTAGGAGTGTCGGAATGCCGACGGAGAAGTCCCTCTTGCTGAGGGTGCTGGGGCCGCACGGGCCGGTAGTCTTCTGAAGTATAATGTTAATGGAAAAGAGCTGCACACAATTAAACCTCGACCCTACCTGGATTCGGCGCCATTGAGCGACGAGCGTGATCGCCAAACACAACGCCCCCTCTCCCACGGCCGCGACCACGATGAGAACTGGAATAGGTTCTTATCCCCGACCCAAATAAGTCGATACTACGTGAGGGCGACGGTTGGTGCAAGGCGGACACCAGGCCATTGACAAGATCAGCCACAACTTTGACAGTTGCTTCGGTGCTGAGTGACTGCCTTTCAATCGTCGCAGCGGAATCAGATATGTTTTCGGGGGCTTGTCCTCCGAGCCTGGCTCGTATGTCCCTCACTTCAGCTGCCTGACGAGCCTGGGTTGTCTGAACCGAGGAAAGGGCTTGGATTATCGTCGCAAGTTGGTCCTGTATGGCAGAAGGAGATGCCTGATTGTTGGATCCCTCCGACGACGAAGAGGCTCGTCCTGCAAGAGAAGTAGAGGCAGCCTGGCGCGTGGGTTTCCTCCGCGGTAGAGCTGGAGCGGCGGCAGAAGACGGAGGGTCACGAAGAGTGTTCGGGGTTGGCTTGCTATTTAAAGCAGACGCATTGTTGACTGCATCGGCTACAGAAATTGCTGCGTGGGGCTTGAAACGAAGATCTGGGACTGGCTTTGAGAAACGCGAGTTCAGACGGGCTCGCTTGAGTGGAAGTTCTTCTTCGGAATCCGATGAACTGGATGATTCGTCGAGTACTATTAAATTTTTCGCAGCCTTCCTTCGAGGTCTAGTAGCAGGCCTTTCGGGACCCGAAGAATTCGGGATGACCGTACGCAAACCCGGCGGTCCTCTGGTGGGTGTGATCGTTTAGTCTTCTTGCGCGACGGAATATCATCATCGTCGTCGATCTAAAGTGACTATGGGCATGCAACAAAGTAGGTGAAGGAAGCACATACCTCAATGATGGCTGGTGGCCCATTTCCTTCAGTGGTTGAGACGTGTTTGTCTGACCTGTCCTTTCGCTTCGGTGGACGGGAAACAGGTGCCATTAGGACATAGTCCATCACCAGACGTTTTGGCCGTTTCGAAGTTGGCTGCAAACCAATAGCCATTTGATTGGTAGCAGGGAGCTAAGAGCGGAGTCAGCAGGTTTTCAAGAAGGAATTACACGACATACACCGGTCTCCCACTTCAAATCGTAGTACCCAAGTTTCCAAAAGTTTGGATTGCCGTTGATGGGCCTGCAAGTCGAAAAAGTAGTAGCTAGATACGCCAACTGAATCCTCATGTCTGGAACATAATCTGGCTTTTCGCGTTTGAGTGTAGCTATTTCCGAAGCGAATCGTTTTCTGCTTGCTTTGTGCGCTTCGTGCAACAGTGCTGTTGTCTCGTCCTTGTTCTCTGCTAGCAATGCTTCCGCGGCATGAAGACGACATTCCCAGGTGATATGTGCAAGACAAGTGCCGGCGTGGCATTTTTTGCACTGCAGCACCCATGCATTTGGATTGTCGTGATTGAGTTCCTTGTCTCTTCTGACCGTACAGCGTCTCGGTTCATTATAGGTTTTGTCCTACTCCATCATTATTATCGAATGAACAAGGAAAAAATGTACGCACCTTGGCCAATCTGATTCTCTTCCTTCGAAGGACGACTGCTGCCCGAAAGAGACCTACCCTGTCGTCTACCAGGAGTTGTCTGAAAATATTTGAATTACGATTTCAGATGTCAACGTCACACTGACTGATTGGAGGGGACGGTTCCTCCCTGGCCTTCTAGCTCCGAACAAACAGTGAATAAATCCACAGCTCGTGCCCGAGTATCGAAAAGTTTCGTGAGAAAGCGGGACTGCATGGGAAACATGACCTCGCAGCCGCACGTCCGTCCGTCCACATAACAGCCGGGGCATACGATGAATCCAGCGCCAGGGTCGGCGGGTCTGGGGAAATCCACGCAGGAACGGCATTCGAAGAAGCTTTGGAATATATCTCCGCCACAAAAATCGCAGGAAATTTGTTCAACTTCGTCATCTGCGGCGTCGGTTTCGCCGGCCAAGTGACGCATTTTGTGGGCTTCGGGTGAATGCTCTTCGATTAAGATCGAATCGAAGAGAAGGATGACACGTCGAAGTGTGTCGAGCTGTGTCCGCATGTCGTTCTGCGATGTACTCGCCATTGCATTACGAGAACCCGACAAACGTTGCGGCTGGTTGCATAGAAGAGTCGATACCTTTTTAATTGTTTCCAGGAGAGTGTGATAGATGGTGGATTTCACTCGGTAGACCTCAGCTCGGCAAACCCTGTTGAGACTGATTAGCTGGCGCATCAAGATAAAGACTCGGAGGAGTCCAACCTTCGATATAATGGCAACTCGTAGCGCAACGCCAGAGATAAGCCGTCCACAGTCATCCTCGACCAAGAAGTTTTGATCGTGATTCCACCAGAATTGACAACTTGGTGCGCAGAGCGAGGTGGAACCAGAACCAAGTCGCCTAATCTCTGCTCCGTGATATATACTTTGAAGGGAGCCTTCGCGAGCTCTGCGACTGTAATGACATGTGCTTCGTGGTCCAGTTCTGGCAGTGGGTTCAATTGGAGTTTTGAATGGACACATGAGGGGGCACCCACCTTGTTCCAGCACGTCGTGAAAATATTCCGCAGCAGCGTTCGCAGATGACGTTGCCGTCATGAACCAGAAAGAAGACCCGCCTTTCTCTGTGTAGCACATCAAGTTATGGCCAGAAGATGCGCAGAGATCTGGGCGGATGGTTAGAAAAAGAAATCTGGTTGGTTATAGCTAAAACTTGCCTTTATGACACGGCGTAAACGTGTCGCCAACTCCAAGGTAGCACATAAGGGTCTCTGGTCGATCCTATATTGTGTTCACCGTAAGATCCGAAAGAAAGGCATCAGACATACCTGTTCAGGTAGGCTATTGAGGAGGTTTTCTGGCCCGTCCGGCGTAAGAGACGACGGGATAACCCCGCTGTACAGGAACTTGTTCCATGCGCCGGGGCACGCAACATCTTTCCCGTACAACCTCTCTTTCTCTACGGAGAATGTTTAATGATTTGATAAATGGATTAACGACGTCGAAAGTCACCTTCCGGCGTCATGAAAGGAGATATCGCTCGGGTGCGCGCAATGAAGTCGGATAACGGAATGTTCTCGTCAGTCCGGTCGTGGACGTTTCTGACGGGTATAGTGGCTAGAACAGCATGGTCAATACATCAAGTCGATACCGAGGTGCGCGCGACGCACCCGGCCCATTGCGTTCAAGCCATTCAGGAGTGAACTTGTCTTTAATCCACTGTGGATGGTTGTGTAATCCTTCGACAACCAAAGGAACGCCCTTGTTCGCGCTCTCATGCTCCTGGATTTGGGACGCTGTGGACTTGGCGGGGGACCAGCGAACTCGAGGTACTGGATAGAAATTCTTGCTTGTGCGGACCAGAGACTCTAAAGTCCACTCTCGACAGGAGAGCATGGGTTGACTGCGGGGTTTGTTGCGGCGGGTTTTAAGTTCGGCAACAATCAAGGCGTCCGGGGTGGACGACGCGTCGATAATGCTTTCCGAATCCTTGCTGCTATCGCGAGCCGAGGTCGCGCTCGCAGAGGGAGAGTGATCACGTGGATCACTTCCGCTTTGAGAAGAGCCAGATGGCGACGAGTGCCCCCATTCGACTTGCTTTGAGAGGTGTGGAGGCGAGGGTGAGTCTCCCCACTCCGGCTGTCTGGCCATAAGCTGCGATCTGCGCTGCTCGAAGCCCATAGTGGTGTAAGGTAAGAAGGACGAATCACATCCACAGTCCTTGTTCTTAAATAAACGGGCGCTAATCATGGACAATAGATCATCGTTCCAACAGTTAAGAAAAGGCGTAACCCTCTGCTGAACTCGAAACAGTAACATGCGTACGTATAGCCTGATCGAAGATTCCGGTATTGCACAGCTGTCGCCCACAGGAACCGGAGGAAGCGCAGGCGCTTCCGCTGATGATCGTCTCTCTCTCTCACTTGCGAAATATAATAGTACTACATGCAGCAAACGGTATTCAGTTGAACTGGCGATCCGACATCGCACATAGGCCCTCGTCAGATTTTAGGGCATTTCGGTCTAGTCTCTTCATCTTGGCGTCGCCTCCGATTTCGGCGCTAACAGCTTTGACGCCCGCGAAGACGCCCACAGCAATGAATATATTCCGCGGTCTTTTAATGCCGTGCAAGTGGCCGGATTGGGGTTAATGGCTATTTGCACTTATTGACGTGTCCAGAAATTGCCTACGCGCCTTGTCACCTGTCAACTTGCTCGTCCGATCGGGCTCTCCCACTTTCCCAAACCGCGTTCAAGATGGCCAAAGCAGTGCAGAAACGATGCCAGTGAAGGATAGATCTACAGCAGTCGGTTGATCGTTGTGCAGCCGAAGGCACTGTAGCCGACAATCGAAGATATCATCCCGTCGATGCCAACTTGGAAGCGGTGCGAGAAAAACACATGTGGGAGGATCCCTGGGAATCAGTAGATGATTCGCTGGGATTAACCAAGAGACGGTCTACAACGGCGCACGAGGCTCCACGAGGGCAGATAAAAGTGGAATTGCGGTGAGGCCCGTGGCGGACAGACAGAAAGAACGAAGAACTGGCACCACAGCTGTTTCGAGGCCGAAATCAGCGTGTTCTCGTTGCGTCGCAAGTGAGTTTATCAGAGTGTCTTGTGCGGGGGCCGTGTCAATTGCGCTTGAAGACCGTATTCGTCTCGCCTTGAACTTCCTATCGAGGGAAGGTGCTCTCATGGCGTGTCGATCACAGCCTGCGCGAGGAAACGTCTAGTTGAGGTAACCAGACGCGATGGTTTGTCGATTGAGGGCGAACGGTCAGCTGAGAGCAAGAATCGGAACGTTGAGCAAAGAGACGTGGCCGGCGGTTATGTAGAGAAGACCATCTCAACATTTGAACATTCGGTGATCTCCGCATTAAATTGATCCCATCCGATAAAAATCTTGCCCTGACTTCGTGGCTACTTCGCCTCAGGATAGGCACCTGAAGAGGGAGGTCGAGAAAGCCTAGATTCATGAATTGCAATAATAATAAGGGCCACTTCCATCCGCTTCATACGATATGTTGGAACGAAGGCAACATGTACACTGGATTAACACCTTCCAAGTAGATTCGCCCAATATTCCGTAAACTAAGATAAGAGCCAAGAAACGGAAAAAAGAGTCCAGGGAAAAACATAAGAACGTCAGGAAGCATATGGTCGTAGGGGGTTGGTAGTCGCCGGCCATCCTACCGCTTTCCATTTGTCAAATCAATGAACCGCGTAACGCGCTTCATCGCGCGCGTGCTACGCGCCCACCCGGCATCATCGTCCGCCTCCTCATCCGCCAGGCGCGACGCACGCGAATGGCGTTCGCAAAGCATCCGCCCGTCAATCTCCCAGTATTCGTCCAACCGCTCCTTGCACCCTCCGGCCCCAGGGAACTCGCAAAGCATGTGCTCCGGGTGGTACCGGTCGCCCGCGTGTGAGATGGCGCAAGGACCTTCGATTGGCTGCCCGCACCGTGCGGCAGCACACAGGGAATCGTTCGCCTCGTGGTAATGGTATGCACACAGCGGCTTGCCGTCCAGCACGTAGAAAGTTTTGTCGGGGAATGGTTTCTGGATTTCGGTTCAACTACTGTTTCTGAGCGAGGTGGAAATGAAAACGTACATGGCATGTGTAGCAGTTGAAGCATTCTCGGTGGTATTTGCCCTTGAGCTGCCCGTCCGATGACGATACAGCTTGTTTTTCGATGGGTAGGTTACACCGCCGACACTGCAGAATTAAATTCCAAACGTCAGCAAAAATAGAACGGAACCCTGGCCTGGGGAAAGGAACGAGCTTACTTTGGGTAAATACATGTTCTTCCAACACTTTTCACATAGCACTCCTCCTGAATCCACCTGCACCCACTTTCCGTCCTCAATCTTCTTCTCACATCGTACGCAAACCTTGGGCTTGCGCACAGCCCGTTCCCGCCGAGGGTCGTCGCGGGTGGTCGAACGCTCCCTCGTCGGACTCGCTCGCGCTCGTGTAGCGCGGGAATCAGGTGAGTTATTGCTGCGGCCGCTCCTTATGCTGGCACTGTCGTCCAGATCCCGAGCGCGGTCCTTCCTCCTCGCCTCCGGCGAAAACGAGCGGTCCCGCCCCGTCGATTTGCTCTTAGAGAGCGCAACGTCCTCCACTTTATTTGAACCGCTGCGGCCATCAGACCGCGAGTCACCGATGGCAACAGCGCTTCTCGAGGAGTATGCACTCCCACCACTGTTCTCGCGACTGTGGCCACCCCGCGAAGGGGCTAGCCCCGGCCCACCGAAACGTTCATACGAGCTCGGTGGCGCTTGCGAGAGCCCAAGTGCTTGGGCTACTCGTGCAGAATTATCTCGCTTCGGGCTGGTTGCTTCGCCATAATCGCTCTCGTCAGAAAGCGAAGCCCTTGAGTCTGAGCGAGTACGTCGATCTGATCGCTCTTCTGAAGGCGCCCTTCGTGTTGGGTCGGGACGCACTGCTGGAGGAGGGCTCTTTGTTCTGAACGATCCAAGTCCGCTCGATGCGAGTCCGCTTCGCAGTTCGTTAGCCCGTCGGAGGTCCTCGTCGTCATCGTCTTCATCCTCATAATCCGTCGAGTCAGCGTACGCAAGTCCACCGTACTCGGACCCGGAGCTCTGCGAGACAACATCAATTGAAGGTCTGCTGCTTCCGCGAGATGAAACAGATGCTGATGATTGAAGTTGGGCCTTTGGCGCTGGTGCTCGTGATGGAGGAGAGCGCGAACGACTGTTGAATGGCTGGGGGGATACCGGCGATTCAGGGTATGAGGCTATCCCCGGAGAGTTTGAAGAACCTGTGGAGGTCGATAAGGGCGGTGGTGTTGTGTCTTGAAACAAGAAACTAATCAGAAACTTGCCAAAAGCGGAACTAGGCCAAACTCACTACTCCCGATCGTTGCACCAATGTCGAGATGCCGCGGTGGGCTTGCCTTTGCGGGCGGTGGCGCGGGCGCTGAGGAGCTGGCAAACATGGCTGCGCGGGCGGCGGCCGCGAAGCCTCTGCGCCCAACACCGGCCATGCCGGCCTCCCCCCCGATTTGGGTGTTTACAGCGGGAGGCGGTGGCGCAGCGGGAGGTATTTCCCGGTGGATGTAAAGGATGGGCGGGCGGTAACGGGGAGGACATCGAGGACGCATTGGACCCCGATCGCGCGCGCGCAAAGCCACCTATCGGTCGGCTGAGAACGGGAGACTCACCACCGGACGCGTATGGATCTCTCGAGGAGGAACGGGGCGCAGGTGGGCCCTCACCTGTGCGTGAGAGCGGACTACCACGAGGACTACCACGCGTCGGATAAGAAGGCGCATTGAAACTCGGTCCACTCGTGTTGAGTCTCGGCCGGTCGTTGCGCGAGGCAGCCGCATTGTTCATGGGTGCGCGGGGACTTGGAGGAGGGGCGGGGGCACGCCCCGGCGACACCGGTGCATTAACGAGACCCTGGAGGCGCTGTGGCAAAAGAGATGCGGCTGCACCGGGAGAGAGAGAGGGTTTGGGTAGATTGAGGGAGGTCTTTGGTAGGTTGAGAGTAGGGAGCGGGGGCGCTGGAGCGCATATGTGTTCTCCGAGCTCTGCTAGAGGAACTAGGAAGCTGCAGTTTGAGCATTTGACAGATGGGAGCATCTGGGACATGCGGCCCGCAGGGGGCTGGGCTGGACTGGACATGAGCATTGGGGAAAGACTGGAGTGAGTGGGTAGGACTTGTTACGACCAGCGCGGGTAGGAATAAGCTGCTAGTAGAGCATGAGAGCAGGAATCAACCGTCACGCCCCTTGCATATGGGTCACAAATTTCTCTGACTTCGGTAACCGGGGTGTGCTGATCATCAAATGGATTCGCAGAGCCTTATTCCCCGCATAGCTTAAAACAACGGATGTTGCGCGGAAAAATACGGTCTACTCGGCCACATTCTCCGTCCGACTCTAGCTGGAACAGCTTTTCTTCGAGGCTCAAATATTATAATTCCCAGGCCACAATCTACTTCGTGCACCATCATATGGAGCCAATATGATATGCCGTATTCTGTCGATCCGGCAACTGGCCCGCAGATCCATGAGCTTGGGCGACGGAGGCAGTACCACTCCATTATTACGCAAAATTAATGTCCGTAGAGAGTACTACAAATCACTCAACCTCCCAACCACAGCAACCTCTTGACTCCATACTCCATTTTAGCATACATGCTCGTCATGCGCTGAGCTTCCGCCAACCTGTAATAAATGTCAGTCATCGTCGCGAGTCGGGGAGCAGATAAATTAACGACGCACCCCACAACATCCTCCTCCACAACCAACCCCGAAACGCCCTCCCCCACCCGCCCGTCGTTCCCCATGTCCTCGCAGGCCCGCCGAATGCTGTCCACCATCAGGTCGACCGCCTCCCGGCAGCTCCCTGCCCCGCTCAGCTCTTCTGCAGAGTCGACGTAGGCGGCAGTCCCGCCGAAGCTGCTCGCGCGCCGCGTCCGGGCAGGATCAATAGGCAGCACCTTGAACGCAGCAAACGACGTCTCTGTGTCATTCGCCGACGTGCTCAGCAGACGCGCCGACAGCGCGCCCGCCGTCGTACCTCTGCGCCCCAGCGTCGCCGGGATCCGCCCAAGGCTGCTCGTTGCCGCCGCCGACAGACTCTTGATGGTCACCTTGTTCGTGGCCGGCACCGCGACCTTATCCATGCTGTTGCGTACCGAGTAGCTTGTGATCCGTGTCATTTGGTTCACAGTCGCCCAGGACACAACGAACCCCGCATTCTGCTCGGGGTCCCTACTAGCCTCTTCCAGTGGGGAAAGTATATATGCCCCTAAGTATTTTAGAGTTGAGTCCGTGATCCGTGTTGGTTGTCGCCAACGACGATGACGCACCTTTGGCAATCTTGGTGATGTCCCCGAGGGGAACACGGGTATACATCTTGACTTTTCAAGGGTATAATCATAACTCTGTGGACCCGGATGTCAGCGGAAGCTCCCCGAATGAAAATACCAAGCCCACAATAAATATAATGCATTACTTGTCTAAAAGTCATTCCAGTGACAGACGCTATAGAAGCAAATTGACGTACCAGTAGCAGCACCTTCTCCTCAAATTTATCTCCAATACGGGCGTTGAGCTCTTCTGGCGCAAAAAGAGTCCACCCTGACAACAACCGCTCGCCTTCCGCAAGGACGCGCGACGCAGACGTGGCGATCGCCTCCGCGCGAATCTTCGACAATCGAATCAGGTCCCGTGGGTCCGTTGACTGTAGCTTCAGCAAGAATTCCGCGAAACAGACACCGTCCGGTTTCCTAGCATAAAGTCTATTACCGCCTGGCAAAACCAGTCGCTGAATGTCGACGTGTACATCCTGCATAAAAACATTAATCATGACCGCATCACGTTTCGGAAGAGCTTACCTGGCGAGCGAGTTGACGCCGTCATTCAGCATCCCGCCAAGGTCCCTCTTTCCCGTTCTTCGGAAGCGTAAATCCCCGGTATCCAACGGAGACAATGTTTCTCACCTGGTAAAGTCACCCTTTTGATTCCCGCACTATCAGACAACCAATTACCACGGCGAGAAATTGAAACGAACCTTGAGAGCAGATGTACCAGCACTAAAACCTCCGATCAGGATAATCCCTAACAGAAGGAAGAACACGCACTAAGCCCGACTGATGGCGTCCCCGTATTCGCCCAGACTACAGGAACATTCACATCCCATTTATTTCTGGCACAGAAGAACGCCTACCATCGTTGAACACATTATCCGTCTCTGTCCGGCCTTCCATCGCAGGATTCAGAAGAGCAACAGCGCCGAGCTGGTTGTTCAGTACGTATCGCGCAAAGGCCGACTATGATGCGGGAAGTCCGTCTCGATGCGGGTAATGAGAAACAACTGATGTACTTACCTGGACGACATTTGTGCGGTCAAGGCAATCGATGCAATTGACACGGAAAGCCCCTTCTGCGATGACATGGTAAGGTTACCCGAGATCCAGAGATATCTAAAACGAAAACACTTTAGCGTACCACGGGAAAAGAACGGATCTGTTACCCTTGATGCTCGAATGTCCGCTCCATGGTATCAAGCAGCTTGGAGATATTCTCATACCTACACCACAATCAGAACTTTCAAAATACACAGAAGAACGAACACACTTCATTCCCTTGGTTTCCGTATGGAAGTCGTATTCGTGATACCTATGCCGCGATTGGAGTGAATGAGAATAGGGAAAGATAGAGCAAACGGCTCACACAGCGTCCTTGTCCGCCAACTCAGTCATGTACTCCCGATATCCCTGTGTAATGGCCGCCTCCTTGCCATGCTGCTCTGCCAGATTGACGATCGTCTCCGCAAGTGTCAGCAGACTAGTAAAACAACAAGCGCACACGCGAAACGCACATGGGGTCCGTATTTAGGTACCGTACGTAGGAAATGCCGCTTCAGCGCATCCAGGTGCTGCTCATGTGTGCGGTCGGTAGCGAGGAGCGGTGGAGGCTTGAGCCCGTACCCCGTCTGTGTCCAGAACAAAGGGACTGGAAAAAAGGTTAAATATGCGGAGAAAATAAGGAGTGAATACGCACTGGATCCCCGGAGTTGGACATAGGCAAATACATTTGACCGACCCTCGCGCTAAAGGATATTAGTATGTCTTAATTAGAGGAGAATAAACCCGGCAAACCTCGACGCGCATGATCGTCTCTGTCTCTACGAAATTCGCAACATGTGCATCGTCGTCGATGCCACGACGCTGGTACCGGAGCCCAGCACGGTCCCGAGAGCGTCGCGAAACGATGATGTAGTCCACTTCCGCGTCTTCCTCGTGAGTCAGCGGGTGGGGCGGTATCGTAAACTTTGCGATCTGGTAGTAGCCCTGCATGATAGGGAGGACGTATGGGTGCACCCCTGCATCAATGAAGGGCTTCGACATCCACTCGTTCCACCAGAACTGGCGATCAACACGACGCCAAAGCGGGAGCGTTGGGTTCGGTTCTACTAGGACGTCGGTCGTGCTGTCCTCGTCCTGGGGGGCAGGATCAGGAGACGGGAGGGCGTCGAGGTCAGCCAGCAATGCATGTTGCTTTTGCGATTTGGTGACCTGCTCCTGTTTGTGCTGCAAGGGAGCGTGTAACATCTGGGCCGAGGTGAGACCGGGTCTGCGAGGGGAATCCAAAAAATGAACCTACCAAACGTGTAGGCGAAGTACATGCCACCCTTGGTAAATTCGCGAATGCATTCTCTCACAATCTTGTCTTCCAGTTCAGAGTGTTGTTCCTCGGTCGAGACTGGGGCGGGAGCAAGCGTCTCTATAAGATCGCTCAGGACCGCGGCAGGCTCCTGCTGGCCCTGGCTGATTAGGTCGTCGAGTGATTGCTGCACTGGAGGTTCTTCTGGGGAGTTGGTGTTACGGGTGTCGAAGGGACCGACGTCCTCTTGGATAGTCTGCTCCAGAAAGAGAGGCGGGAGGCCAGGGTCTTGGCCACAGGGACGTAGCGATGGACTGTTCATCCGAGGGGGATGAAAGGTCGGAAGAGGAGGCGTAGGGAGATGCGGGAGACGAATGTTCATCGCTGTTGAGGGTGAAAGAGGTCGCCAGAGGCGTCACAAGTTTAACGTCGTCGGTAGAAGAAAACTGAACTCGAGGAGATGAACGAGGAGCATCTACAACTTGCGCAGATGTAGAGGAAGGAGTTTGTTCAATATCGTGGATGGAAGGTAACGAGTCAAAGTTCCACTGGTGACAAGCAGCGAGGGACGCGACAGATGCGTGTTCCGGGAAGCCAGCGTGTTTACGGTTATCCGGGCGCGTTGTTCCACAAGGGGTATCGCAGTAATACCCTTGACGCGTATACCGCATGGGATGCGTCCAGAACTTGAGAGTGAGTTACGGTCAACCTGGAACGCAGACGGTGCCAATTCGCTTACGGTTCCCGACATCCGATTTGGCACTTACCAACCAGCAAGTATGAGGCTGGAAAGTCATAATCGGTTCGGGATCGCGAAAAAGGAGTCGGAAAAGCATACCAGAAAATAGTTCTAGCACGCCGACTATTCCATATATAATAACGCTGTCTGTCCAGTCGACCCCATCAGCCTCTCCGTTGCCAGAAAGTTCTTCCACCTTGACCGTCTTGCTCCATGAAAGACGGAGATGGGCTGTTGGGCCGGGATCATTGGCACCGGCGTCCCGGAATATGCTGGCGGAGCAGCAGACCAGTGGCGGTCACTAGCAGTGCTATGTGGTCGTGGGGACATGGGTGAGGGACCGGGGGTAACGACATATTTGGGTTGCAGGCCAGTGGGTATGGGGAGCGGTTATACTGGACGAAGGAGGAGAGCTTGTGGACGGGGCAAATGGCTTGGACGCCTTGGTGAAGAAGCGCTTCATGGCGTTTGAGCCTGCCCGACGCCTGAATTATGCGCTTCAAGCAAGTCGGCGTTCAGAGCAAGTGGCCTTCACGTGCACATGCCGCCGATCCTGCAACCATGATCGATGACGTTTGACTTCCTTTTGGAGAGCAGTTGATAGAAACAGCAGGCCGCACTCTCTGGATTCCTTTTCCATTGCATGCTTCACTTTGCTCTATAGGTACCTCGCCAGTTTGAATCTGGAGTCGTCAAATTTGCAAAAGCAACGCAATTGGCAGAAATTCCGCTTATGAGGAACCCGAAAAAACGAGCATCGGTTTCGAATTTCCTGGATGCATCTTGAAGGAAAAAAATTGGGAACGTTGTGTGCCTTGCCAGATGCTGCTGAGTCTCAACGATGTAAATACTACATACGAGTACTTGCCGAGCACTAAAGAATTTGACATGAACTGTGGGAAATTTTCAAAGTCGGCGACACCGCCACCCTGCGGATCACGGATCGCGGACCGCTCTTTGAGCTTCTCGTCTCTGCGGCGGCCAGTTTGCAGATGACCAGGTCCGCATTCCTACTATGACGACGCCACGAGAATCGCCTTCTTCAAATTGACAATTCCTGGAAATCGTGCAGCTTACTGACGTAGCCCGACGCGACAGGACGCGACGCGGCTCTGCAACGACCCATACGAGTGAATGAACCAGGATCGCGGTTAAAATAATGTTAAAAGTCCAAGCTGGTCTCTTCTACCTCAGACAAATCCGCGTGCGTTTCCTGTTTTCAGCTGCCCGGTGTCTCGTACAGACAGTGCTGGAAGCGGGAAGCCTGGAACGCGGATGGATGATGTCCGAAGGAAAAAAAGCATCCGGGGGCGCGCGACAACGGCGCCCCGCGGGATCACCTGGTCCACAGTCCTACATCTTATGGGCCAATAGAATATCCAACGGATCCGAAGCTCGGCATTTGGTACACTATAAATCGAAAAATGCCCAACTATCGTGAACGAGCTCTTGAACGTTCTCGCGATGAGAGTCGTTTTTCTCTCTGTCCTTCTGCATGTGCTCGCTCAGAGCGATTTCGTCTCAAGTTACGACTTGTTTTATGCTCGAGCTGAGAACTACACTGGTCCATTTGCTGACGGAGGCTCCTGGACTCATGGATTCGCCCAAGCGAAAGCTCTCGTCGACCAAATGGTAGGTGTTGAACCGCTCGTGTTGTTCGATTCTCATTCTCGACAAGACTATTGAGGAAAAAGTGACACCAACCCGAGCTCTCATCATCAATCTCAAGCTGTATTTCTAGGTCAACATCACCACTGGTTACACTGGAAAATGTGTCGGCTTTACGGGACAAGTCCCGAGGTTAAATTTGAGGGCTCTGTGCTTGCAGGACGGCCCTGCTGGGGTGCGGCCTGCGCGTCGCGTTTCCCAGTTCCCTGCTGGCGTCACCACCGCCGCGACGTGGAACCGGGACCTGATGGCTGCACGAGGAGCTGCCCTCGGCCAGGAGTTCCACGACAAAGGAGTACGTTCATACATTTTATGATATATTTAGGTAGCTAACATTTCTCGCAGGTAAACATCTGGCAAGAAATCCTGCCTTCTTAGGGTCGCAATTGCTCACCATTTCCGTAGGCTTGGCCCTGTGACTGGAGGTCCGCTTGGGAGAAGTCCTTACATGGGCCGGAACTGGGAAGGTATGTTAATTGTATTTCGTCGAGGCGTGTTTCATGCTAACAAAACTTCAGGCTTCAGTCCAGACTCGTCCGTTTCCTGTCTTGTGATATTTTTCGAGTACTAACTCATATTCTCAAGCTACCTGAACGGGGTAGCCTCGTATCTATCGGTCAAGCACGGGCAAGAACAGGGTGTTATCACTTGTGCAAAACATTATATTGCATACGAGCAAGTAAGCACCATGATCATCCACCCCCGACCTCACTTGACCTCACCGCATTAAGGAAACTTTCCCGAGACCCTTTTAATCTCACTGAAGGCTACTCTGTGTTCCCCCCTCTCGAACAATTGCCAATATCGTCCAACTTTGACGACAAGACGGCCCATGAAGTGTACTTGGTGAGGATTTCACGACTGACGAGCATCGTTGTCTGAATATCATCGCAGTGGCCGTTCGCCGAGGCCGTCAGAGCTGGTACCGGTGCGGTCATGTGTAGTTACAACGAAATCAACCAGACGCATAGCTGCGCGGACGACCACACGCTCAATCAAATCCTCAGACAGAGCTTGCATTCCAAGGCGCAGTTATCTCGGATTGGGGAGGCACTTGGGATTCCGAGGCCTCTGCCATTGGTGGGCTCGACGTCTCAATGCCCGGGACGGCGTTCGATGGCGTATTTGGAAACTTCTTCGGTGACGAATTGGTCGCACTAGTCAAGAATGCGTCCTGTCCCGGAGGCTCGCCTCGACGACATGGTAGCATCTGCTGTTTTCGAATTCTCTTTCCTGATTCCCTGATGTTTTTTTGAAAAAATCCAGGTCCTGCGTACGCTGTCGCCGATTTTCCAACACCAGGATCTTGACACGTATCCCCTGCCCGCCTTTGATGTGCGCGAC
The DNA here is from genome assembly GCA_029204075.1 of Mycena capillaripes. NCBI lineage: Eukaryota > Fungi > Basidiomycota > Agaricomycetes > Agaricales > Mycenaceae > Mycena > Mycena capillaripes. The sequence goes on from JARHKZ010000051.1 coordinate 22,537, forward strand.
CCTCACTATTCCGACCAACAACGTCCCGGCGCGACCATTACAAGGTCATTCGAGACATCGGCGAAGAAGCGCTTACTCTTGTCAAGAACAGCCGCAAATCTGGTGGCGGCCTCCCGCTCCCTAAACCCACCGCTATGGGCTCCCTCGCGGTCATTGGCGAAGACGCGTCTGCGTCATCGTACGGCGCGACCTCCTGCGGCGACGGCGGCACCAGCTGCCAGATCGACAACAACGGGACGATGACCATAGGCGGCGGCAGCGGCTGGCGTACCCGCCCTACACGATCGACCCGCTTGCGGCCATTACCGCGTACGTCCGCGCCGACGGGCCTGACATCAACCAGCACTCGAAAACTGGGAACCTCGCTGCCGCCGCACTGCAGGCCAGCCGGTCCGAGACTGCGCTCGTGTTTATAAATGCGTACGCGCGGAGGGAGGGGATCGTCACAACCTTAGCGCCTTCTCGAATGGCGACGCGCTCGTGAAGACCGTAGCGGCAGTGAACAACAATACGATCGTAGTGATGCACATCCCTGCCCCGTCCTCGTCGAGGATTGGATAGACCATGAGAACGTGTGTTGCGTTTGCCCGATGCGTTTCTCAGAGGTCTGATGGTTGTAGGTGACCGCTGTGCTCATCGCGCATCTCCCAGGGCAAGAGAGCGGAAACTCGTTGGTGCCAGTGTTGTGGGGCGAGAAATCCCCGTCTGGAAAACTCCCCTACACCGTCGCAAAGAATGAGGTCGGGTTGGTGCTCGTTTTTTACATCGTACATTGCCTTGACGCTCACTCAGACTGGCCCCAAACGGCATCGCGACGACCCGGTCCTCGCGCCCCAGGCGAATTTCACTGAAAAGCTGCTCATAGATTACAAGGCCAGTCCCACGGTGCACTCGCGCGTCATGCCGCTGAGAGGTTTTTAGTGGTTCGATGCCAAGAACATCACCCCTCGCTGGGAGTTTGGCTTTGGCATGAGTTACACAACTTTCAAATTCGGAGACCTCAGCGTCGCGAAGACCTTCAAGGCGGACACGACCTCCGTACAGCCGACCGCAGAGCCGTTCGCCAAGCTATCCGACTCGGGCAGCAGCATGTATGACATCCTATATACCGTAGGTTATGTGTCCGTCGCTGCAGAGCTGAACAATGAAGCTACCCTTTGCACAGGCTAAGGTCGAAATCATGAACACTGGCAAGGTACAAGGCGCTGAAGTCGCGCAGCTATATGTCTCGGTGCCTCGATCCCTTATTTACTTCGTCGCGCAGCTGAGATGTTCCCTAGTTCCCGCGAGCGAAGACGAGCCGCCCTACCTTCTTCGCGGCTTCGACAAGCTCGATCTCGCGCCGGGCCAGAGCCAGACCGCGACGTTCGAGTTGACCCGGAAGGACCTGTCCGTGTGGGACGTGTCCCATCAGCGGTGGAAAGGTGAGTGCTCGCGCGTTTACGGCCAGTATTTTCTGACGAGTGTTTTCAGTTCCCGCAGGATCATTCAAGCTCTCTGTTGGAGCATCCAGCCGCGACTTGCGGTCTACCGTCACACACACGTTTGCATGATTCGAAAAGTTTGTTCATTTGTCGCGATATTATCCAAAAATTAATACGAATTTGGACTTGTCTCAACTCGTGTTGTCGTGACCGCAAAAAGGTAGCGGCGCCGGCTTCGGCCTCTGTTGTGAACGAAAAATGAGAGGGGAACGAGTAACAGTAGCGACCAGAGATGCGATAAAATTTCTTGTGACAATAACGACCCACGACCCACTTAAAAGAGGTATGCACTTTAAAAAATAAGGATGGCTTTCTCTGTTGTGGTGAGAATCAGCAAGTCCAGTGGCTGTGCACGCTCCAATTCACGTCCTCCTTCATTGGGAATTCTTGAATTCTTGAATTCTTGAATTCTTGAATTCGCCCAATCGCCGTCTCTGAACGCTCGACTTTGTAGCGGATCTAGACCCCACTGGCCGATGCACATTTTAAACTCTAAGTACTTGTCTCGAAGCTCATGGCGCCAAAAAACATGAGCACCTCTACCAGTTCGTGTCTGCAAGGCAAGAAGGAGACTCGCGAATACACCTGCGCGCAATTCACTGCCAAGGCTGAATTCATTGGCAATTGCATCCATCCAAATACACAATGATAACGCTCGATGATGCATCATTCAAGTTGAGAATAGTATTCCATCTTTCCATCTTACTTCTTTCCTGATCTGCCCAGCCTCCTTCCCGGGATGATATCGTTTCGTCTACTCGTATAACGTGTCCTTCGAGTGGGTTCTCCAGTACGAACGAGGACCATTCCCAACGTCGAACTCAGTGTAGGGAGGACCATGTCAAACAAGGACGAGCTCCCGCTGCCCGCCTCCGCCCGCGCGCCAGTACCAGCGCAATCGCATCCTCGGTACCTTCTCCGCGTGCAGAGACCTCAAAATCCCCCATAATGCCCACCTTCGCTCCCACATCCCAGTACCGCTCAACCCACGCCGGTGGCATACAGCCCTCTGCCTCTTTTTTCCGCCCTTCACGGCCGCAATACCGGCTTCCGTCGGTCGAGTCTGTGGCTGCACCTACCGACGAGGACGTCTACAATCTCGCACCTCTCGACAAGCGCCTCTCCGACAGCTCCAACGAGCCACCGGCCAGCATCGGCGGGGAGACGGCTGAGGACCAGTATAAAAGACAGCGATCAAAGCCGAGCCGTGAGCCACTCGTCCCGCTCCCATCGCTCTCGCATCCAACACTGCACCAGCGGACCGGCTCAGCGAGCACAGGTGGGCCACGCAGCGTACCAGGAAGGCTAGTACGCAACAGTCTGGAGCGTGTGTTTAGCCTGCGCCGCGGATGAGCTTTGATTCTTTGCCCAAAGCTGCCGGTGCGCACGAGGGCCGACGACCGCCGTTAGAGAGCAAGCTCCACGACGAGGAGCACGGCATGTTGGACATCCCTGTACCGGGGGACTACCGCTTCGAGGCGAACCGCACCCGGTCCGTGTCGCCCGCGCCGTCATTCGCCACACCTGCCCCGACGCCTGGAGCACCCCCGCGCGCCGCGGTGCCCCTCCTCGACGCGGTCACGAAGCAGCCGCTGCGCAACTACCAGCTGCACCCATCGCGCAACCGCTTCTTTCTGCGTGGGCACCTCCTTACGGGTGGCGAGTCGCCGTGGGTATTCGTCGGCTCGCTGGTGCTCGCGCTGACGCTCGCGGGCGTGTGGTTCGGGACGACCGCGGTGTGGTGGTGGCACAACGTCAGCCCTGCGGTGGCCGCAGTGGGCGCGTACCTTGCGCTGATCACGCTCTCGACCCTGTTGGCTGCGTCAACGCGCGATCCAGGTATTTTGCCGCGGGACCTCGATCTTAACCCACCGTACCCAGCCACGTCGCCGTCCAACGGGACATGCGCACGCCGATGCCGCGCGACCTCAAGGTCCGCGCAGATGTGTATGTGCCGGGCCTGATTTTATTTCTCTGCATCTAGCTAATTTTTTATGGACAGCGTACGTGTGAAATATTGTCTAACGTGCCAAACGTACCGCCCGCCGCGATCAAGCCATTGCAGAGTGGTGCGCCTGTTCATAATTTTTTTTACTGTTACCGATTTTGCTGACGGGTGACGGGTGCAGTGCGACAACTGCGTGGACGGGCTAGACCACCACTGCCGATGGCTAAACAACTGCATCGGACGGCGAACTACACGACGTTCGTCGCGCTTTTGCTGTCTGGGATGACGACGCTCGTGCTTATGATCGTCACGTCCGCGCTGCATCTCTACCTACTTGCACACCGGGACCCGACGGGCGCGAAGGGGCGGGCGTGTGTTTAAGCACGCGCTGGTCACGGCGCAGGGAGCGCGGTGGTTTTTGCCTGCGATGATTCTGATATGGCCCGTCGGCGCCCTGCTAAGCTATCACATGCGGCTACTCCTGCAGAACGTCACCACGATCGAGCAGGTACATCTCTCTTTTTTCTTCACAATGAAAATCAAGATTGAAGAACGAAATAGATCCGGAACCAAGCACACAAGACGCTTGTCCCAGGGCCGGCACCGCCGAACCCATTCTCGCACGGAACTGGCGACGGAATTTGCTCGCGGTACTGGTGCCGTCGGTGAGCTATTCGTACCTCGATGCGCGGGGAACGCGACACAGGACGAGCGAGAGGTGAATCCTGGGTCGCGGAGGTTATATTAAGCGGATTTGCGTATCTGTATTTTCTCTAGCGAGGTTCCACTCACTTGAATGGATGTAGTTGCCTGATTTTTGAGCAAGTTTGGCAATGGGACTCGGCGAATTTCCATTCTCGTCCTTTTCGATCATGATCGAAAACTGACGTCACAGGCACAAGAAGGAAAAGAAAAAGAAAAAGATCATCTTATTGAGCTGGTGACTCTCTCTTTCTTCACCTTGAAAATAAATGTTGACGCAGTGTAGATACGAAACCAAGCACACAAAGACGCTCCTCTGGTTAAGTATACTCATCCAGCTGACACAGCCACTGATGGGACAATGTGGCTTGTTCACGACCATGTCCACCCTCGGACTCGTCTTGGACGGACTCGGTCTGGGCCGCACCTTCCCGGAGCACAACGGCTCGAGAGCCACACGAAAATAAGCGAGCGGGAATGTGCATTATGCCCCGCCCTCAAAACCGTACTCCAACCGATGATGGCTCAAGAACCTCGTAAGAGATCTGCGAGTCTCACGACGCGACAATCCTAGCGCCTGCTACCGTTCAAAGGCGGACTGATGGATTCAAACGAAGGGATCGTCGTGGTGACTTCTGGCACCGAAAGAAAGTCAAGTTGAGGGATTTCTCAACCTCCTGCGGACAGCGGCGGTCGTGGTCGAGGATCTCTTGAACCTCCCAAAAGATTACATTCGTGTTGGAGGTCAAGTTTCACGCGACGCTTGCATAGCAGACCTACACGCCCGTGACGAGAAGGACGAAACTTTGCTCACCGTCGAAGCGAAGACACCAGACCTCCTTAACACTCAAGATTTAGGTCTGATAGTGAAAAAGCCCCCAATGGTTCTTGGAGCGAAGGAGAGTTAGAGTTGATGTTTGGAGTACACGGCATCGATGGTTTTGCAAGTGTGTATAGCACTCTCGCACCGTCTCTTGCTTAGCATTTCCTAGGCTTGGTGCCAATCGCTCTACGACTCTTGGGAAAATGACGCCGGACAGACTGTTACGCCGCGTTACTGCGGCCTAATCAGCTATAACGACACTATCCTTGGTCTTCGCGCTCCGGCATGGACTACATTACCAGCGACGAAGATACCTTGTTCATCACAGGTCCTCTGAATCCCAAAGATACGTTTATTGGCTTGTGGCCATACCATACAACCAGGTCACCATCAACAAGAGATCCACCGTGAACAGGGTGCGCGCTGCCGTGCACATAGCCAGTATTTTTATCCTGATTCTCAAACGTAAGCACAGTCCAAGCTTTCGTACCCTACCGAAGACGCCACAGATTTAAGATCCGAGCTCTCGAGCCTCAAATCAGAGAACCGGGAGTTCATGTACCAGTACGACATCCGTTCGTGTTATGGGAACAAATTCTTATTTTCGGACCCCAAATCATTGTCCGCGGCAAGCACTTGGAATCGAACCTGTCGCCACCCTTCACTCCCCCGCTTAGCCCCGCCAGCTCCGGAGTCAGAGTCCTTTCGGGTCCCTCAACCCCTCAAGTCCTCCATCTCATCTGATCATAACTGCCCATCTGGCGATGGCGTTGTTGGTGAGGTACACCTGGCGCGGTGCGGGAAGGACCTTGTGGCGTGGAAGGAGATTGATCCTGCCAAGGAGGAAGCCCGCAATGGAGACTCGGCATGGGAGGAAGCAGCAATGTACCAGGGCCCGCTTGCAACCCTCCAAGGGACCGTCGTCCCGCGATTCTATGGCGCTTATCACAAGACGACGGATGACCACATCGTCCTCTTGCTAGAGTACGTCGGACGACGCCTTTTGGTGGAGACATGGGGGAGGTCGCCCCGGCTGTACGGTACGCATGAGTTCGGACGCGGTGTTTGATAATAACTCAGTATCCTCTTTGCAGTGTTGCTGCTGAGAAGCAACTTGAAAAGGTGGCGGCAGCTGGCGTTGTGCACGGCGACTTCCAGCCTCGCAACGTTTGCATCACGGACAAGGGAAATGTCAAAATAATAGATATTTCACATTCGACGCTTGCCGCATAACTCTGGCCTCGGTCTCGCGCATTGTCATGCTAAACAATACCACAAATTTCCTGCCATGTATTTGTACGGCGAATTCCATATATGTATCTACGTACGTACGCGGACCAGAAAGCATGATTCACAGCAAAGGTAGCTACACGGGGAAACGATACGATACAGGCGAACACGGAGAGACAAAAAAAGAAATTGGTATGCCGCGGCACTCAAGCGGGCGGCTGCTGGCCGTTGAACGGAGGTTCACCAGTCGCGTTCGGGCCGTGGTTCATGCGCGAGAAGAACGAGTCCCATTGTCCTGCGCGTCGTTAGCACAAAACACCTTGAACAGAACAGCGAGAAATGTACCCCAGTTAAACATCTCCCCGGGGATCCCCTCCAAAAGCGCCGTATCCGTCATCGCCAAGTCCGCGAGCGTATTCCCCGCCTGCGCGTCGAGCACATTCATGACCTGCACCGGGTTCGCCCCCACGCCCATGTTCATCGCGGGGTTCACATTCGAGTGGCTCCCGCGCCCCCCGCTGCCGCCGGTGGTCAGCGGCGTGAGGTTCACCATCGTCGTACCGGCACCTGCACCCGCGCCGTTTTGATGAGCATGGTTATTCCCAGATCGCATAAGCCGCGCGGGCACCGCGCCCCCCTCGTCTGGGAGCGGCGGCGCGAACGCCGACGACGTCAGCGCCTCACCTTGCTTGCCCCCCGAAGCGGCCTCGCCGCCCTCCACGCCGTCCTTGATCACTGTCCCCGCGGGGAGGTCCTCAAAGTCGTCCTGCGAGTCCTTGTGCGCGATGAACACGCCGCCGCCGGGACGCGTTGGGTCGGGCTGGTAGTTGAGCGACGCCGGCTGCTTGCCTTTGACGCCGCCCGTCGGGTTGAGCACGGGCGCTTCAAGCGGGAGCTGCGGGCCTTGCGTCGCTTCGTAAAGCAGCGTGATGATTTCGGCAGTCTAAACAAGTAAACGAAAAGAAGAGAAGAAAAAAACAAGTCAGCAAGCGCAGTGGAGGCGATTTCCCAAGCGGCGAAAAAAAAAACTACGGGCCTTTCGTCTCGCCGACATATGGTCGGGCGATATGGATCCTTCCCAGCGGCGCACACAGTCGCGCAATTTCTTCAATTTCGCGACGGCCTCGGGTCCTGTCTTCTTACCCAAGTGTGGTACTATTTTCGGCATTGTCAGCTATGCTATCGGACATTAGATTGCCTGCAATTTACCTGCACAAACGCACACGACGTGGCAGCATACGCAACCAACAGCCATACGTCATACACACGCTCATGCGCGTCGAGCCAGTCGATGCTCTCACCGGTGAGCGTGACGAGCGAGCTCCACTGCTCGACGGTGAGCCCAAACTTGAGGTGCGCGGGGCACGAGTAGCTGATGCGCATGAACACGCGCCAGAAGATCATGCAGACCGAGGTATACAGCAGGTGCAGGAGCCCTGCGGGGAAACACGGGCATTATTAGCTCAGGCAGGCGCCAAGCGGTCTACTGGCAACATACCGGCGCTCTGCGGCGTCTCTGCTCCACGGAACTTGAGATTCTCGGGGAGATTCGCCTTCCACGCCTCGATGTCTGCCAACAGCTTGTAGAGTATTTCGTCGCTGATGAGCGTGAGACCCGAAGGGCTGGGAGAAGAAGATCAGATTGTGGGGCTGCAAGGGGAAGAAGGAAACAAAGAGGTACCTATAGATAGTTTTTACGACGCGTCCGCCGATGACACTGAGGCGGACGAGCTCGTCCATGTAGAGGTCTTTCGAGTCGCCCGACGACGGCAGGCGGACGTCGCAGTCGTGCACATCGATCATGTAAGGGAATCCATAAACAAGACTCGCCCTAAGCAGAAAAATGTTGGCGGGCTGTCCGTGTCAGTCCAAAAAGAGGCTTACCAACGGTCGCTGATGAGACAGGCGCCCCATACACGGCGACGAAGCTCAATGTCCTGCTTGACAAGCTCGGCGCGGTGGAGCCCAAGGTCTTGTGCCTGTCAAAAGTGAATTTGTGTGACAAGATATGGAGCGATAGAAAAACCAACCATGCGAATCGCGCTGCCCAAACGAGCCCACATGGCCGAGAGGGCCGTGGGGACAAACTGGGAGTGGCAGTCGCCGGTCATGCAGAGAATAAGCAGCGCCTGGACATTGGCCATCGAGGGGGTGGAGAGGACGTCCTCGGCCTTGATGACACCGTTGACTGCATAGCGGATCGAGTCAAAGACGGACTGGGGGACCTCGCGACGAGCAGCGGCGACGAGACACATGGAGTAGAGCAGGATGGGCGGCGGCGCGGGGGTGGCGAGAAATTCGGCCTGTGTCATGATGGGCAAAATAGGCGCAACATCAGAAAAGTAGGCGTTGAGGAGCTGCTCGACGATCTGGGGCTCGATGTGGAGATCGACCGGCTTGGGCACGGAAGGCTGCTGGTCGCTCTGGGCGGGCTTTTCGACGCGGATGAGGCCATCGCCGCTCTTGCTGACCTCGAAGGTGTGGTGGTAGCGCGAGTCGTAGCCCTCGTAGATGCGGGACGAGATGGAGGCCTGGGAATGGAGCAGATGGGCGGCCGAGGTGGGCCCAAAGACGCTGCTGTCGCGCTTTTCGGCGAGGGGGGACTTGTTGTCCTTGTTTTCGTCTTCCTCGAGCTTTTTCTTCTTGAAGCGGGTCTCTGTGATGGGGAGGAAGAAGGTGCAGTCAAACGCGTACTGCTTGCAGTGCTGGCACTTGGGGGCTCTGCGTCGGTGAGGATGTCGCAGCGAATCTTGCGACTACGACAGGAATCACACGCGCGCTGAGTCTTTGTGCGCTTTTTGAGCTCGAGGGCCTGGGCCTTTTGCTGTGCAGGGGTGAGGTCACTCGGGGATGCGCCCTCGTCGTCGTCGTCGTCCTTGTCCTTGCGGGCTGCGCTGCCACTGCCACCTGCGGCGGACTTGCGCTTGCGCTTGAGGCCTGCACTGGCCGAGTCTTGCTGGGGGACATTGCGCTGTTGTCTTGCGGGGGATGGGGAGGCGGGGGGCCGTACATCATCATCTGGGGCGGGTATTGGGGATAGTAGTGGGCGGGGTAGGGGGAGGGGTGGACGGGGTAGGCATACTGGGGGGCGCCGGGAGTGCCGGGGGGCGGGGGCGGGGGTACTGCTGGGGGAAGGGCGGGCCGTATCCGGGGGGATGGTTCATGATGTACGGCGGGTACGGGAGCACGGGCGGCGGGGGAGCTTCGCGGCATTGAGTTGAGGATATAGCAAATGATAGGATGGAAAGTACCCTCTGTCTGCTGCTTGCGCTGCCGGGGTTTCTTTGAGGACGGCTGGGACGGCTTGTCTGCCGCGTCCTCGGTGGGGACTGGGGCTGCGTCTTTCGGGGGTGGCGATGCCATGGCTGAGATCTGAGCTGTTCTTATCTGTTTCTGCTTTGAGCCTCCTCCATTCCATAAAAAAAGGCAGCAGCGGCTTACCAACGGTGACGGGGCAGGAAGAGGCAAGGGAACACGGCACCGTCTCCTTTCAAACTCCGCGAACACCTGTCGGTATTTCATCCGTCATTCCCACGCCAGCTCCACTTTCATGTGCAACACTGATCGGTACCCCAACTTTCCTCAATTAATTTCAGGGACATCCGGGACGCCACCAACGCCCACAACCACAATGAGTTCCCTGTAGCCCTGCACAGAAAAATTCTGACCACAAACAGGCGTCTTTCGAAGCATACGGGAAAGGGAGATCCCTCCATTCAATTTGGAGCTCAATCTCGCCTCACACGATTTCTCTTTGGCCCGGGGGAACAGATCGAAATCTGACACACTCCCATTCTAACCAGCGCCGAACCGAGGCGGGGTATCTGTCCCGTTCCGTTCCTGTCGATCCGACATGTCCGACAATCCTCGGGCAAAAGTGGGTCTGGTGAACGCTCCCGAGTTTCCAGCTTGCAAAGAAAAGCGACCAATAATAGTCGCCAGTGTCACAAAACACACCAGCCTCACCCAAAAGGCCAGGCAATTTTGTTGGGCAATCGAGTCTCCAAGAAGCTGTTCTGATTTACGACATGTCCACTTATTTTTCCGTAAACTCCTTGCCTGCTGTAAATCAGATGAGATGCGCATCTGAATGAATTCTCGCATCTCATCTGGATTCTGCGGATCCGACGTAGCCCGTACGGTGAGTGGATTGCTTCCGTCCATTAACCGTGTAATCAGATTTGCGACATCAATCGGGTAGTTGATCAAGGTCATTGTACAATGACATGCCACTTAAAGCAATTCAACAACGTCGGTAGCGACCGTGCCAAATGCCAGACAAGGTATCCACAAAAATGCCAAGCTAGCCGCAAACAGCTGGAGGAAATAGACCTACGCCGTCATTCCGACCTTCCAACACAGCGCGCAAACCTGATCCATGAGTAAATTTATTATTATCCAAGTACAACCTTGTATTCAAATGAGTGTCAATGTAAGCCCCGCCAAATTATACATCCAGATTGTATGTACTGTTTCGTCAAGTCCTTTCCCATCCCTCATACTTCTAGCAAAAACAACTCACTCCACCCTCCGCTCCTTGCCCACCAACCCCGGATTCGCCTCCCTCTCATCCTGCGTTGCATACCCCGGCGCATCCAGCCACGAGTACCCCACCGGCCGACACAGCACCGCCAGTAAATTCCGCCGCCAGCTCCCGTGCGAGAACGGATTCGGCGGCGCCGGTCCAGGGACGAGCGTTTTGTGCGCTTGGTTCCTAATCTATTGGTTCATTCGTCAGCATCTATTTTTTTGAGGAAGAGGGCGGCCCACCTGCTCAATCGTCGTAACATTAAGCAACAACAACCGCATATGATAGCTCAACAGCGCCCCAACCGGCCAAATCACCACAATCGCCAAACAAAACACCACCGCACTTCCCGCTCCATGGCTCAACGCGTGCTTGAATACACGCCCGCCGCGCCGCGACGGGTCGTGGTCCCGGTGCGCGAGGAGGTAGAGGTGCAGCGCCGACGTGACGATCATGAGCACGAGCGTCGTGGTCGCAGACAGAAGCAGCACAAAGAACGTCGTATAGTTCCGCCGCCCGATGCAGTTGTTCAGCCACTGGCAGTGGTGGTCGCACCCGTCGACGCAGTTGTCGCACTGCGCCTGTTAGCATACACACTAGAGAAAGGAATGCATAGAGCGCCCACCATTTTGCAGTGGCTTGACCGTGGGGGGCGATACGTCTTGCATGTCGGGCAGTATTTCACGCGTACCCTGTGCGTAGATAAATTAACTATAGATGAAAAAAAATGAGAAAGGCACGTACACATCCGCGCGGACCTTGAGGTCGCGCGGCATCGGCGCGCGCATGTCCCCATTCGACGGCGACGTGGTCGGGTACGGCGGATCGGGGTCCAGCTCTCTGGGTAAAATCCCCGGATCGCGCGTCGACGCCGACAACAAGCTCGAAAGCGTAATCAGCGCAAGGTACGCACCCACCGCAGCCACCGCCGGACTGACATTGTGCCACCACCACACCGCGGTCGTGCCGAACCACACGCCCGTGAGCGTCAGCACGAGCACAAGCGAGCCGATGAACGCCCACGGCGAGTCACCGCCCGTGAGGAGGTGCCCGCGCAGAAAAAAGTGGTTGCGCGAAGGGTACAGCTGGTAATTGCGCAGCGGCGCGTGCGTCGTCGGGTCGAGCACGGGCATCGCTGCGCGCGGGGGGCCCGCAGGCGTCGGCGTCGGCGTTGGGACAACGAACGACGGCACGGGGGACGCGGACGGCGGCGTGTGGATCGCCTCGGACGGGTAGTCACCCGGTGAGGTGGACGTCTTGTACGGCGACGCGGGGATGTCGTACATGCCGTGCTCCTCGTCGTGCGGCTTGCCCTCGAATGTCGGGCGGCCATCGCGCGCGCCAGCGGCCTTGCGTAAGGAATCAAAGCTGCTCATCCCACGGCGCAGGCTGAAGACGCGCTCGAGGCTATTGCGTACCAGTCGGCTTGTTGCGTTGCGCGTCGGCGACAGAGGCCCGCCGGTGCCCGACGAGCTGGTCCGCTCGTGCATTGACGGGCGCGCGAGCGAGGGCGGCGGGAGGAGTGGCTCACGGCTTGGTTTTGGATGCTGTCTTTTGTACTCGTCCTCAGCCGTCTCCCCGCCGATGCTGGCCGCTGGATCGTCGGAGGTGTTGGAGAGGTGCTTGGAGAGGGGTGCGAGATTATATACGTCGGCATCAGTCGGGGCAGCCGCGGATTCGACCGACGGAGGCCGATACTGGGGCCGCGAGGGGCGGAAAAAAGAGGCAGAGGGCTGTATTCCTCCTGCGTGAGTTGAGCGGTACGGGGAAGTGGGAGCAAAGGTGGGCATTATGGGAGACTTGAAGGTGTCTGCGCGCGGAGACTGCATCGGGGAGGTGCTTGAGCTGGTGCTGGCGCGCGGGGCGGAGGAAGGGAGCGGCAGCTGGGACGGAGACGGTCTATCGGGAAACGAGGACGACATGCCTCACCGTGCACCGAGTCCGACGTTGGGAAATGGACCTTTGAATGGACCTAAGGGATATGAGAGAAGAGGGCAGGTGGCTGTACACCTTCTCTTTGCTTCATCAGCTTCAAAAAATACAACTCGGAAACTTGGAGGATATCCTGGAGAAATACATTCAAGGCGAACACGAACCACCAAGCTTCAAGCCCAACTGTCCCAACTTTTTGAATTTTTTCTGGTCCGCGCTTCTCGCAGGATATTTCCAGCTGATCCTCTGCACGCGCAATCACTCATGTTGCTTCTTTGCTGATCTACCCAGCCTCCCCGCGTTCGCCTTTCTATCTTATGGGCGACTGACGGGACGTGTGCGCGCTCCTTTATTTCCGTTCAACTTCCAGTTGGTCTATCCGGATAGTGTCCAAGACCAACTTTGGATATTGGATTGTATGAGGCTGGACAACTCGAACCGTTATAATAACAACGCGAAGCTTGTGTAGAATAAAGCGTTTATGAATCCACAAGTACGCGGCGGTAAACATTTGAGTGAACGAGTCTGTAACCCTAACCCCAAATGGACTTTGTGGAATCCGCCGTTCTATACGCGAGTGTGGCCGAGTTGTCAGTCCCGCACTTTCTCGCTACTGCCATCGTCCACGCCGCCCAGCGCACCCGCACCCATCTGCTCATCGTCCTTCTCGCCGACTTCTTCGACTCCAACCACTCCATCTCACATACCGCCTGCTGGAACAATGTCCAGCAGCTCCTCACCTTTGTTTACGTCCAGGCCACAAAGGTCGCTCAGGACGCGGGCAGGCTGCTAATGGACATTGATGTCCTTCTCCTCGGCCCTAACGACCCGCTTCCCGAGCGTCTCGTCCCACCGGAGCTTGTATTTCGCGTCGAAGGCGGTATGTGCCTCTTACTCAGCCCATTACACTACTCACCGCGCCTAGATTCCGGACCCCTACCCGCATCCCTCGCGTCCATCCAAACGCAAACCCTACCGCGCTCCCCGTCCCCCGCGCTCGTCCCAAACGCGCCTACGTCGACCCCGCCCGACGCGGACACGCCCTCGCTCTTCCCCGTCGTCGCCCTCGGCGGCACCTTTGACCACCTCCACGCGGGGCACAAAATCCTCCTCAGCATGGCCGCCTGGATCGCAGCGCACAAGCTCATCGTCGGCGTCACGGACGACGTGCTCCTCACGCGCAAGGCTCACGCCGCCGCGCTCGAGCCCCTCGCGCACCGCACCGCCGCCGTGCGCGCCTTCCTAAGCGCGTTCAAGCCCGCGCTCGTGGCGGATGTCGTGCCAATCAACGACGTTTACGGCCCGACCGGGTGGGACGCAAACATCCAGGCGCTGGTGGTGAGCAAGGAGACGGCATCTGGCGCCGCGGCTAGTGCGTACTTCTTAATTATAATGGAACTCGTGGATTTGACTTGAGCTTTTCGCGCACACAGTCGCGAGCCATCGCGCCGCGCATGACCTGCCCGCGCTCAAGACTTTCACTATCGACGTCATTTCCGCGACCTCCACCAACCTCAGCGACGCTGACGCCGACCTCCTCAAGCAGACAAAGATGAGCAGCACGTATATCCGCGAGTGGATCGTTGCCAACGGGAAGCAGTAGACGCGAAGGCCCGTTATGTATTAGATACCTGTAAGCTATTTATGCGTAATGGGTGTGGCTGCCGAGCCCCCTTATATTTTCTCTTCTCTCCAAGCAACACGACGAATTCTAGACCCCCTTCCTAATCGGGATGCGAGCGGTTGTTTGCCTGCATTTGGCGACGGAACTCTACAAGCTTCTGACATTCGGACCTATTCGGACTTTCGGGGTGCGATCTCATCGCGGAGGGTTGGCGTTGCGTCGCGTAGTATGTAGTACGCGCGCGCAACTCCTTTAGCCCAAATTGCGCCGCGTTTATCTCTGCTTATCCTTCTGACTTCTGAGATCTCCGCCGAGTTGGTTCCTGCTCCTGGACTTCGCTTCTGCCTTACTGTGTAAGCCTCGGAAAGCCGCCTGGGAGCCAAGTAGCATAAGGAGACTCGAGAGTGATATATTTGAATTTGGGGGCGAAGAATCCATGTATCGAAACGCCTAACATCGGGAGGAGAAATGAAGGGGCAACCGTGGCATGCCCCTGATAAATGCCAACAGGGTTTCAGGCGAAATCAAAGGCCACCGAAGCCAAGTATGGTTTGGTGATTGGACGGAGAGAGTAAAGCCGCCACCTCGTCTCGAAGCGTCGTTTTGTGCAAAAGGAGCCGCCCAAGGGACGGGTTGCCTGCCCTGGTCAAGAAGTCTAGGAACAGGGGATAGACGTTAAGGAAGCAATATCGCGAGTGGATGGCCAGGGATGGCCATGCTTCAGAATTACACGCGAAAAGTTGGAGACCTGGCCATGACAAATTTCGCCAGAGAGGTGTCTCCAAGGCTTCCCATGGTCGTTCGCAGGTTCGTTCTTCTGTCCACAGTTCATCCCGACTTGGTTTTTCAGCGAGTCCATGTCTGCTTTTTCACTGTGCACATTCCAAGCACATTCGGTTGTTGTGGTATGGGACGCATCACGTAATGCGATTTGCCAACGCTTCGAGAACACTTTGACAATCGCGCATCGTTTGGCCGCCTCGGCCGTCTTCGGACTCTTCCATCTTGTCTCGGCCCGCGTGTTTTGCGATCGATGAGACGCTCGGACTTTGAACTCACGGTTCGTTTGCACCCACAAAGTCGCGACTCTGACCATGGCTCCTATCCGCCTTTCGCTTGCCTGCTGGGATTACGACCGAGCCAAGGCGATTGAAGATGGCCGCGTCAAACCTGAAGGAATCGAATTGACCTTTCTGAATCTAAGGTCGCGCCCACTGTTTCTCATCGCTATTCCACTATTGACGCGGAAACATGGTGTAGAGTTGAAGAAACGTCAGTTTTCGCCGGCCACAAAGGCATGCATTCTCTGAACCTTTAATTGGCAAGCTTTTTCCGGCAGCTTCGGTACCAGGAATTCGACGTCAGCGAGATGTCGCTTTCGTCGTACGTGGTAATGAGACTATTAAAGTCGAATATCTAGTTTCTCACTTTTGAACAGCTGACCCTCAATGGACCCGAACCCCCCTTCATCGCCCTGCCCGTTTTCCCGTCCCGAATGTTCCGCCACCAGTCTATTTATATCAACCTCAAAGGTAATACTTGTACTTCTTGCTATTTTTTCTTTCAACTTATAATCTCAAAGCTGGTATTAAATCGCCTTCTGATTTGGCGGGTCGTCGCATTGGCACGCCCGAGTTCCAAATGACTGCCCCGGTCTGGCAACGCGGGATTCTGGAAGACGAATACGGTTTAAAGTATGATTCCCCGCAATACTTGACTGGAAATGTCGAGCCTTCCACGGTCGAGCGTACGGAGAAGGTCCCGCTCAAGCTCGCGGAGAGCGTCAAGATAGGACCTATCCCGAAAGGTAAATGTTTGGCGCAGATGCTAGCCGACGGAGAAATCGATGCACTAGAGAGCGCGTAAGATGCATCTGCTTCAACGTCCACTTCTACCTACGCCAATTTTTCATACTAGAACAGCTCCTTCGACTTTTGGCGTCCATCCTGACGTGGGGCGCCTTTTCCCAGATGCCAAGACGGTCGAGCAAGGTTTGTAAACGCGTCGGCTGTAGTTGCTATTGACGTTTTTCTCTGGCACAGAGTATTTCAAGCGGACTGGAATTTTTCCCATCATGGTAACGATTTCGATTTGGGTTATGATTTTTAATTCTTCCACCGACCTGAACTACAGCATGTGATTGCCGTGAAACGCTCGGTTCTGAAGAAAAATCCGTGGATTGCCCGGTCTCTCACCAAAGCTTTCGCCGAGTCTCTCGATTACGCATATGATGCCATCCACGAGCGCGCGGCATTACGGTAAACCTCCATATTTGCTGTTTCCTACATGTTCATGATAACACTGTGCCCAGATATATTTTACCTTGGATGCAATTCCACGTGGAAGAGACTCAGGCCGCTCTGTGTGCCGACGGCAATGACAAATGGTGGCAAGATGGACTTACCCCACAGAATATCCGCACCTTGGACAAGTTCCTTGAGGCGAGCGAACTCGCGTATGACTTCATTCATCCTAAACTGATTTTGACTTTACAGTACTCGTTTAAACAAGGTTTGGCCAAAAAGAAATGGGAAGTCAAGGAGCTGTTTGCTCCAGGATCTCTGGACGCGTTCGTCGTTTGAGTCGTGTACATTATTTTGGTTGATAATGCGTCCTCATGGTCCGGACCCCTATGTGACATTCGGCACCGCTCTCTCTGGATAAATTTGAACCATCCGCGGCTAAATAGCTTTGCCAAATTTGCAATGTTTCGAAGCCGGTCTCTATGCCGGCAATAATGAAATCCCGCATTCGCTCTTGGGTTGGCATCGTCACGTCTTGAACATACATATATACTTCGTTCCGTGCCTTGTTGTATCATTCAATTCCCTGGCTGGAATGTCGACGTCAAACTTCACACTCTCGCCGGCCTCGCAAGCGTTTGTGGACACGAGGACAACTAGTCTAGGACCATGGGTACGATGCTACTTCACCCGAATTTTTCTAGAGCTCAAGTTGTCTAGGTGCTAGGCGCGTTCGTGGACAGCATTTTAATGGGTGAACCACGACCACAATCACGACGTCGACTGGCATTGATTTGGATTTTCAGGCGTTATATTCTGCCAGGCATCCAATTATTTTGCATTTCGCCGGATCGATTACGGGTTTGGTCGGTATTACACCTATCTGGTGGTCGTGGTGACCCTTCTTTCCGTCCTTAAAGTTGCCCTTTCTCTTTCGTCATCCGAACCGCCCCTCATTGAAGTTGCCAGACAACCCAAGGAATACTCGTAGTCTGGGTGCAGAACGTCCTACAGGTACGTCGGGAGCCTTCTCTTTTTTTGTCTTTAAGTCTAAGAATACGACACAGTTTGCGAACCCGGATATAGCGAGGAACCTTGTCAATGTTGCATGGTGGCAAGTTAGCGTGTCGTTTCTGGTGTCTTTTTTTTCTTGCCTTGTTTATTACCCCATCTAACCTTGGACGCGTAGTCCGGAATAATAGGAAGCATTGTGCAGTCTTTCTTCGCGCTGAGATATTATAAGCTTTCCCGCAACTGGGCGATAGCCATACCCATCGGTCTCGCCATCATCCTGGGTCTTGCGGGCGTTTCTCTGGCGGTAAGCCGTTCCCACCAGACATTGTATCCATTACATTGAGTCCTATGGCATCCAGATGATCAGTATCCTCACCAATAATGCCAAAGCGAAAGTCATGTGGCTATTAGTGGGTTCCTGAGATTTAAGAGGTTCGGTTTTCCTAATGTACATTTCAGGTCCATTTCGTCAGCGTCTTTGTTGCAGACCTGCTCATAACCTCTGGGACGTGCTATACATTGCGGCAGAGGAGTACCGGACTTACATCGTACGTGTTCCTCAATGTTCTATGGAATGAACTTACTGTTGTACAGGACATCTTCCCTCATCAGTCGTTTAGTACGAATGGTCTTTGAGAGCGCCATTCCCCCGACAGTCAGAATACTTCCGTGGCTTCCAGACACCCCGCGTTAACCGAAATTCTAGCTCATTGCGACGGTAGACTTGATTCTTACGCAGACGCTCGGCCCGAAATTGCTCTGGCACCTTTTCGTTAATTATTCGTGAGTATCGCCCTTGGGATTTATCGAGGCTTATCTGAGTGGATTCTAGTTTGAGCAAAGTCTACGTTATCAGTCTGCTCTACACGTTGAACTGCATAAGCCAGTATAGAAAGGATACCAACACTCGAAGTAACGATGGACATGTCAACAACCGTGTTAATAGTAGGGTAGGACCAGATGCATATCATACAGTTTTCATGGCTAACATCGACTCAGCCGGGGAATAATGTACTTGCTCCTCGCAGCTTCGAAGGAAACATCTTCGTCGAAACGGAAGTTACCAAGCACAGTTCTCCTGAAAATCCCATCACGGTACGTCCGATAGAAGCTCGGGTTTTTACATGAGATACTGATTTTGGGCGGAGATTCGCGACCTCCGGAACGCGAAAACTGCTTCGCACTACGTCAAGTCCTCCCAGGGAAACGAATATCCAGACGAAACCGACTTGGCAGTGTGAAGCGATGCTCGTCTGGTGTTGAGTAGTGATTATAATATATTTATTGTAGTATTGTAGTCCAAAGTGGCAATGCTTTTAAAAATAGGCCTATGACGTAGGACACAAAGACCTACAAACAATTAACCTCCACAACCTTGATATGGCAAGTGTGATAGAGTGCGACTCTGAGGCGTCGCCGTGTCACTTAGATGGGCAGTTTCGCTGAACGATGCAACGCGTATTACATTAAATGACGAGGCTAGTTGCTAATGATACAGTTGGGGATAATTATAATTCAAGCTCGGCGAATTTAAGCGTTCTGGTTGAGGGTTTGTTGGGCTTGTCCCTTGTCATGCTGGAGGTTGCCTAGAGTTTATATTAGAGTTGATTCGGTGTCGAGCGTCTTGAAAGCAACGCACCAGCTACCTGTTGGGCTTTGTCGCCCGTGACAGCACCAACAATCGAGTCCTTCTTCCCCTCGACTCGGTCCATGGTTCCCTCAACGTAGCCCTTGGCGCGGGCGGCATTGTACTCTGCCTCGCCGGCAGCATGCTCCTCCTTGCCGGACTGTTGCCAGGATGTCGCTCCAGTCAAGTTTCCGATTGTCTCAACAACGGTGCCCTGCAAAAGGTGAGATGGGGTGACACTAATAGATTAAGAATAAGCCTGACCTTGACAGAGTGGAATTGACCCGTGGTCTGGCTGAAAAACCATGTCAGAATATCCGCGATACACAAAGAAGAAAGCAACAAACTTGGGCTCGCCGGTGGAGGTCCAATCGTTTGCGGAAGAAGCGGACATGTTAAAGTATAAGTGGTTGTGTTGGTGAAGTGGTGTGGAAGTTTGTTATTTCTGCTAGAGAACAGTCTGGTTTATATAGGTTCTATTAAGATCGCTGACGTCGTCGATGACCAGTTGTTAGTTTAGCAGGTGGAGTTTGGGGGCTCCCGTCAATTGATGCGTGAGAGTAACAAAAGCACTTCACAAATTATCTTCGGACGCGGTTCTCATATGCATCGGCTTGCACCGAAAAAAAACTACATTCCTCTCGTATACATGTAGCTTTTTCCATTACTTGGGCCTACCGACAAGAATGATTAAAGGACACGCCGAGCTTGAGTGTTCAACGTCAAGTCCCATTTGGAAGCGGCGCTACGTCATAGCTATAAGAGATCCGCGTGCTATTCCTCGAGCAACATATCCTCCATTTGGGACTCTTGGTGGTTGCGCTGCAAAGCAGACACGAAGTCTTGCAATCCGTCCTCCTCCATCACCGATGTCAGGTTCATGAGCGATAGCCCGATCCGATGGTCAGTCACCCTCTCCTGCGGGTAATTATACGTTCTTATCTTGTCGCTTCGATCCGTGCCCTGTAGAAGATTTCGTCTGCTGGCGCGCCGTTCTTCCATTTCACGTGTAAGTTTGGCTTCCATGAGACGACTCGCGAGGACTTGGAATGCTCGTCGTTTGTTCTAGGGATAGTTATATAAAAAATTCAACAAAACGCTGGAAAGGCCAACCTGATGTTGCGACCGTTCATCTTGCATTGCAACTGTGACGCCGGACGGGATATGTGTTAATCGTACGGCCGATTCGGTCTTATTAACGTGCTGTCCGCCAGCGCCTCTGGCGCGCATGACTTCAATTTTTATGTCGTCCATCGAGTAGAGTTCTTCTTTCTGAGCGTCAGATTCTTCCACCAATGGAAGTACCTGGACCACATAATTGTCAGGTCCTGCACCATACCAAAAACGACCAAAAAAATTACCATCACAGCAACAGCGCTGGTGTGCACCCGCCCACTCTGGTCCGTCGCGGGGACTCTCTGCACCCTATGGACACCACTCTCCCACCGCAGGGCATCATACGCTCCGGGACCTTTAAATTCCACCACAGCGTCCTTTATTCCTCCAGCGTCCAAGTCATTGCTTACGACTATGTTCGCTTTCCATCGGGATACTTGGGCGAGCCTCATGTACATTCGGAGCATTTCGCCAAGAAAGAGAGAGGCCTCCGAACCCCCTACCCCAGACTTGAGTTCCATCAGGGCCGATAAATGGGTCGTCCGGGACGGCGGCACCAAAATGGACGGAAATGTTTTTTTGACAATTTCTGTCAAAGACTCGGTGAGCATGGTGTAATCTGCAGCCGCCATTGAACGTAGATCGGGGTCATCTAGGAGGGCGAATGTCTCTCGTAGGGCCTGTAAACTAACCATAAGCATGAGTCTGAGAAATTCTTGTACTTGAACGCGACAGACACCGACCTCTCGGGTGGAGACCCAGTGATCCCAAGCTTCTTGAATCGGCTCCGTTTCCTTCAGCTGTTTAAGACGCGTTATATCCTCCGGGGTCGACATCGACTCGGAAATCTACAAACTTTGTTAACAGCGTGATGCATTCCAGGAAATGCGGACCAACCTGGGATGCTAGGGATGCCCGTTCATCGACACGCTTTTTGACGATACGCAAAATACGCGCGCCATCTTTTTCTATCTGCTGGATTGCAGAGGAAAACCGGCGCACTCCAAAACGAAACATGCAAAGTTTGGCAGTGGCGTGGGAAGTAAACAAGCATTCGCGATCCTTTCCAACTTTCGACCTTTGTTGAAGCCGATTCCCAAAGAGCGGATTTACAATGTACCTGATGAATTTGGTCCATATGTACTAGCTATAGTTTCTACAAGTGCGTATTTCGTCCGATGCAATTCAAGTCCTCGAGCAGTAGGATAAAGATAGATTTAAAAAAACGAGTGTGGGCCCGAGGAGGTAGGACCGGCGAAACAGGGGTTGTAAAATAACTCCATGCTGCGCGAGAAGGTACGCAGGAACCGAGATGAAAGCATAAACAAGTATCCGAGGAATAAAAAGAAAGCGCATGGGTCAGAAAACGTAACATAAAAAAGGGGACGCTCCCCATGCTCAGTCCGTGGTCGCCAGTCGACGAGATTACCTCCAGTATATAATATTATCCCAGCGCAACACGCATCCTCGAGTCCTCGGGGTTAGAACCGTCTGGCCCCTACAGGCGTCGTGCGCATTGCCTCCGCCGTATAAGGATCGTAATCCATGCTCATCCCGTTCGTGCTCCCTCTTGCAGACGCAGCGTCATCATGGTAGGGTGCCCGCGGCTGCCCATACCCGCCGGGCGCCTGTCCATAACCACTAGGTGCTCGACCATACCCGGCTTGCTGGCCATAGCCGCCCTGTTGTGAGTACGAACTGCCGTAGCTCTGGTCACGCTCATGGTGGGGCTGGGGCTCGTCTCTGTATCCATCCAACGACACGTTACTGGCGTTCCAAGTCTGCGACGGCCCTTCATGGTGCAAAGGTGTGAACGCGCTCGAGTCCGAGTTGCGGAGTGCGCCGGCTGCACCGAGGCCAACGGTCGGACCAGAAGGTCCACTCATGCCATAGGAACCATACGGCTTGCTTGCGGGCGTGCGCATGCTTTGTGCACTCTTGCGCTTCATGCAGAACCAGATTCCGCCTGCAAGGAGGGCCAGAACAACAGCTCCACCGGCAGCAACGGCGATGATCAATGTAAGATTCGACGATGTGGTCTTTGCTGTACCAGTGCTGCTGCCGCTGCCGCTGTCGTTATTATTGGTAGTGGCGGAGTCGGCAGAGCCTGATGCGGAGGCTAATGTTACGCTGTCGGGTAACGGTGCTTGAGCCGCAGTAGGCTGAGTTTCGACGGCGCCGCTCCCCACGATAACTGACGTTCCGTTGCTGGGAATACCATTAACAACGACGTACACCCACGCGGGGCCCGGTTGGAATAAGTTGGAATTCGGAGGGAGTTGGTTAACGTGGAGGACGATGCTTCCGTCTTTGTTGACCGTGAAGGAGTTTTTAAGTTGCAGATATCGCTGACCCATGTTCATGCCGTGGGTGGTCCATCCAGGTCGAAGGAGGGCAACGGTGGCATTGGTAGCAGCGGTGTCAGATGATCCGGAGTAGGAGCTGGCGGGGATGGTGATGTCAAAGGCGTCGCCGCCATACGTCAGCTTAGACGGAATGCCACTGGGGACAGGTCGAGTGCTGGCAGAGAAATAAGGAGGGTAGAAGATTTCAGCTTTGTATGTGGTGGGGAAGACTCGGGTCAAATTGACATCGACGTTTGGATTGGAGCCGGCGATGAGGACGGTAGCGTCGGGGAGAAGGAGAGCAGATGAATGGTAAAGCCGCGCGATGCTGGAAGTCGCCAACCCCGCGTTAGACCAGCGGCTGCCTGCTGGGGCCTCGGGGTCGTATATCGCGGGGGTTCCAACAGGGCCAGCAGCAAGGGATTGGCCGAAGGGCATGTCGGCTGTATTCGGGGTCTGACCAGTGTTATCGGCGTATCCCGCAGTGCCATTCAGCCCGCCATTAACCATAAGGAGTTTGCCAGTCGGGAGGATGATGAATTGGCCCATGGTGCGCCCCTCAATCATGGCATCATCCTGGACATATGCTGCTGGAGACCCATCTGCAGGTTCGGGCGTTATGCGCTGACAATCCTTGGATGCAGGGTAGTCCCATGTGTTGATGTTAGGGAAGGAGTAGTTCCCCCAGGCGGAATCGGGCATGTCAGACCCACCACAAAACAGAAGAGTTTGCGTGTAATTGTTGGCGACGGTGAGGGGCAACATCGCAACCCCGCCACTAGCAGGATATACGCGAATGACTTGTCCGGGCATGTCAGGGAGATCTGTTTCGGCGTTGGTTGTCGGGTTCCAGAGCACTGGAAATCAGGTTAGAAAGGAGTATCTGCTAAGAACACAAGACGCAAGATATTCACTGGTCGAGTAATTGGCCTGCACGAAAACTTGGCCGGAAGCCATGAGATACGTATGGGCGTATGCGTTAAGGCCCGAAGTCTTCGTCAGGAAGGCCATCTGTTGCGGGGTCTGATTATTCGAGGGGAAGAATTCATATGTCGGTTCAGCGGCACCGCCCGAAAACGTGGGGTCATTATTGGGAGTGTTTCTGTTGATGTATCCACCATTGACGAAGCTGTGGTACAAGTGAGTAGAGTATCAAGAACAAGAGATCTCATGACGAACCCTCCGATGATGACAATGGTTCCATCACCCAACATCTCGGCGGCAGAATACCAACGTTGCTTCTGCATGGAAAGCTGGTCGGGCTTGTCGAACCATTGGCAGTTGGAAGAGGTAAAGTCATCAGAGTCCGTGCAAGGTGTGAGTATTCGGATACTCTTCCCACAAAAAAAAAACGAAAAATTCAGCGAATTTTCAACCAAAATACAGGTAAAATTCCCACCTTGGATCCATCAGAATCCTGGTAAATCGCGTCCCAAGAGCCAGATGCGCCAGATGGAGTCCGTACAGAGCCAATTTGCCCGCCAGGGCCAATGGCTCCGTTACCCCCGAATGTGACGAAACCTATGGAAAGCAACGGTCACTATGCGTGGGGCGGGAGAGACGCAGGAAATGATTTCCTTACTTCCATTGGGCAAATGCATGCCTGACGCACAGAAAACGTTTGTCGCGACGTCCATCACAGTCGCCTCATGAGTGTTGATGTCCCTGCCGCCGCAAAGTCAGCAGCAGCTGGCGTCGAATAAGATAGCGGGGCTCACCAGACCGAGCCCCATGCAGGATGGCCATTTATCTGAGCTTCATTGCCTTCTGCCTTGTCCAGCATGTAAACCTTCTGGTCATTTCCCACAAACATCTTGGCAAGACAAAGTTAGTGGCAGCGAAACAAGCCCTGGCGCACAGAACACACCATCATGGCACTAATCTGAGTGTTGCCGCCGTCTGCAAAGGAGCCTGCCAATGAGCTGAGCACGGGTTGCGAGAGAGTTGCCAGCCATAAGGCCAGCAAAGAAACTGGGGGCAGTGTCATAAAGGCGTCTCGTATGCTGCCGGGAGAAAGGTGAAAAACGAGTGTTGGAGAGGAGGGGAGGGGAGGAGGAGGACGGGGAGAAAGGAGCGGTAGACAAAAGGCGGTGTGAATTGTTCTCAAGAGTCACAACTGTCACACGTTCGAGATCCAAATGTCCGTCCAACGTCAGTCAGGACCAGCGCCTGGCCATCGAAACAACCGCTTAACATCTTAACACGGTCTCGTCTTACCGCGACTCCACGTATCCCTGACTAAATATATCATGAGTGTACATACAGGCGTCTCGTATCAATCAGATTCGCCCCCATGCGAGCTCGCTACATCACTGTGATCCTCCGCGTCCGCCTGGGCGCTCGCAGCCGTGAAACCAGACAGCGCCAGACCGCCGCCAGCACTTTGTGCCTGGGCGTTTTTCCATGCATGCGCCATCTGCAGGAATTTGAACGACGTCGGGTTCGACTCTCGCTCGTCGTCGGCAAACACCATGTCCCAATCTGCGCGACCTTTATTTAGATACGATGCTCGGGAAAAAGACCAAAAATACATGCCTTCCACAGTCTGGCCCGTTTCAGTGTCGACGTGCCGCCGCTTGGTGACAACGGGCACCATCCCTTGCACCTTGGCCACATCGTCGGCTGATCCATGGCTTTGCTCGAACGTCTTCCAGACCTCCAGCAGTGCCACACGCTAGGAACAATTAATTAGCGCTCCTTTAAATCCTCCTGTTTGGAGAAAAGGAGATACGTACCTCACTCTTGAGTCCCTTGCTCTTCAGATCTTTGTACGCGCGCTCAAACACTTGGCGCGCCAAGGTTGCGTTCCCTTCAACGACCCTAACTTCCGCCTCCTCGTCCTCGTCCTCATCTTCCCGTAACGCCCGCGGAATCGGGATGGGCTCTGCCTCAAACAACGCGTACGAGATCCAGACCTTTACGTGCCCGCTGAGCTGGATGAGCCGCTCATACAGACCCCGTGCAATCTCCCGCTCGCCCTCCTCGATCTCAAAGTCGATGTACGCCTTCCACAACAGTTCTGGCATGGAGAGCGGGGACTGCGATACCCCAAGCTCAAAGATAGCACGCGTACGGGCGAAATCCTGAAGCTGAGATTCTAGCTCGGCAAACTTGATCCATGCTGGAGAGTTTGCAGGGTCAAACTGAAGCGAGTGAATAAAGAGCTGTAATTTAGGAATTTAAATGTACCTCGAGGTATTTTTCGTAGAGTTTTCGAGCTCTGTCGAATTCTCGGAGCTGTAACAGATTTAGTGAGAGTATTGCAAACCTACAACAACAACCATACCTCCACCTCGAGCTCTATGTAACCTTTGAACAACGCCTCCTTCGGGCACATACCGATCGCGGCACCCAACAGCTTTCTTGCAGCCGGTAGATCTAACCGCCGAATCTCAAACTTGGCAAACATGAGCCAGAGTTTGGCAAACGTGAACTGTTTGTGCGGGACTAGCTTTATCGCTTCTTGGTAGATCTGCCGTGCACGACTGTAGTCCTGGAAAACCAAAGTGTCAGGATTTCGCTCTGAAGAAGGTTTATGAGCACACTTTGGTCTCAATCTCCTCGAATAGGGCATAATCCAGCCATAGGAAAATGTATCTTCTCCAATGCCGCTTCTCGGTCCCGGGTGGAACCTGTGCTACGGCCCTTTCATACACCTCCCGCACACGGACGACGGCGGCTTCCTCCTCATCTGTGGTTGCACCCTCATCTTTGAGGTCTCGCCATGCCCCTTCCTCCAACCGCGCATAATCAAACCACACATCGTAATTGCGGCCATCGTGTGCCAGCTCTTCTTCATACTGAATCCGACGCTTGCCGAGAACGGTGCTTTCAAGTGTGGTGCGCGTTCCATGCTGCTTCTCAAATTTCGTATAAGCTGCGTACAGCGCGACGGACTTGGATCGAGGGATCCGACCCAGAGCAAACTTGGGAGGACGTGAGTCGCTCGTAGAAAAAAACTGCAGGTAACACACCTTGTAAATAGTCCGTGCCCGTTCATACTCCTTTAGCCTCGTCTCCATCTTCGCGAAGGCGCCAAAAACCGCCTGCGCTTTCTCGACTTGCTCCTCATCGTCGCCATAGAATTCAAGCGCGGTCTGGAACACCTCTCGCGCCTTGTCCAACCTGGCCCGTTCTTCCTCGGACTTGCCCCACTTGACCCACACGCGAGGATCGGGCCGCACGGCAACCCAGCGTTCGTAGATGGCGCTGGCGCGGTCGAGTTCGCCGTACCGCTCCTCCATCTTGATGTACGCCTGCCATGCCTTGTCGTCGGGCTCCCACTGCATCCACCGCTCGAACACCTGCCGCGCACCAGGAACATTCTGCAGCAGCTCCTCAAGGTAGACATACTTGTACCACAGCTGGTCCACGCGCGGCAACAGCGTGACCGCGCGGTCGAACAAGTTCCGAGCATGTTGAACGTTCCGCGACTTGAGTTCCATCTCCGTGTAGCTCAACCAGAGTTGGATACTTCGCGCATCGACGTCCAAGGCACGCTCGAAAATGGATCGGGAGCGGGCGAATTCATTTTGGCTGGCCTATTGGCAGGTTTGAGCAGTCACAACAGATGGTTGAATAATGTACATACCTCCCAGTTTGCGTACTGCAACCATTCTTTTCTGGAACCAGTGTCAGTAGGTGTTAGACCGTTCAGAAACCGAGGGACGCACATGCTTCCTCTTGTCCGCCTGATCCGTTCCTCGAATTCCTTGCGTTTTCGGCCGCGGTACTCGTGAAGTTCCTCAAAGTCCTCTACTCGTTGTTTTGGTGCGCGGAACGCAGTTTCTTGACGCTCTTGAGCCTGACAGATTGGATTAGTACCAAAGAAGGATTTTTAAAAGCAGCCATACCTCGCGAAGGAGCTGCTCCGCTGTGATCTAAAGCAAGTCGAGTCAGAAGTTGAACATGCACGGTCAACGAGAGCAATACTTGGATGGCCGCCGGGGCACGGTTTTTTATTCTGCGAAGAACATTAACTTGGAGCGAAAGAAAGCAAAAGCGCGTACCGTGGTGCGCGGCCGTCCTGCATCGTGACCGATTGAGGAAAGAGGCGGTTGTTTGGCTCAGAGGACTTTGAGACATAAGAGCGGACGCACGTGCAATAGCGCCTCTCTTGGAATTGCAGGACTGCGCTCCAGTGAGCTCACCGTGGGCCTCGTCCCCGCCGCTGTTCCCGCCGATCCAGCCGCCTTCTCTTACGATCATTACGACTCACGACCCATGTATTCTGACCCCCATCTCGATACCCCTCCTCCGCAGTCCCAGTTCCGCCGCCCATGGTCTCCCGATCCCTATGACCCCTTGCCCTCAACTCGGAACAGCAGAAACCAGCCTCAGTTCCATGAGCCATATTATCCGAACAACCAGTACGCAGCCGAACCAGATTACCAGCCCGACTATGGTTTTGATTACCCGGAATACGGCTCGGCGCCCCGACGGCGGGAGGCTTCCGACGTCTCTGTCGAGGCACTGGATTTGGCAGACTATGCCATGACTCTCAGGGCTCACCAGGCTGGTCCGTACCAGCAGGGCCACTATGGCCGCGACATCGGGTATCCCCCGTCTCCTCCCGCACATCGACCCTTGGCTCGTCCACCCTCGACAATGTCCCGCATGGATACCCTGTCCTCCAATACACACTCATCCCCCTCCCGCAGCCGTAACCCACCCCGGCGTCCCTTCTCCCTCCCTCCCCCGTCCCTTCAGTCGCATTCGTCTAGAAACTCTCACCCTACACCGCCGCGCTCGGCGAACAGTCATAATCATCCTTATCGTCCCAGCTCCAACCTCTCACCAAAGGCCGGTTCGGGTGAACCAGAGATCGACATAACCCACTTCCCCGCCTGGTCTAGAGACTGGTACAAGCCCAGGCATTCACCCGCCTCCCCACCGGACATCTATACCGCGCTCCCGCCGTCGTCTTGGAACTCCAAGCGGGGTCCATTCGATCCCGGTAACATATACCCGACGACGGATTCGTTTCCACGCTCATCCGACTACGATCCCTACAACCACCCCTCTTCTTCAATAGGACACGACTCGTCCCGCGACTTACTTCCTTGGAGCAGCGAACCACCAGAGTATGGGCCTGCCATCGATGCCTCTCTGAAGGAGGAGCGGATGCGGATGCTTGAGCGTGAATTTGGTCCCAATGCGAAGGGGAAAGGACCTGCAGAAACCGGTGATTTCCTGGACGAGGATGGCAAACCACTTGTTGGCACGGTGAACGCCAAAGGCCAACTAGTCACTAAAGGTCCCAGGAAGCGTATAGCACTACGGACGATGCAGATAATCCTAGCTCTGGCCGCTTCAATACCGGCCATTTATGCGGCATTGGTTTGTGGCTACTCAAGTCTTCGCTTCCCACAATTCTGACCCTTCCCACAGACCATTAAGCCGGCGGGAAAACCTCCTCCATCCGGGACAATAGCGGCGTATATCTTATACGTATTCTCCTGCTTAACTCTTCTCCTTTTGCTTTATATGTTTGCCTTTCGACCATGCTGCTGCGCTGGGAAGCGTAAAAAGTCTGGGCCGGGTGGCAATCCGCTGGCGAATGGAATGATGGTCCTGCCGGTATCCGGACTTCCAGGAGGCAAGAAGAACAAGGCCAAAGGCGGGAAGAAGGGCAAGGAGGGGATGCCTGGTGACGTTCAAGTCAACTTGATTGTCGATCCCAATGCGTTTGGGCGGCCACAAGATGAAGACGACGACACCGACGAGGACGATGAGGCAGGCTCGGTTCCCGGGTCGTTCGATCCTGCGGCTGCGCGGAGGAAACGGAAGAGGGCGAAGCGACGGAGCGTGTTTGTGGGTCTGGCGATGGAGGAGGACTGGAAACGGGCGCGATCATGGGCCAAGAAGATCACTGCCGTAGATGTTTTAGGACTGGTACTGTGGGGCGCAACATTCATCTTCATCCTGATAGGCAAGCGCTGTCCAAGCGGCGGTTTTGACGGCTGGTGCGTGCTTCCGTTCATTGAAAATACCTCAAATGCCGACGTTCATTTAGGTGCAATGCGTACAATGTGTCATCAGCCGCAGCCTGCTTGCTTTGCGTCTCGTTTGGCGTAGGCGTATTTTTCGATGTGCAGGACTTGTCCAGTAGCAAAGCATCTCCACGGACACGTACATGACACTGACTCTCCCCTTACACTGGACTTTACTTATTAATATCACCACATATACTCGTGCTAGCATTGCATTGACGTCTTTAATGATCACCTATCTCATGGTTCATACTTTTGCATGACTTTTAACGTATCCTTATTCGTATGTTGGACTACATTGGCATATACACATACCTCCAGTTATTGAGTGAGATGCTGTGTCTTGAAGAGCCGGAAACAAAACACACACGTTCGTCTCAGATCAAAATCACCCGATTTGGACTTTGGACGAGCAGTATGTGCTGCTGTTTGATCATGCCGTCACCGGTTACGCGACGCGCTTTGAGAGCAACTCTTTGTGCCGCTTGGATCTTGCCACTCTAACAAAGCGTCCGCTATGCGTATAAAATCCCATTGTCTTCTCTTCCGGGGAACATATTCGCCCACCGCCACCCGTGCCACTTCCCGAAATCCCAAGCCATGTCGACCTCAGGAAATAGTCCCATGTTCCCGCCTGGGATTGTTCACCCTTCGCTCCGCCAGCGACCCCCAACCGGAATCTCAGAAGAAGAACTGACCTGGTCTGTCCGTCGATATGGGCAATTCAAGAACGTTCAGGAGCCTTCTCATTCCTTCCCTGGGTCGGGCTACGTCACGCCTGACGTTTCCCCCCTTCTACATGAGTCCCAGCTAGGCCGCCGGCCGCAAAAAAATGCATGGGATGGCACTTATAACTTCCGACAAGCCGGAACTGGGCAACTCCCTTTACAGCCAATGCAGCCTTTAGTGGCACCCATGCAATGGCAGGATTTTCTTGGCCATCAGACCAGATTCTACTATCCTCAGCCCCGCTCGCAGCCACTGGAGCATCATGCCCCAGCGCAACATTATGGCCCCCGTTACTCTGATGTACTGCAGAACAGTGGGGCTTCACAACCCGCGCCCCGCGGTCAGCCCCCACGCCGAGGTCAATCGCAGAGCTTCCGGGGCTCCCAGCGTTCCCGTGGATTCCCTCTTCCAAACGCTCCACCCAGGCTTGCCTTTGTGCCACCCGATCTCGAAAAAACGCCTATTCAGAAACTGCCGAATCCATCGACGCAGCGCCCAAGGACCCAGCAGTTGAACAAGGAAAATTATGTCCAGCCTGTTCACGTGTGGAAAGACAGCTCGGAGGCGCCACAGTCAAGTGGCAAGTATGTTCCCCCGCCGCTGCCGCCAATAGATCTCGATCTCGTAGTTGAGGTACCTCCTCTTTATCTTCCTTACCACCAGCTAACAATGTTCCAGGTTGGAGACATCGTGCGTATAAAGCCTTGGGTAGACCAGTACACCTGGATCGAAGGCCGCGTGGAGAAGGCCGACTTTTCTGTGATCAAGGTGCTTTTCCTCGTCTTCGGCCCGCGAACTATCTTTTGACATTTCGAGCCAGAATTACAAACCGTATCCACGATACCTCGTCTCTTACACAGATCCTGCATCCAAACATTTAAAGCAGCGGACTTTCTGTCCACATTTGAGTGAGATCATGGTCAAAGAGCCCGATGAACCCGGTTCACAGCCTCTCCCAGAGGGCATTGATGTAAGTCGAGTCTCCCGGTCCTTTCTCTCATTAATATTCATATACTCCTTGTAGCGAAACATATATGCTTGCATACCCGGGCTGCCAGTTGTAGAGAGCGGGGTACCAATCGAAATGACCTGGGCCCATGCACGCGTTCTGGTGTGTATTTCCTCTATCATAGTGCAGTGTTCAGTTTTAATGTTCAGAAAATTACAGACACCTCCTGACGAGGATGATCGAATTAATATTCGTGTTCTTGTTGGTCCTTCCAAAAACCTTCTGTTCGACAAATTTCCCATAAAGTACACCCTTCCGTTCTGCCGAGCTTCGAGAGCGCGTGTGACCAAACTGGGATATGCAGTAGCAGGCAACGATGAGCATCCTATCGATGAAATATGATAAATATGTAGGGTGGGTTATATGTATGATATGCTGTATGAAAAGAATATGAACCAGAACCTATGCCACCTATAAATAAAATGGGATTCCGTAGACGACCGGTGCAGCTCCCGTAAGGTATTTCAGCTTGCACGACGTCCTTGACTGCGCGACAGCAGCTACCAACGATGTCTGACCCTCTCTTGTGCTGGCGTTCGCATTCCAGCTACTCACACCGTCTAGGGTCAGCTTGAGCTTATCGAAGACTGACTGGGAAAAAATGTCGATATCACGATCGGTCACGTCCCACAAGTTGGCCACCAAAGTCGGGCTAGATATATAGGCGTGGATCAAACTCGATATCTTGCACAAGCGACTTCAAGACTTACCACCCGGCTAGCATGTAGTTGTATGGTGTTCCGACGCGGTCAAAGTCTCCCATTTCCCGCAAAGAACCCGAGGAGCAACCCCATAGCATGGTGGCCGCACAGCGAGGCAGGTTGCGGATTTTATGAGATCGCACGTACTGCTCGGCACCGCCATGGCCAAAATATCTTGAGGGAAAATCGTTAGCATGGAATCAGGGAAAGAGGAGCAAAAGGACGTACACCACGAGGTCTTTCCTCCTCAGAGCGTCGAGGAATTGTTGTTCACTAGGCGCGTGCCCGATGACACTCTGCCAACCGACCTTTTCCATGTCCTCAGCCCAGCCCTTGAACCGCCCTTCCGTCCGCACTAGATCGCCGCTAGGGTTCAAGACACAGTACCCCTTGCGCGGGTTCACGCAGGCACGGTCTACCACGCCGGTACCGGGGGCCAACCACCCTGCTAGCTGGACTCGGTCGAGCAAAAAGTCTACGCTAGGAATCCGGCTGACGCTCTTGCCTCGGAGAATGGGAATGCTTTCCCAAGGCAAGCCCTGGATATTCTTGTCGAGGATCAAGAACGTATGCTCGTCTTCGTCCACCTTTGAAGACGCTGGTCCTCCACCCCTCCTCCGTCCTACACGATGATGTTCCTCCAATACACCTCGCAGATCGACCGCAACCTGATCTATATCAACCTCGGCGATCGCGACGGGAACACCATGGAACTGGTAGAGGTCGAGAATGAAGAATACGAGGTCTTCCAGCTCCTCGTCTCGACATTTGGGAGATAAGGTAGAGAAGCATTCAAGTAGGACGTCATCAAGCGTGACCTTGCTCGGGATCTGGCTTTCAGAAGGCAGCCGTTTGTGCGTCCCAGCTGGTTTCGCCTTGACCTTCGTGTCTTGGAATCGAAGAGCACGGTGGAAGACTTTGTCAAATTGGACCCGAAGGTCGGAGATGGCGGCAGTAGTCAAATTCGCGCGCGGAGAGAGAATGGTCTAAATGGACTAGGATGAGCGTCGATGAGGTACCAAGATCAGCGATCTCACCTTGAATGCACCAAGCCAACAAAACTCGATGTTTTCCAGCAATTCACGCATTCGCGCATCTAACGCAGTCCGTTCTTTCCACCACCGGGACCTAGCTTCAGGGTCGTCTTTGATGTGCACCGCTCCTCTTGTCCCCTCGTCGCTGAGCTTCACGATGTCATTGAATTCTCGTAATGCGTCCTCAAAAGTGAGATGCTCGTCCTCTTCGTCGTCTCGTCGGCCTCTCAATGGCACACAGAAAACGAGTGGAGTAGTCTTGGCATTCCCTCCATATTGTCTAGTGACGAACAAGGTGCTTTTATCGTCGGTGACGCTGATGTGGACAACGGTCCAATTCTGTGGTAACCCTGACATCTGGGATGCCGAAAGCGTTGAAATGTCAGGCGCTTGACTTTGATATTTACTCCGGACCGATTCCCAATAGTCCTGAAGTGACCTTTCATCATCGTCCACCTCATCGTCTGAGACATCAAGCTCAGATCCACAACTGTTGCGACGAGGGAAGCGGGAGGGGACGGTGCTCTGTGTCCGGGAAATCGGAGATCCAGATCGAGATGCAAGTGGCCATTGGAGATCGTCAACCGCTGTCAATGAGGGGAACTTGTGTTGGATCGCCTCCAGCATCTCTCTGCTTAGAGTGATTGCGGTCGAAACGTCGAGTAGACCAGCAACCAGGACCGGATCCTGGTTCCCCGACTTGCCAAGTGAGGTTTGCAAGGCTCGAATCAGTGCTAATGAAACCACAGCATCTCGGACACGAGACACATCGCCTCTGCGGGAAAAGAGAGTGAAGTCGAGCCAGAACAGCTGTTCTGCGTGGTCCAGAGTATGCAGAATATCATGCGTAGAAGGCGACAGCGTCAGCGCTTTATCCGCAGACATTCCCATCGGAAGAGCGATGGCTATAACAAACACATTAGACGAGTATCGGCTGGTGAGCAGAAGACTAACTAGACTCGGTTACAGAGCTGAGAAACATATCTGTTCTGAAGCGTCCAAACACTTCATGAAGGGTCAATTTGGCCATTAAAGCATTTTCTTGGGCCTTAAATAATGTGAGGAAGATGACAGGGCGGGTTCGAATACACTCACTTTGGTTCGGGATCCGGCAGGCAGGGCCAGGAAACGTTGTAACAATGTCGCGTAGCCGTTCCCATTATCCCGCAGAAGCCATACTGCGAAAAAAGTAAACATCGAGAATGGCTCCCAATAGGTGCACTTACTATGCTGGCGAAGCACTGTCGCAAAAAGTTCGGGAAGAACGATCTCCTTAGTTGCTATAGCCGACTCGGCTGATTCTCGGTGGCTGTGTTATTTTCAGTCGAGTATCATGGGAGAGGCCATAGAAGCACGAACGCTAATGCACTGTTATCAAATATA
Organism: Mycena capillaripes; assembly: GCA_029204075.1. Taxonomy (NCBI): domain Eukaryota; kingdom Fungi; phylum Basidiomycota; class Agaricomycetes; order Agaricales; family Mycenaceae; genus Mycena; species Mycena capillaripes. Next base: position 57,001 of record JARHKZ010000051.1, read on the forward strand.
CCAAATGTTTGGTCCAGTTCCTCCAACATGCGAGCCGCCTCCTCGTACAATTGCTGGGCATTTTTGTCTTGAGAGCTGAGCTGATTATAATCCCCGCATAGGCGTTGAATGTCAGCAGTGTCTTTGCCAGGCAAGTTCTGTAAGAGGTCTGCAGCTTGGATGAACGTAGCATGGGCCTCCTGCAGATGTCGTTGATGGAGTTGAAGTTCGCCCTTCTTCGCCAATGCCCTGCCAGCCATGGCAGGAGCATTAAGGGATTGTGCTAGCTCATAAGCCTGTTGCGCGAAATACTCTGCCTCGCGGGCGGATCCCCGAGAGAAATAGGCTTCACACAAGGCGAACAAGGTGGCAAGAAGGCCTTCAGAAACACGCCATTCTAAGCCGCCCATAGACGGCCGACGAGGAAACACCTTCGGTGGGACGACTTGTTCTGGGTGATCAATGGTGTCACCATTTGGCAAGGCGTTTCGCACTGCAGACATGTCGAAAGGGTTGTCCTCGTGCGCGGGCTTTGAGGGGGGAGGATTCAGCCGTGCAAGAGTATCGACGGCTCTGTTCCAGAGTCGCAGGGATTGCAACATAGCTTCAAGGGAAGTGGCAATATCCTCCTGTCGATGAGACTTGAATTCGTAATATATGAAAGGTAAATAATTTGGACAAACCCTCGAGTGCTGTATAAGCGCGAAAACATGAGACGCCACCGCCGCCTTCTCTAGGCGACCTACACGGCACTGAACCCGCTCAAGTGTTGACATGCCTTTAGACTCCTCACTGAGGCGTTGTGCCCGGAGTAGAGCCTCACTGTAGAGGTCGGAGCTTTTAAGGCAAGAGTTAGGAAGGACCGGAAAAGAGGACTGTAGACAATACCTCCTAGTGATATCTTCTGCCAGTGCCAGAGATTCCGCATGCCTCAGGTAAAACATGACGCAGGCATCGTCAGATACTTTCCCACTTTTTACAGCGCTGAGCGTGTGAGTGAAGAGAATGGTGGCTCGTTTGGTCTTGCCCAGTTTCATATATTCAAGAGCAAGTTCGACGCAAACGTTGATGTAGCCTTAGTGGAAATCGTGTCAACAAGAGAACAATACCGAAGAACAGACACCTGCCATCAGTTAAGGACTCCGAACTTTGCTCGCAAAGACGCTTGGTTATATCAAGAAGATGTACCTTGAGCAGCACATGGGTCAAGAGGCCAAGTATGCGTGTTACAAGCTCTGGAACAAAAAGTGAGTCGCAGGAGCAGAGGTAGAAGTGGCGACATACGAAGGAGACCGAAGAATTTCTCGATATCGTCGATTGAACTAGACTTCTTGGAATCCACAGCAATTTTCGGGGATGTGGCCACGACTGGTAACGCGGCCAATGGAGAAAATAGTCGTGATTTAGACGTAGACTTTTTTTCTATATAAAAAAAACCGACCTCCTTTCCCCTTTGGTTGCGGAGTCACGGGATCTCGTGGTCGAATTGCCTTTTTCGGTGCCGGCGCCCGGCGGGAAACAGTGGCACGTTTGCTTGCAACTGCAGTTTGCTTTGGCAGTGGTTTCTTGACCGCCTTGGGACTAGATTCACTAGGCGACAAACCTGCGATGGGTTCGAGGATTTTGCAGGCCAATCCTACGCGTTGGGCAACAATCGCGGTTTGGTCTGGATCTGCCCGGCGATGTGCATGAAGCGCCAGCCACAGATGCGCTGAAGCGCGATATTGGGAACAAAAAGAGGAGAGCTCGGAGTCTTTCCCCAAACTCTGCGTTGTATGGGCATCAATATACATGAAAGAATGAGCGGAGCGATCGCACCTTCTGAACGAGGATGCGCTCCACTTCTTCACCCATATCCCGAGGTGCGCCAAGGTCTCCGAGAGTTTCGGGCCCCGCATGGTATGAGAAATCCAAGTATCTGAGCAGCGTTCGAGCCCTCCGAACAGGCATGTTTGTCTCGTCATATACATCCAGCGCAGCACGCAATAACGCCTGGACCATAGTTCTTGTACTCTCTTTCCACCGGCTGTCATCGAGACTCTGTATTTGTCTCTCAAGCAATGCCCCAGTGATGTTGGCGTCGCTCATCCCTAGCGAAAGCGCCGAAACCTTCTCTGGGGACAACAGAAGTTCACATGCTCCGAGGTAAGTGACCCGGTCGACAATGGTACCGAGCTGAACGGCAGCCGGCAAAACTTCGAAAGTGGCCCGGTGTATGTGTTTGGCGAATCCGTACAATGAATACGGAAAGCCTCTGATGCAATCCATGAAACTTTCAAATGCGAGCTGCAGATCTCCGTCAGGAAACGAAATACAGAACTTTGAATCACGAACCTTCCGGTCACCAATCTTGGAGTAGCAAACCCCAAGCAACTCCCATCGCCTCCAGAGCTGTTCTTCGAGTTGTCTCCATCCTTCTTCAGTCTTCCGCTCGTCCTCCTTGCGCACGGTGGCGGCGGCGGCGTGCATGTCGAGGGCCATCTTGCCGAGTGTGCATCCGTCTCGGAGATATCGTATGGCCGCACCATGCTTGCCAGCCTGATACAATGTCCCAGCAATGTTATGGAACGCCCCCGAAATGCATCTGGCATAAGTAGCCTTGTCGGCTGCAACGTCGTCAAATTTGATATCAAGCAACGCCGCAGCGCGTGCGAGAAACTCGTATGGGGGTCCATGAGTACGCGGGTCATGAACATTCAGTTTCGTTCGTGCCAAAGCGAATAGTGTGTCAAGCACGGCAGTGACGGCATCTGCTGTTGGTTTCTACAAGGCAATGTTAAGAAGCAATCATAATGCAGAGAAATTCCTTGCCGTTTTCAACGCATCTTGTAAAATATTTGCAAGGATTTCCAAGAGTGCTTGGATCTCAGCGGCGACGGACGATGCTGTGTCGTCGTTGAGGAATTTAACAGCGCTTCTTCGTGTCCTCTCTAAAGCCCGCTGTAGCTTTCCTGACAGACGCACCACTTCCTTGTCTTCCCCCACAGCAGTGAGAAGAGACCCAGCACCATCTCTACGCAGGGCTTTTGTGGTTTCCCGGATCCGTTTCCCCAATTCTTCTAATCCGAAAGTTAGTCATGAACGATGAATGTGGACTCAAATGAACCTGGATCACTTGGACCGAGTTTCGGATCGAGGAGAGTGGTTGTCTGGGCAAGAGCGGTACAAAGCTGCGCACAATCCAAGAGGAAACTATCCGGGGCCCCAAGTTTCGGCTTGGGTTCTTCCTTCTCCGAAACGAGTTCTTTGGACGGGCCCGGTTGGTTACCTATAAATATTGCAATGCGATCCAGGGTAGCAATGTCCCCGACCTAAGACAAAGTAAAAATCAGGATCCTTGCCGCGATCCAAGGGGGAAATGACGCACCCGGTTAGCGAAACTCATCCAACACTCGCAAAACGAAATAAAACCCTTCCCACTCATAAAACTGTCCACATCAACTCGCGACTGCACCCTTGTGATAGTTTGGGCAAAGGCATTCAAGACGATCGGCGTCGCGTCGTCGTGGTCCTCGGCCCCTGAACCGAGGACCTTCACGTACGCACCAGCGGACTTTATGAGTTGGTCCCAGAACGATCGTGGCTCAATTTTACCGGGCGCAGTGTGCACGAGGCAAGACAAAGCGTATGCGCGGATGAGGAAAACTTGGCGAGTGGTTTTTGGGTTGGTTTGAAGTAGGCTTGCTAACTTGATTAGACTGCTGTACGCGCGCGTAAGAATAGAATCTGCATGTGCGGATGGAAGGGTCGGGAATAATGGGGCCCATGCGAGGATTGGTGAGGTCTCGTTGAGGGCGTCGGTGAAAGAAGCCACGGCCATTTTGGCGGTGGAGATTGATATGAGATGTGAAATAGTTGTGAGGGCGTGAAGGAGAAACGTCGTTACGAGGGTCAGTAATATGGGGTCCGGAGAAGACTGGGGTAGTGGGATGGCGAGCAGATATAGGTGGTCCGCAAGTTTTGATGACGGTATATCGACTTTCAACAAAGTGCAAAGGCGAGGGTGCATCTCTTGTAACGCGGCGAGGGCGGCATCGAACTGGTGTGCAAAATATAAGCCGCTTGCTGGGAGAACATTTCGATTGAGACACACCATCTCCAAAGTGACAAGCTTCCCCAACACGCTTCCCGCCGCCCTTTCGATGTCTAGGTCACCCGGTGATGTTTTCCGCAACAGTGCCAGATGTTTGGCCGCCACCATGGCCGACGCGCTCGCGTTCACGAACGTTGGAGACTTCTTCGAGGGTGGTCCGTCGGAAGACTTTCTCCAGCCCGATTGTACGATGTTGGACAGTTCCTGAGACGCTGAGTTCGCTGCTCGCATCGCGGAGACTCGCTGCTCCTCGGGCGTCAGGGTGGCTTTCTCTTTGCCTTTGGTTTTGGGCTTTGAGATGGTGAGAGAGGACATTTTGTCGACAATCTCGTCCTCCGAGACGTTTGCACGCCCTTTCGTGCGCGTCGACGCGGGCCGACGCGTGGTTGAAGCCATGAACAGAGATGAGTGTAGGTCACCTGACCGGACCGACCACCGTCACAGGCGGATACGACGCTAATTGCAGAATGAAATGCTGTTGCTCTTAACGCTCATCTTCCTTCCGGTCGCATTTGCCGCGGAGCCCGTTGTTCTTACATTTCCGGCTGCGACCCCATCGTTGGGACTCCTCAAGGCACGGCCCACAACTGTGTACAGGCCCCGTTCGCTTGATGCCTTTCACCGCGCACGCTGGCGCTCCCTTAATTTGGCAGAAAGCGAAAGAGTGGAATGGGATCCACAGGAAATTCTCGGTCCCGACGTGGAGGATCTACATACTCTTGCGCAGCTCGCCCGGATGAGTGGGAATGCGTACGCCGCTCCCGGAAAGAAGAACTGGTACGAAATAGACTCTGTCTGGAATAGTGTGGGTGCTACACCTTCAGGAACACCTTAATGGAGGTATGGTACTCGGTAGTGCGTGTGTAGTGCCATACCTTCATAATGGGCTTCCTGCTGAGCTGTATCGGTGAATGCGCACTCACATGCAAATAGAGCTTTCCTTTGGGATGGGAAGACCCTGAGAACGGGTTTAGGGGTCATGTTTTCATGAGTTCTGACAACGCAACGGTGGTAGGTTGTGTCGAAGAGCTGTGTGTTTCCCTGAACAATCCTCTCTGCTTTCTATAGGTATTGTCTATCAAAGGAACCACGCTCCAGGGACCTACATCGAAACAGGATAAATATAACGACAATCTGTGGGTGTTGCTCAACACATATGAGTCGTATTGAAGACGAGTTATAGTCTATTTTCATGTTGTTGTGCCCGCGTCGACTTTTCCTGGGTGTTCCGGAAGGTGTGCGATTGCTATAGGAATTCGTGGCGTTGCGACGATACATGGTGATAACACTTCATTTTTTGGTTCTTATCGGATTCTAATAGCTTCCAGTCTTACGAAGGCTCTCATCGAGGACAGTCTCTTCTACTCAGTCGGTGTGGTAAGCAAGGGACCTTCACTGCCAGACACCTCGAATAATATTTTTTTAAACCACAGAAACTTGTCAACGATCTCTTCATTTTGTATCCCACCGCAAACGTCTGGCTTGTGGGCCACAGTCTAGGTGGGCAATAACCCAACACTCCTGTATCCGTCTCATAAGCAGCAGGTGGCGCCTTGGCTGCCCTCCTCGGCACCACATTCGGCCTTCCTGCCGTTGCATTTGGTCGGTATATTCCATCTTTCAAGCATGTCAATTAAACGATGCATCCATAGAATCTCCCGGCGAGCGACTCGCCGCCCAGCGGCTTCATCTACCCTTGCCGCCCACCGACGCACCATTTTCCCCAGCGATTACGCACGTTTTCCATAACGCTGATCCGATTCCGCAAGGTACTTGCACTGGGATCGGCTCGGTTTGTGCGCAGGGTGGGTATGCTCTTGAAACTCGGTGTCATCTGGGCAAGTCTACTCCACTGCAATAATTATAAGAGAATAATAATTTTTTAAAAGGCAAGTCCATTATCTTCGACACAGTCAATAGATTGGGTTGGAAGGTCGATGTCCGAAAGCATGTCATCAAGGATGTAATCACGAAGGTTCTTGAAGCCGAAGGGGTTGAATGGGAAGAAGGCAGGAGTGTACCTCTTGCGCGCGAAGAGCCGGACTGCGTGGTCAGTAATCGTTTTCGACCTCATTCATTGTGTTGCATAACCATTCGCAGGACTGTTTCAAGTGGGAATTCGGAGATTTTGTCAATGGCAGCGCTCATGAATATGAATTGTAATAACTCTCTGTTGTAACGTGTAATTATAACTGCTCTTTAGACTTCACCGTGTAAAAGCGGTCCCGCCGATTAGTTTACCTTGTACATAGACCCGGGAGATATTGCGATCGTCCCCACAGAAAAAGAACTGCTCCAGCATCCCCTCTAGATCCCTCGGAGCCGAGTCAAAGCCCCAGATCGCGGGATTGCCAGCATCATTGCGAACGCTGACTATGAGGGCGTCGAAGCTCTTGCCGACCGAGAAGGATCCTACGGATTTCTCCAGATTGCACACTTCAGCACCGCCCAAGGTCGCGAGATACAGCAAACTCGCGACCGAAAGTTGTTTCTTACTGAATCTCCCTGCAGGCGTGGGGTTTTCTCTGTGCTGCATCTCGACCATCTTCGACGCAATGCTGGCGTTTTGTATCGCGTTGAGAATCGAGAACGAGTAGCCTCCGGACACGTCCGTGCCCAGCCCGACCTTGACGCTTCTTTTTTAGCTCTTGCGAGGAGCGAGGACGAGAAACCTACAATACCTTGATTCCGTGGTCTAGATACTCCCCGATCGGAGCCACACCACTATTCAGATTAAAGTTGCTGGTGGGACAATGGCTGATGCCCGCCTTTCTCTTGACGACTAAAGCAATCTCGTCGTCGTCCAGATGCACCGCATGGGCCAAGATAGTATTGACCCGGAGAAGCCCAAACGTATCATATATCCCGGCGTAGGATGGGCATTCCGGGAAGAGGGACATTGTAAAAGCGACCTTAACAAACGAGTTAGAACCGTCACAGTCCGTCTCTGAGACAGCTAACCTCATTGGGGTTCTCGGATAAATGAGTTTGAATGCGGAGATTTGGATCCGAAGCGGCCACTTCACCTAGCGATTGCAAAAGAGGAGCAGTGCAAGTGATGGCAAACCGAGGCGTCAGAATAGGCTGGACCAGGGGTTCAGCGGCGTGGGGGTTAGACGGAAGTTGTTTGATGTACGAGATAAGACTCTTGGTTGCGGATATAGACGCCTCAGCAGATGGTTCCACGTAGTTTGCATGTGAACCATTGCGGTCCATGTTGCATTTCTGTCGGGAACGCCAGTTTGACTTCTGCTGTAGCTTGGACCGTAAGACTTACACCGACAAAAGCCCTCTGACCTGGTTACAGTTAGAAAAGGAACACGGACGATGCGTTGAGCAGGGCTGCCTACCGCATTCATTCACTATGTCTGCTAAAATCTTTGTACCTTCCAGGTGGAGTGATCCAAAATAGCAGCAAGTTGTCGTCTAATAAATACCCCGTTAGAAATCTTAAGCAGAGTGATTATTATAACCCAAAACGGACTCCAAAATCTATGGCGCGCCGGACCACAGAAGTGTATGTGCGCCGTGCAAAGTCGAGATCAGAGAATCTGGCTTCCATCGGAAAGGTTACGTTTTCCTGTGTGCAGCGTCCCTTGAGTATTTCCAGCGCGGTTCATCTTTGAACTGACTGACCAGCCAGTCTAAAAGTTCGTATTCCTGACCCCTGTCAAAGCGTGAGCAAAACTGGCGTCTGGTGGGACAACCTACGGTCCTACCTGCCCATATTAGGGACCTGAGGAGCATGAGTATGCGTATCGAAGAAACCTGGCATGAGAAATTCGCCCTCCAGAAGGCAGACGACGTCGACATCGATGTAACCATGCGCGGCCATGGTTTCCTGCACCATAGAGCCGTCGACATCTTCCACAATCCAGTCGATATTTCCTGTGGGCCCGACAGCGAGGAGACAGGACGGAAGAGCCTTGAACGACGAGAGAGTTACAGGGTTTATAACGGGGCCATAATACACGATCGAGGACATTGTGGTGGATGCTGAAGACGACTCGCTTCAAGCATCTGGGCCGCGAACATCGGTGCATTTTATGGAGGTATACTTACGGAGTGCGCATGAGCGGACTTAGAGCTTATCCATGCTGGGTTCATCATGGGACCAGCATTATATCCTCTTATATTCCGTGCGACAGCTACTATGTACACTAGTCGACTATCAACTCGCCCTCAACTGCCTCTGGTTCGATAGCGAGCTGCACCAGAAGGGTATCGTAACGAACTCGAGCCGTCCGTTTCAGATACTTGAGAACCTTCGCCCTCTGGTGTACGAGTTTTCGCAAAGACAACTTGTTTTGGAGGTCGTGTTTACACCGCTTCAAATGGGCATATAATCTTCGAATTCGGTAGGTAAGGATCGCAGCTAAGAAGAGTGTCATTGTAAAAGAAGAAATATATATTGCGAACAACTTACCTTGCACTTCAGTGCGCCCAGGGTCGAACGGATTCTCGGGAGTGGAAAAGGCCACGATGATTCTTCTCCGGTTTTCGTATGAGATGCCCCCGGCATCGGAATTTCTGAGATCGACGACGCGGGCAAAGTTGGCAGCTTTTACCTTCTCCGTAGCTGCGGTCCGCCCCGCGATACCATTATTCGAAGTTAGAACGGGAAGGTCGCTGAAGAGTAGCTTCGCCTCCGCCTCCGCTACTCCGAACGCTCTGTACTGTGGCATTTCTTCGACGTCGTACTCGGACAGTACCGTCGCCTGAGGCGGCTGTGCGAAGACCGATTCATCGACGAGGAGGCGGGCTAAGTAACTATTCCGCCATTTGTTTTCCTCTCCAGGTCGGGTTCCAAGGATGACGCTGGGTCGGGTCGCTTCTCGCTCTCTGTCGCGTTCCGCTCTCATCTCGAGGTTCTCCTTTTTTATTGCGCGAGCCCTAAGACGCGCTTCGGAGATTTTGGAAAGAACGGCGGATGTATGAAAAGCAGATGAGCTAGACGAGGCGACATTCGCAAGTCTACATGCTGTACAACAAGAGCACAGCCAATTGTATGAGAAGACGCCGGAGAGACGCAAAGACAGGACTGACGTTGGGATAATGCACACGCTCGAAGCATTCCAAAAATCCAAGGGCGCGCAAAAGAGAAGATGTTTGAACGTGGGAAGTATGACGGCAATCAATATCTGATGGTCTTGCGGACCGATAATCCGAATTCTGTCTGAATCCAATGCATTATGCAATTGATTTAACACGAATATATTCTGTTCTACGTAGTCCAAAAAGATCGAATGTAGGTGTACTGAAAGGGTATGGATGATTGCCAGCCACGACAACGTAGGATCAGCCCGAACCTGCCAAAACATTAGCAACGCTTCAAATAGCAAAACCAAGACGTTCATACCAGCCGAGTAAACCTTGCCGTCGAACATGATGGCCTGGAACTTGTCATAGATTGCAAGCACACCTAAAACATGAGAGTGAGATGTCGTAGCGTCCGTTCATAAGAGACGGAAACACACCAGCAGAAGCAACACCGCGGAGGATATTTGCTCCAGCGCCCTTGAACAGGGATCTGACGCCTTCTTTGGCCATGATCTGGAAGATGATGAGAAAAAGAACGTGAGCAGGCAGGAGTCAAACCTTGGACCCGGCGTCGAACATCGACTTGTAATGAGTTCCAGTTCCCGAGGTCATCATCATGCGACGTCTGGGGAGCCCATTGAGATCAAATAACGGGAAGTAAATGTTCCGCGCACCTAATAGTGTCCATTGGGTACGCCTGGAGCAGATTAGTAGGAAGCAAGACATTGCAGTGGGGAACATACGGCGATACCAGCACCCGTTGTGACGGCCCAACCCAGCGCGAAAGACGCGAGGAAGGAGCCTTCGAGGGGCCCAACGAGGACAGTGGGTTCTGTGCGCAAACACGTTTAAAAGGTAAGGCACACTGGCTCAAGGTGGTAACGTACTCAGCGAGTCATAAAACCCGAAGTAAGACCCTCGATAGATCATGATACCGACAATGGAAGGGACAAAACCACGGTAGAGCCCCCTGATTCCGTCGGCCTTCAGGGTCTGCTTATACACGTCAAGCAAGCCATTGAATTGACGTTTCCCTCCAGCGTTGGATTTGGCGTCGCTACTGAGACGGGTACGCGCATAATCCAACGAATAGACAAAAAGCGAAGAAGTGGCGCCGGCGCCAGCACCAGAGGCAATATTCCCCGCAAACCAGGTCTAAAATAAAGATGAGCACGACCACCACTTGATGCAAAAGATATAAATTACCCAGTATCCCTCGGATTTCTTGAAACCAAACAATGATTTGAAGTAATCCTCTATTCACGAGAAAGCGCCCGTTAAAATCAAGTAAGCGACTAGGAAACACCGTCGTAAGTTGTACCCCCAGATATGTATGCCACTGAGTCTGTTCGAAGACAGCCATGTGCTTAATCATATATCTCGTAGGGACTAATATCCGACGGAGCCTATCGTAGCGTGGAGACATACTGAATGCAAAGTTGAGGGCCTGAGTAGGGAAGTAGCGCAGAACGTTTGTGCCATTTCCACGCCATAAAGCCACGAGCCCCTCGTCTTTATAAGTTCGCACGAATGCATCGCCAATGCCTGCATAGTCGACAGTTTAAGAAAGCGTTGCTCGAACAATTGATAATGATAGGGCACCTTTATACGGTGAGGCCAGCCGTCCTTGTCTAATCTGGAATCCGAGACTGCTATCTAGACGGATTTATGAACAGGCGGAGGAGAATTTACCATCTCATCCTGGTTCTGGACCAGGAGTTTAATTCGTTCGATGGGGGCCGCGCCCGTCTTGGATATAGCCTGAGGTTTAAAATTAGCCCAATACCAACCAAAATTGCGCATCACACGACTCACAGCCGCTACACCTCCCAATAGGAAGTCGGCTAGAATTGCAGAGTAAGAAATGCAAGGATGTGCAGAAGGGGCGACCAACTAGCAAAGTCCTGGGCACTCTTAGGTCTAGGAGCAGACATGGTGTTTGACAGTGGACTAGTGGCTCGTGGCGCTTTTAAAGTGGACAGAAATATATGTTGTGGAAGAATCCGGGGAACACAGCCCATTGTAGATGCATAGAGCGTATCCCATTGGCTAAGTCGGGGGGAGTCGGGCGTATAGGCGATGTACCTCAAGAACGCCTGATTGCGTAGATCATTTTCGGCGAAATTCGGAGCGCCCCGCAGGGAGAAATAGCGACAACGGGACGTGCAACACTCCGTGCTCGATGACCTGAGACTGACGTTCCGGGCTCCAGGTTCAGTAGGAGACACCGGTATTCTTTCTGACCTTACAGCGACACGAGAGGAGACTGGGACCAGCACAAGACTTAGGCTAACCACTTGTGCTTGTCAATTCCCCAAGAGCGCGATGCACTTGTGCTATATGCTAAAGATGAAACGAGGAAAAGAGCTGATCGGAGGCTGGGTAGAAATCACAACTGGCATCTCAAGCAGGTTGAGCCTCGGATTACAGGCCGCATTGCGGGCAAAGTACCACGAGTTGCAAGCAAGCAAAACTGCGCGGTGGAGGTCGAGGTTAAAGGTCAAGATCGCAACAGTCCAGATTGGGAATTTGGCTATAAAGTGTTTGTTTGGTCGTAAAGTTGTAGTACAACAAACTACGTAATTCCTTTTGTCAAAAACATTCAAGCTCGTTCGCCGGCACTTTTGCTGGACGCCTTCTCTTCGGCGAGCGGTCTAGGTTCTGTTGCTCAATAGAAACGGTATCTAGTGGATCATTGGCGGATCACCCATGGAAGTGCGACTCGTCTCATACCTGTCATGTCCAGATGTGTTCTCGCTTAAATGTTGTAACTTTCAGCGGGACCGTGAGCGCACGACCACCGAATTAGCTTTGCAGAAATATGTGCCGGATGGCAACCAGGGTCTGGACAGCTTCCTGCATCAGCGTACGGAAAAACACTCCTGTGGCAATGGACATCGAAGTATACAATTACTTACACCGCATCGATTTCATATCAGCTTGGCCGAGCTCGCGCCATGCGTGGAAAAAGACCTGGTCGCGTCGCGTCCAAATTACCGCGGTCAAACATGGACGTCTCTGATTAATTGTTTTTTGTGTGTGGCGTACTCGGGGCGAATACAGAATAAATGTTCTCTGTGGCATCACCTAGATCACCGAGCCGTACGTCATTCCACGCAAACACAATAAGCGACGCTCTAAGCGACCACAATACCAACGCGTACTTTGGACGCGTATTTACGCACGCGACGGCTTTTACGTCCCGAGCGCACTGTGCGGGCTTCTTTGCTCTTGCGCCAGCGGGACGCGCCGTGGCCTGGGGCGAGCGCGGGTCTTAGCTGCCGACCCCGCAGATCCGTGCATTCCACGATATCAGCGGTACGCGGATGCTATGTGTGCTGATCGCTCTCAGCGATCTTCCCAACGAAGCAGAATACAGAAAAAAAGAAAAAGAAATGCAGAGGATAAGAGACAATAGCTGGACCCCCATAGACACCGCATTGCAGGAGTAAGGACGGGGAAGGGTATTTTTGTGCGCTCAGAAACGAAAAGACAAAGTGTCGTGCCTGTATTCTTTTTACTCTTCACCTTCATCACATTCCTGTTTGGGACTCGGTATAAAAGTGCGAAGGTCTCAGGCTAGTTTTTCCCTACTGCTGCAGGCGCCCCCTCCGCGAGCCTCCTCATCCCCCGCGACGTCGCCCTCGCCGTCCTTCACCGTCTATTCTCGACCATGCCCTCACTTCGCCGCACCCTGTCCTCACCCAGCGTCCGTTCCGCCCCGTACGCCGTCCTCAGTGCAACCGCTGCAGGGCCCCGCGGCAGCGGCCATCGGCGCTCGACAGGCTCTGAAACACACGGCAGACGGGTTTTGGCAGACATTGAGTGGTGGAGAGTTGCTGACGGCCAGCGCGACGTCGTTTCCGAGCAGGAGCTGGAGGAGCAAGACCTCGACCAGGAGGACGATCTTCCCCCAGACCAGGTTGCAGCGGTCCCCATGCCTGGTGGTGCTGGCGCTGAGCTCGCTGTAGAGCGCCCATCGACGCCCGCTCATTGGGCACCGCATGTTCCAGGCTCGCAGGAGGTGATTCTGAAATAGCCTTTGCACAAGGACAAAATGCTTAGTTTTTTTTTTCGTCATTTGCGCTAGATGCCCGTGGCCGAAATGGCTGCGCTCTCCATCGCGCCCGCTACCCCGCGGCGACACGCGCTCGAGTCGTCGACGTCTTCGTTGGAATCAACTCCCGAGGTGTCCAATGTCCAGGCGGAGCATCCGCATCTGGACCTCGGCGTCTTGAGTTTTAGCCTTCAGGACACCGATGTACCCTCGCCTGTCATTACGCGCGCCCGCAGCGGCTCCTTCCCCCCGCTGCTTTCCGTGCGCGCGCATTCGTTCGCCGACTTTACATCGCACGAGCGTCAATACGCCGACTTTGCCGTGTCCCCCCTCTCATCCCATCCCGTCTTCTCCAATTAATCGCCTCGTCTTCCGAACAACCGCCACCACAGGGTGCCCGGCACTGTTTCCATTAAAACGCGTCCTTCCCAAAATTGTGTCCACATCCGCGCTAGCCGTCCACTTAATCATCTAACCCACATTGCATTTACATTCCCCTACACACATCACATTTACGACGGCTAGACCTCCATTTCTTGCACACACATTCTCGCATCGTTGCACGACACGACGACATTTACGACAAAACACAGGGCTACGGGTTCCCTATTTCTTCCCTGCACATTGGACCAGACGCCATTTCACGACAAACAAACTGTCTAGTTTTGCATACTCCATTTATTTATCTATTCCTCACTATTCGCTATCGATTTGAATCGACAACAGAATCGAACCTATCATCACTGTACGACTAGATATGCATGTCCCTTTCCTCTTGTGCTCGTCAAAATGCTTTCGGTGTTTCAGACACGATTCCTCATCACGAATTGTTTACGAATACTCTTGTACCATGTACATGATACGTCCTGTACGACCACCCGTTGTCCCTGTTACGAATACAAAAATCTGGCCATGTCATTCATGTCGGGGCAAGATCGATCTCCATAAGCCCAAGAAAATGGGCGAAGCGAGCCGCGATTGCACGCAACGGTGATGGGCGCCTGCGTCCATTTCGATCACGGACAACAAGGGCCGGACGAGCAGGTGGAGTGGCGAGGCACTTGGCAGCGGTAGCGGAGACGCGCAATCACAGGGTCATCGATTCATACCCGCGAAGATCGGTGGGCCGCCAACCTTGCTCCACTGCGACGTGGCCAGCCGACCATAACGGAGTTCTAGCGGCGGCGCAGGCGCGTGTTGCGAAACCGCCGCGCGCAGGATATTGCCTGGGGGCGGGGGATGCGCCATACGCGCCTTCCACGCGGTTCTAATCGCGTTGGACCGCTCGAGAAGCTGAGATACATTTTAATCAGCTCGACGGAGGGTCTTGTGGGCTCATGTCCTTACGATATCTTTCTCGACACCGTCAGCAATGCTTTGGATAATTTTGTCCACGACACTCCGGTGGTTGCCGTGAGGTTTGTCGTCTCTAAATCGCATCATTCGCCAATGACTTTGGGCAGGATCCCAATGGACTTCGACGATACGGTCATCATATTGTTCCCCTGATGACTTCATCCTGAAAATTAAAACAGGGCATGAGGACAGAATATATATATACCCGCAAGGAAGGAGACACTCACTTTTCCCATTCATTGTCGTCCACGTACATCTGGTCGTATTGTTCATACTTCGTGTCGCCGCACCAGACATGCAACAAGAACACAGGTTTGGCATGAAAATCTGGTTGGGAAGGGTTGTCGGGCAGAGGCGGGAAGCGAAGAACGAGCTTGAAGTCAATCGAGTTTTCCGAAGGAGGCTTCCACTTGAGGCTGGTGGATAGATAGTTCATCAATCAAGGGCAGGGTGGCGCTCAAAGTGAAGACTAACATATTCGGGTCTGTAGCAGGTGTGTATGGCGTGTTGACGCAAGTATAAATGAGACCGTCACTCCCGTGCTGCAAGTTGGGCATGTCTGCGAACACTAGCTCAGCGTGGTACGAAAATCTGATCTCCTTGACTCGTATGCTGGGCTACCGTGAGCCCAGGAACGAGATAAGCGAGTCGACGAACCTACTCGAAAGGATGGGTCTTCGTCACATGGCTGTGATCCTTCTTCATTTTGGCAAACGGCTTGTAAAAATAGTCTTGCAGCCTCTGATAGCGGATTAGACGAGAAGGGATGAATTGTGAAGACGAACCCCGTATCGCTTGTCCAACGGTCGCGCCATTATGTTTTGGCCATCGACGACGAGGCAATCGAACGCCAAAAACCGCATAGTTTCCTGCATTCGCGTTAGGCGAATAAGGAGGGTTACACGGACGAGTTCGTACATGGTTCGTTCGGGGGTCAACATCAAAGACAAGTTCACCATCCACGATAGTGTTCTGCAGCGGCAGCTGAGGATTCTCGTGGTGAGGAAAGAAAAGCCCCTGGAGTTCGTAATAGTCGTTCTTGCGGTCAATCTACATGCCATGAGGGCGAGGAACGCGCATGTCGCAGAAGGGCGTACAAGATAGACTGTCTGAGTCCGCGAATTGAGGTCGGTGTGGACGAGAAGGAGAACACGAATGCCATCGGACTTTTCGCATACCCAGAAACTAGGCCACGTTTACGACTCGACTAGACAGTAATGAACGGCGTGTACGCACTCTTGGGACTCCAATTTGGCCAAATCCGTTTTGGCAAAACTGACTGGTTGACTTCCAGGGAATCTTTGAAACGGGTTGTGTCGATCACAGTTGGTCAAAACGCGAACACCTCGACAAACCACAAACCTGCGATTTTCTATCTGACATAGCCTAGCTACATGTTCTTTGAGCCACGAGTCTTGCTCTGACCGAGAGGGGACGCGTGTGCCAGGTATATCAGGAATCCGGGGCATCGAATCATGGACGGTTTGGGCAAGAAAGATGATGACACTTTTTTATCTAGTAACTGCGATACTTAGGTAATCTTACAAGAAATACGGGGTTCATTTGGATGATAAAAAAGGAGAAAATCGACGATAGACGACAGGCGACGGGTAAATTCGACAACTGCACAAGCAACTCGACACCGCTCATCGGTCCTCTGCCCATTCCTGAAGAAAATGTCAGTGGCAAAAATCGTGGGAAGACGCGGTAAACTGACGTTCTCCTTCTTGATCTGGGCCTGAAGGCGAGGAGGTTAGGGTAAAGAAGATGGAGAGAGGAGATCCACGAACCTCCTCTTCAGGAGTGAAGTCGTTTACGATGTTGAAGAGCTTGCGGATCTCCTCGGGGGTCTTTCCCTTGATCATGTTAGCGACAGTCTTGCATCCGACGTCACTGCGGCACAGTCAAGACAAGGGAGATAACGGCTCGAGAATAGCACTTACAGCAGGGATTTGATATCGAGGTAGTTGGCGGCGAGGATGATCTCGAACAGCATCTCCTGATCGACCGTAATGAACTTCTGGTCCCATTCAGAGATGTCCGTAGTGCGTTTACGGGTCTCGTCCTGGGACTGCTCAGAATCGGCCGCAGGGAGGGGCTCGCCACGGTGGTGCTCGCAGTATTCAAGGACCTGTCACCGGCGTCAATTTCCTATTTTCGTCTCTCAAGGCTTGTTTCACCTTCTTCAGCACGCTGGACGAGACATTGGGCAAGGGGATGGGTTGGTCCGACTCGCCGACGTCTGAATAACAAAAATGAGTGGCAATTGAGTAGATTGAGGCTGTGCGGACCCTCAAGCATGTTTTTGATGAGCACGCTTCGCTCGACAATTTCTTTCTCGGTAGTGAATTGTTCATTGTCGCTGGTGACGAGCAAAACCATGTTGGATGCGAGGCTGTGATTAACAAGTGTAAACAAAGGTCGAGAGACAGGCGAAGCGCGAGGTCAAGGTCGAGAAAGAAGCGAAGCGTCGAGAGACAAGCGAAGCGCGAGGTCAAGGTTGAGGGGTAGATGGTGGTCGATAAAGCAGAAGAGTCGAGATGTGTGAATAAAAAGGTCGAAAGCCGGGAGGGTGTAGGAGGAAGCGGGAAGAGGCAGGAGGCACAAAAACAGAGGAGAATGCATGGGCGCAAGAGTTTGCAGTGGCACGAAACGCGGGAGAATGTAGGTGTTTGCACAACGGACGGAAGCGTGCGCAGTGGCAAACATCAAGGAAATGACGAGTGAATGAGAGGGTGCGATATACATGAGCAATGGATGGAGAGAACATGGAACTGGCAGACGTACGGAGGAAACGAGTGCAATATAGAGTCGAGGTGGTCGTTGAGGAAGAGCAAGGGGCACAGGATTTGATCGTGGTGGGCTTTATTTGCTTTAGTCACAGCAATGTCACAGCCTTGACTCGCACTGACCAACACTGCCAGGCCTTTAACGGCTCCGTTTCGCTTGTTCGATGGTCTTCGGATTCCTGAGTCGCTATGCTGCGCCTCGGAGTCCTTTTACTATCCTAGGTAACAAAGGCTGTTCATTGATTGAATGTTCCCGCTAAACTTTTTTTAGGGTCCGTGCGCACTGCAACAAAACGCGCCGGTGGAACCGTGCATAACCATGGGGGCTCTCCAGGAAAGCGCCTCGGTGTCAAAAAATTCTCTGGTCCTCTTTTCTCGTTTTTGTTTCCTGAAATGCGATGCTCATTGCGACTAGATCAACATGTCATTCCCGGAAACATTATTGTTCGCCAGCGTGGAACCCTCTTCCATCCAGGACCGCACGTAGGTGTATGCTATTCTATTGGTGGCCAACTCTCATGATGCGCCACAGGTGAAGATGGGCCGCGACCACACAATCTACGCCATTGCACCAGGTTTCGTGAGATTTTACAAAGAAAAATGGATGCGAGGAGAACGTAGGTTTGTTGGAGTTGTCCTTGATCGCGGAGAAGTTCTCCCTCGCGACGAGGCTGCGCGCGGCCGCAGTCGTTACTGTGGACTGGTCAATCTCAAAAATCTTGTCTCGCCTCAGACCACAATACAATCCTCTTGACTTGACGGCACATTTAATCATATTCAATCCAAAATCTAAACTAAATCTCGTCTCCGGAAAAGCGCTGCTCAGGTAGCCAGGCGCGGCGTTCCCTTTTCTCGTGACCCTCCAGCAAACTTGCAGCTGCAAACGGAAGCGGTTCTTTCCTGTCCAGCAACACCCCATCGACCTCCACCACAAAGGTAGATGGACACAAAGCCGAGTGCAGCATCAAAATATGCAACACCGTCTCCCAGGTCGACAAAGGACAGGCAGCGAGTACCACCGATTCCAGTCCTGGAAAACAACGCAGAAAGAAACCCACCCCCGCGTAGGACAGATCCCGAAAGTCAAATGACTTCAGCCACAACGCGGTAAGTACTGGGTACTTGATTGTCGGCGTGCTCAGCGTGAAGAGGAAGTCCTCCCATGCACGGCCGTGGAACGACTCGAGCTCAAGCGTCTGGATCTGAGGCGTCTGCAACGCGTCAAAGAACGGCGCACAGTCGTTTTGCGTTCCGTAGGAGCTCCTAGACGCGTATATTTGCGCCAGCTTTAAGTGTAACACGCTCGACGTCCAGACGCTGCGCTCTTCTTCTCTTTGAGTCTGAAAGTGCATCGGTGG
Organism: Mycena capillaripes; assembly: GCA_029204075.1. Classification (NCBI taxonomy): domain Eukaryota; kingdom Fungi; phylum Basidiomycota; class Agaricomycetes; order Agaricales; family Mycenaceae; genus Mycena; species Mycena capillaripes. Next base: position 75,673 of record JARHKZ010000051.1, read on the forward strand.
AATATCGAGGTTGCAGAGCTCGAGCCTTTGCGGACCCTGCAGTAGCCACCTGTTTATGCGCCCGTCGGCGGTGACCAAGCCGCGCAATTTGCCACCAACGCGTAGTGTATGTATGCGGGGCAACGCCACATCCCCGACATTAATCCCGTATATGGCGAGTTCTTCGAGTCTGGGATGGTTCGCCGGCAGTGCGAAAGTGAACTCTTCTAGAGCATGTGGCTGAACTCTGGTCCAATAGTGCACGGCCAGGATATCCAGAACGCGCAAGAGAGGATACGTTTCCTGCCCAAAAGTCGCGAAAATCGCGTCCCAGCCCAGCTGTGTCGCCTGCACGGTCAGAGAGCCACAGCGCTGGACATTGGGCTGCACGACGGTTTGGAGGAACGCCTGCATCTGCGACGGGGTGGCAGGTGGCTCCATCGATGTGAACTGCAACTCCAAGCAAATTGCTCGTGGTTGGGAACGTCGGAAGTGCGCTAGCACGACGTCCGGGTGTTTATTGACGTCGTCGTCCTTGACCTGGATGTTGAGCCACAGCTCGGATGCGCCAAGGGCGGCATTTCGCCACCATCGGGAAACATGTGAGACCGTAGTGATATCGAGCACATCGAGTGACATGGCTCCGAATATTGCAGTGAGGATTTCCGAAGGGAAAAGGGGGATGCTCATGTCTAGGGAGATGGTCGTCGTGTTTGATTGGTGCTTTCTTTATATACTAGGCCACCAGTAGTAGCGTGATTGAGGTGATAACGCGTTCTTTGTACTTGTCACATGTGCGCGTCCTTTGTCAAGAAACACGCGTTCGATTCGGGGCCAGTACAGATATGTAGCTCATTGCTCATCCTCCTCGTCTTCGTCCACCATATGTACCTCTGTAATCTCTTTGGCGTTCTGCTCATCGCCGAGGTACCAATTCGGCATGGTCAAAGCGATCAGAATTTGCAGCACGCTGACTACAGTGGCCACGAGCACCATTATCTGCATCACGTCGCTGTATGCTGGGGAATCGTATAAGAAAGCGATTGCAAAGACAGGCGTAAATATACCAGAAATAATGCCTTCGCGCACTGCGTTACCGCGCGGCTTTGAAGCAGTTTCAGTGATGGAGCCGAACAAAATATCACGCTCAGGTTGTGACAAGAATGGCAGATGCTGCGCCAGCTTCGACGGCATCTGGCTGCTCCAGATTGCACCAGCTGAAATAATATGTTTGTCACAGCTGGAATAAAACGACGGAGAATCTAACCGATAGCACCGCCCGCTGCTGCACCACATTCGGTGAGCAGGAGAACGACGGCCGTGACCATTGCAACGTCGTCGTGGAGGACAGATGCCTGAGAACCAACTTGAATTGAGAGGGCTGCGATGCCCCCACCCACGCCCTGAAGCACCTGGGTCACTACCAGCTCGAAGTTGGATCCGTCGGCGCCACGAGAATGCAACATGAGTGCGACACCTCTGGACGGTTGGAAGTTGAGCTTAGATGAGATATAAAATGTTAGAACACCCACAACAGTCGAACGACAAGACCACCGACGAGGAGCATCTAGAGAGACGTGTGCAGCGAATAAAAACAAGAATGAAAAAATCAGCACCTTGTAGCGCCTGAAGCGATGCATGTATGTTCCGGTCATTATACCACAAAGGGTCATCGTTATTGTCTGTATTTGCATAAAATATGTTGTGTTGATCAATTTCCTGGAACTCCACTGATAAGCAAAAGGGTTAAGGTGAAGCGAAAGCGCCCACCAGTCTTTGACGACAACAATGAAAGAGTACAGATATGTGAAGGTAAGATAAAATGCCATCTGCTATGCGTCAGTTTTCATTTTGTAAGGGCCAAATTTGCGGTACATACGAAATCCAAGGCTCCAATAAGCGACGCGCCCACTACACTTCGATTTGCCACAAATCTAAACGGAATGACGGGATATTTTGCCCATCTGAAATCCCAGAAAGCAAAGACAGGGATCAAAACGATCCCAAAGAGCAATACTGGTAACATGGCCACTGACGGACGTTTCAGTTGAATCGATGGCTCGAAAACATATTCTAAAACATAGTCACCTCCGTCCCCCCATTTCGTTGTGTGTTTTGCAAGCGAAAGAGGAAGTAGCGTCAATGAGATCGAGGCACCAATGAGCAAAAGTCCCACAGCATCTAGTTCTTCAGCAGTATCCAGAAGACTCTGCATATACGTTTTTTTTGGCTGTCTGGCACTAGCACGTTCAATCCTGCTTGTGGTACGCTCGGACCAGAGGAGAGTGACGACGAGGGGCGAGAGTGTAATAGGTATAAGGATAACAAACATCCCGTCTGAAGCGTACCAATCAAATCAATTAACACGCAGAAGTAAAGGGAAAACATACAGCCCCATCTCCATCCAGCGCGTTCTATTATTGCTGTCGAGATATTAGAGCCAACGAAGGCGTTGATTAAAAATGGAAGGGAGTTGAGGGATAGCACGAGCCCCCGCCACTTAAGTGTAGTGATGTCCGCAATTACCACCTGTGTTAACAATTGCAATCCACTCAAAGGAGGTCACAAAACAGGTTCTCGAACGGTCCAATCACTCACGTAGAACCTCTAGCATGGACGAAATGAGTCGGGGCCAACGACCGGTTTATGGGTTCGACTTACATGGCATACAGGACGACGCCCGCCGCAACAGTTTTAATGTTCTGCGCGGAGGCAATCACAGAATACCCTAATCAAATTTAAAAGATGGTGGCAATTTAAGGGGCATCCAGCTTACCGATAACATAGCAAAGTACTATACGATCTTCAGCAAGGGGACGGTACGCGTAGATGAACATTTACAAACGCCGCAATATGCTGTCCCTCGGGATCCGACATCGGCGATTTTGGCAATCACCTATACCGAGTTGGTATAATGTCTATCTCTGACAGAGTAGCAATTACCGGTTTGCCAACAGCAACTGTTCGGTGAATATTCAGAACAACAATGTTGTGGTAGGAATTATCGAACTTGTGATGCCCTGTGCAACCTGGATTGGACCAAGTAGACTGTGGCCTCCAAACTCAGAGGTAGCATATGTGAGATATGTATAGGTGGTCGTCCCGTCCAAAGAGTAAATGTATGCCGCCAATCCCAGGCTAAAGACATTAGATTAAATTAGTAGTCAGGATCCTGCTGCCACACCTAACGAACGGGACCCATTTGGCACGCTTTCCGTAGAATCTGGTTGCAGCGACGCGTTCTGTTCGAATGATCTCTGGACTCGGATCGACAGCGTCCTCGGTCGCCTCTGGAGATTAATAAATAAATGAGAACCAGAGAGTGGTTGGGCTGGGAGACTACCTGAATGTGCGCGGAGGCGTTGATATCCACTATGCCTCGACATTGCGGGACATGGTGAAGGCGAACAAGGAATCGAATCGCATCTGATAAGATCCGGATCAGAGGCTGTCGCATAGGCCCGATGTATTTTGGAAACCGAAATCCAAAAATAACTCGCTCTTCCTTCAACCACGGTCCACCATGCACCTCTCGATAACTCAAGTGAAGCCCTCCGGTATTCTTCATTCGTTTTTGCAACTACACGCCCTTAATTACGTCAAAAGCCATTCCCTCTGATGAGGAAGTCATGACGGCGGCCAATGCATTGCTCGAGTCGACGTCTTCGTGGAAAGAGGGCAAGACATACAAGCAAGTCAAGACCTATTCACGCGCAAAGGCTCCGGAGGATGGTGCAGCTTGGCATTGCCGTGTAAGCGTTCACAAACCGGAGGAAGCTACGTTCGAGCAACTCTGGTCAAAGTTGGGTGCGATGACGGACTGTCTTGGATATACTTCATAGAATCTTAACTCGTCCCAGGCCAAGACAAAGCAGTGAATGAAAAGGAGTGCGTGCATTTTCAATTAAATTTCTGATCTCACCACATCCATGGCATAGATTTGTTCCTGATATCAAGAAGGCTACAAAAGTCAAAGAGATCTCACCGACGCAAAACATTTGGACCCTCTATTATACATTCCCACCGCCTGTTTCGCCTCGCGTGTTCACGGTTGTGCAGATTACACATCTCAACGAGTCGTCCCCACGTTCCGGGTGCGTAAATAACCTCCATCGAATGTCAGCCATCCCCATGGAGTTTTCGCAGAACGATAGTATCTATACCAGTTGATTTAACAGAGGATCAAGAGCTTGCTAAATTAGAGGAGAAAGGTGTCAAAGGCCGATACGTTAGCGTTGAACGTTTACTCGAGCTCGAAGACGGCACCGTAGAATGGCGCATGGCGACGTCGAGCACACCTGGTGGGAGCATACCTACTTATTTTGTTGAGAGATCCATGGCCGGCAAGATTGCCGAGGTGAGCGATGTCAATTGAGTGCGGTCGACGCTGACCCAGCATAGGACGTCCCGCACTTCATGAAATGGCTCCACAGTCTACCGAAGACCGAGTGATTTATTGACATTCAGGATTACAATGGACATAAATGGATGTATCATGTCTATGCGAGCTCGATATAACGTTCCACTACGTGAGCCTAAAGTCAGATGAGTTTGTTGGATAGTGAACTACCGCATACCTTCCCAGTTGGTTACAGCCTCGTTCCAAAGCTTGACTTCGTGTTCCCGTGTTCCCCCAAAATGGTCCACAAACACGTCTCCAAGCACCCCACTTTCACGTGCGATACTGTCCGGCCTCATCATGCGAATCGTGGCAGATTCCAGGGAAATAGGTAGCATCTTGACCTAGGGTCGACGCATCAGGCGGTATAATCAAACAAGAGACATCGTCCTTGCCTTGCCAGATTTCCTATCTTCTGGAGAAAAGTGGCTAATGGGAGGAGTTTGCAATTTGAGTTTTTTCTCGATCCCTCTGAGCCCTAACAGGAACACTGCACTAAGGGCGTAGTACGGATTCATATCAGCACCTGGAATTCTGATTTCGAGGCGTGTGGCCGAAGGCGGGACAGATGGAGGGGATATTATGCGGATGGACGCTGCACGGGAGTCATATCCGTAAGTGATGGCGTTAGGAGCCCAAAATGCTTCGCCGCCTACGAGGCGCTTGTAGCCATTGATCGTAGGTACCAGCTGTTTCTGATGTGAATACATAGACTGATCACTGAAAACTATAACATACCAAGGGCATGACTGTTACACGAATAAAATGAACGCAGAGTAAGGGGCGGAAGATTGGACGTACCATCTGCGATTCCGTCCAAAACGCCGGCAAGGAAAGACTCGCCTTCACTGCTCATGAATTTGGTATCCTCGTAGGCGGCGTCGGCTCGGCCACTTGAAAGTTCGGAGTCTGATACAGCAAAGATGTTTCGGTCTGAGCTATCCCGTAACGAGACATGAATATGTCTAGGAACGACGATGAGGTTAGACGCTGTACGCGGATTCCCTTCCAGACTAACCCACTGCAACCCGGCAACTGCAAAGCATTAGATTTGCGAATTTGACAAAACAACCGCTCACATTTCCCCACGGCTTGGCCATAAAGCTGGGAATTACACCCCGTTTCATGCCAATGCTCTTTGCCAAATATTTAAACAGGATACCGTTATCTGCCATTCGGAGCGCCGATGTATATGCTAGCGCAGTCTCAAAAACGCCCGGACCCGTTTCGGTATCTGGCAAGAGAATCAGGCCTGTTTAGACCACGGATATGGGTCTCTTGAACGTACGGTGGCCCTCGATAGCTACGCCGAACTTTGCACTCTCGTCGAAAAGCTCGTGGAAATAGTCATTGTTCAGCTGGGTACGCAGAAGGGAATAACCATGCACTGGATCAAATTAGATGGAAATTTTCAAGAGTGTGGACATGTGTCTTACTGCCCGGTGTCAAAGGCTGCAAGTCTGTGAACTTCTTCTGTGCTAGACTCTGGGGAGTTTCTGGGCGCAAATGTGAGGTCGCGGATATCAAGCCTAGGTCTAGTTGTACCTTGAAAGTTGAAATACTGAACACCGTCAGATGGAAAACGAGATGGGAAAATCTGGGTCAGACCTCGTATTCTACCCCAGCAAAACACTGCCGGCCGACTGCAGCGGCTCTCTCCGCCGTTATGCTCATAAGCCCCCGAGGATCCACGATGAGAGGTTCCCGGGTATCTGGGTCTAGGAAGGACACAAGGAAAAACGGTACATTATTCTCCCAAGGAATGCGGCGGTAGGTGGACAGATCAATGGATGCGATGATGTCGCGGTAGCCATTTGCCTTGTTCGAGATTAGGAGTTCGCGAGAGTAGACTGTGTCGTGAATGTCCCATCCGCTGCAGTCTCATGAGTAAAGCCAAGGAGCGTGTCGAATGCACAAACAAAATAACGCTGCAGAATCCAAATCCATCGGAAGATGCCGCGCTGAGAAACTTCTCTTTCGACATAAACTTGCCGCGAAGGACACCATCCACTGGTTCAAGTCAGCCTCGCTAAGATGCCCGTATCTGAATAATGAGAGTCAGATATATTCAAACAGTGGACGCTGAGACATACAGTGGTCGATCTTTACCATCGATGCCTCCAAAACCACGAAATCAGGCATAGTTGGGTGGCCTGAACCGAAACTTACCGGCCACCTTTACTTTGATATCGTCGGCCAGTAGGCGCTTCAGGTCCTCAATCGACTTTGGAGCGTCCGTCGTGGCGGCCATCGTCGTCTTTCGATTAAAGCAGTTGTCACTGAGGAGCGAACAGTCACAAATCACAGGCCGCGTGATGTCATTGATAACTCTCTTCGACGCGACCTTCACCTGGCCAGGATCCCACCCGGAACCCGACCGATAACTTTTACCTGAGGTGGCGCGAAAAATGGAAATGGACGCCACGTACTCCGAAAAATATTGCTTAAGTCCGCGTTTCTTCAAGTTGACTTCTTTTCCGCTGCAGGACGCTAATGGCCTGACCTACTAGGATTGAAACACGCGCCTAACCCATACAACTTTCAAGATTTCTCTATCCTTCTAGGTAGGCTCTATTCTGACGCGTGAGGTCGCGGCCGACTCAAGGCCGACTCTGCTACAGAACTCAAGACGGAGGTTTCTATTAGAGAACGGTGAAGGAGTGCTCCATGAAATGCAACGACTCGATTGTCTTTGGGCCGATATTCCGAAATTTCTGGCAGAAACAGTTGCATCGCAATCACTTGCAAATCCCAACACGAACAGGATATCGTGTTGCCCAATTCTGCGCAGCTTATCTTCCCACTACCGTTGGACAACCTTTTGAACAAACAAATCGCCGACATTGGTCCTTTCGCCGGGGATAAGCTGATGATGGAGAAATTAATTCTCAACAATGCATACACTGGCGTGCAATATTGATCCGCTGAAGAACAGGCCCGATGGCTACTACGAATCGGTATCCGGGAGTTCCGTCGGGTTACTCAGCACAACATGTGCGACGTTTGCAAAGGAGACAGACCAGGGAACTGTGATTCACACAGGAACGAGAGAAATCTTGATCCCGTTGCTGACCCGCTGGGCAACTTTTATACAAAGGGGAGCCTCTGGGCGAGGTGAGCTTGAGGGCGGCTCGCATTCTCGCCCACGAACGCGACATCCAGAAGGCTACTCCGAGTCCGTGTCAGAAGGCAAATGATGAATTGGAACGTGTGTAGTATGCCAAAATGTAACAAACGCTTGAATCTGAAGGCTTGTGGAAGGTGCCAAACTGTTCGTTATATCAGTTCAGCCAGAATTGGCGAATCAACGCTAATTTCGTACTTGTTCAGTCCTCACCATCGCGACAGCATTGGGGCGTGGAAACTTTCCCGCACAACTTGAAGAATAATTGACATGCGACCGAATACTGATAGATTATTTCTCTGTAATTGAACCGTAGCCTTAAGTCTCCCTCAGACCATAGACCAATTTTTTTTTTTTGTGAAGTGGGAGAGTACAAAAAATAATGTAGTATCTTAGGTATGGCCGGGTAATCCGAGTCGGGCCGCCGTGTTCGATCGTTCCCATGCTTGTCTCCTTCCTCCATCCTAACATCGAGGTCTCGTTGTTCTGAACTCCCATGCTTGAGGATCTATTGAATAGTCTGCCTGATTATCGGCTGAATCATACCCTACACACGCCATCTCCCATATCCGCCGTCGCATTCGGCCACTCGGGCCATATTTTCGCTGGCTCAGGTGCGTTGCGCGGGCAGAAATTTCAGCCCCGTACAGACGCGTGAATCCATAGATGATGGATCCCTGCGCGTGTACGACTTGTCGTCGTTCAAAGTATGTAGGGCAGTAAGCGGTTTGCCAACTGAGATATCCTCCATTTGCTGTTTCAAACGGCCTGGATCGGATCTACGCGACGTTTGGCTCGCCTGTGGACGCCAAGTAAGTCCAACCTTCGCCACCCAGGACCCATATTATTCGGTCGCGTAATGATAATATTTCTCTCCAGGCCTATTCGTTTCAAATGGACTCGGAAAAACTGGTGCAGACGGCCGCGGATGCTACTGCGGTCTTTGAGTTGTGCAATGATGAAGACGTCTTGAACGAGGTAAGTCAGATTGAGGTCCGACTTGCGCTCCACCTGTAAATCATACCAGTTAGCTTGCATTGAACCCCGGGAAAACCCACCTGGCATTCAGCACCGACTCAGGCGCTGTAGGTGTCGTGGATCTAACAACTGAAACAGTTTCAAGGATGAAAACCGGTCATTCGAGCGTGAGTTCGGCCGCCTTCACCTACCTTCCATTCTCATGATATGCAGATATGCGGCATTGTCAGATTCATCCCTGACCGTCCCCGGGAAATCGTCAGTGGTGGATACGATAGCTGTCTCCTGCATTTTGATTTTATGCAAGGGACTGTTCTTTCACGGCGGGATATTCGTCCGTTTCTTCGATGATATCACTGTGAGCGTCCTGACCACTTCTACAGCTCCTTTCCCGATTGCCGATGGAATGTCCCTCTCTCCGCCGTTCGTCATGTCCGCTGCAATAGCAACTACCGGCGTGATGGCTGCGGGGACCGCCGATGGCCGCCTTTGGCTTGGTTTTGGCGGTGAAAAAGGCAGCCAAACCAATTCCGCTAAAAAGAAACGAACCCGCAAATGGGATGGTTTCAACGCCGACGATGAGCATTTGGAAAAGGTAGCCGAGGGACCTATCGTTGCGATGTAAGCTCGTTGTTCTACGTTCTTTCTGCTTCTCTGAAGTGTACATCAGATCATTTTCCGATCCTTCGACCTTGACTATCTCTACACTGTTGGGCAGCGTCACGCAGTACCGAATGGTTCGTCAAGAGAACCACGATTTGCAGTTGGTGAAGATTTGGGAAGGACAAAGTGGAATCAGCAAAGTGAATGCCCTGATACTTGACGAGCGGCGGCTTGTTATCGCAGGTCTGACCGAGAATGCAAAGGGAATAATAGAAATCTGGAACAAGGAGGCCCGGGGCCCAACGTCCTAATACGATATCTAGAGTATATGATTTATCCTATCGCTTTTCATCATCCCGCATCTTGTCTGCCTCCAGTCCGCGTTCAAGTTCTTCTATTTTTTTCAAATAAGTTTCCCTTTCCCGCCTAAATTTGACCAAGAGTTCTTCGTCGGACAGTGACCTCACCCCGAATACACCCAGAAATCGAGTGCTGAGGGATGGTTCAACAGGCACTTCCGGAGTTACAGCACTAGTTTCAGACTGCTGGGACAGGTTCGAGACGTATTTGATTCTCTGGATACCCAGTTCATTATATGCAGCCTGCAGAAGGACACATGCCATCCCAGCAGTAATAGCTGCGGGTCCAGTGGTGCGTCGGCCGGCTGCTCGGTTGAGGATACGACCAGAATAGCAACAAAAAAAGACTCACCCGTCAGACCGCGCAGTAAGCCGCCTACAGCAGCACCACTCACGCCACTGTCGAGTAGATTGTGTCTCCGCAAACCCGACCAAGACAGGTTGGCATTGTTATTTTCGTCTAGACTTCCTCTTCGTTGCCGGGAGTAATGAGTTGCGGCACCAATAGTTGGACTGACAACATATTCTCGAATGGCTGCAATCTCTTAGGACGAGCGGGGCAATAACTATGCCAGACGCACTGAAGAAAGTAGCAGCAGTTACAGCGCTATTGAATGCAGAAGCGGAAGCGAGTTTCTGAGAATTCTTTCCGGAGAATGCTGCGTACAAGCCCGTTATGCATGTACTTGCAACGGCTAGCGAGGTCCTCAGTTATATTTCGAGAGTCTGTCCGCGAAAAGTCGGACTTGCAAATGATAATGGTTCCAGTAGCGATCGTCCAGGCCGGAGATTCTCCCATGCAGAAGAGGTTCCTTGAGCTCTACAGTCCGACGGCGCTTCTGAGGCTGGCTTCAAAACTTAAAGGGAGAACAAAGGAAAAAAGGAAAATCGGAAGGTATTGCCCCACAGACGTAAACAACGTTCTGAGTCTAATATAATATAATTATCTCATTTACAAAGTCTCCCGGACAAAACTGAGGGTGCCCAGAGAAGATGCAATAAGCTCTAAAACCCGTTCGCTCTCCTTCCGCTGCACCTGCATCAGTGTATCCAATCCGGCCTGCAGTTCAGGGTTTTCTACAATAACCTCAGCATGCATCCGCAGAAAGACGTTTTGAAACGTTTGGACGGCCTCAAAATCACGATGTGACCTAAGTCGCTGCGTGAGGGCCACAATAAAAGTTTTCAAGCTGTCCAGCATAACCAAGGAGCGTAGCTCCAGGTCAATGGCAGCAGGTGACAGCGTTTTTGCAAAGCTGAAGAAATCCTCGTCTGATCGAATTAGTATGCTGCCGGGTGTAAGAAATAAAAGCTCCCACAATCTCCTGAGACATCGCAAGCCGTTAGTTTTTCGAGGAAGACGCTGCGCGTGCCCGCAGCGGCTTGCTGCAGTCGTCGAGTGTCTTTTTTGGTTTCGCCGGCGGCCTTTTGTTCCGGTGCAAACCGCGGTTCGATACCCGGTAAGGTAGGAAGGAAGAAAGGCGCCTGCTCGGGGGCTTTAGGCGGCTCCTTGGGTTTATTCCGTTGCTAAATGCCAGGTTGGTGGCCGAGAAAGCGAAAGCAAGCAGATAGACTCACCTGTATGACTTCTAAGTTCAGTAGAGTCTGCCATCTTGACCGAGGCAGCAATGTAAGCGTAATAAGATCCCCGTCCAATTGAGGAGGGGTGGAGAATGGATCTTCCGGCGTGTCTGGTACAGTCAGTGCTGACAGGGCGTCTAAAGCTTCGAGTCCTAAGTTAACAATTGAAGATGTAGAGTTGACGGCGATTATTACCTTCATCCTCTACCACTCCCTGCATCGACGGAAGTTTGACATCATTGATATCATCTTCGGCAACGCTTTGGAAAGAAATTTCTGCATACTGAGCTCGATTGGCCCTAGACGATGTTCAGGTCACCGAAAGGAAGGCAAGAATAAGTTTCTCACCAGAGATACACACCGACACTGTCCACATGAGCCGTGGCTAAGAAGTCGTTCGTTGGAGAAAACGAGAGGCTTGTGGCGACGCTGGAAGTCCGGAAAGCGTCGATCAAGCGTCCAGTGGGGACATCGAAAGTGCGTATAATCGAGTCCAAGGACGTCGTAATAAGCCACCGGGAGTCGGGAGAAAAGGTCTAACAATGAAATGTCAGTAGAAATACGGGGTGCCAAAATGAGAGTCGATTTACGATATCGAGGACCCGTGCTCGGAAGCCACCCAATTCGCGGACTATGCGTCTCGTCTCAACGTCGACAACACGAACTACCATATCATCGCACACAACAGCAAGCAGCCCACTGTCTCGATGCAACAGTATCGAAACAGCTGTAGAAGGTAATGTCAATGTATGCTCTAATTTTGTGGTATGAAAGTCGAAGAACTGAACCAAGAATCGTGAGATTAAACGAGAATATAACTAGTTGAACATACATTAATCGTTCCATCCAAAGTGCTCGCGATGACAGTGGTATTGAGCGCATCGGAAGCCAACCCTGTAACACTTCTTCCTTCCTTTTTCTTGCCCGTTTGAAACCGACTTGCGACATCGGGGGGACACGGTCCGATATCAAATGTTTTTCGTTTGATACCAGACTGCAAGTTCCACATATGCACACTCCCGGTAGAGGAACTGGCCAGACCGAAATTGCCGCATGCGGTGACGCAGACGGACTAAAGAGCTATAAAAAAATGCATTTGAAAGAAGTAAACATGAAAACCAACTTTAACGGAGCCGAGGACTCCGCGTTCCTTTGATTTTCCCTTGGCCGCATCTGCGAAACCGAGACTGTGCTTTCCGAGCTTCTTGCTCTGCATCGTCCAAGTGCGTGCGAACGTCTCGTCGGTATGACCAGTAAGTATATCATCCCAATCTTTGGCCCGAGATGAAGAATAAGATATTGAGGTAATAGGCGGGAACTTGAGAGATGCCAATGGGATAGAGAGCGTGGTCGCCTTCTTGGCGAGGGAACCTTGAACAGTCGAGTTATTGGCGGCAAAAAAAAAAAGAGCACAAATATACACACCTTGCGACAACTCGAATGATCGGGAGTCACGGACTACCGAAGTGCATCTCAGACTGCGATCTCTCGAAGCCGTCAGCAGCTGTTTCCCATCGTCCCCATAGTAGCGGATAATATGGGGAGGTGCATGATGACCGGTCCTAAATTTTAGCAGTCGAGGTGCTGCGGTAGGCGAGTCAAACAGCCATTGCTGTCAAGATATATATCAGAAAGATGAGGATTACTTTGGATAAATAATATGACCTTGACGCTGTTGTCCTCGCCCGAACTGATTAGAACAGGTTGACCTGGAACCCACTCGACAGCAGTGATCGCTCCGTCATGGGCGCCACGAATCATGTGGAGCAAACGACCGCCCGAATTGAGGTCCCACAGAGCAATGTGGCCTGCGGAAGAGGCGGAGGCAAGAATAGGATGTCCATCTAGAATAAGACGTTTGGTAATATCTTTTGACGAATAATGTGCAGACTAACCGCTCCGAAAGCCAAGAGACCGTACTCCCCCCTCCATGAACATTCTCATGAGACGCTCATCAGCACGCACATCATACACAGAGATCTCCCCCGACGTAAAACCGATACCGACCACGTCGATGGCCGGGGATTGTGTCAGGGCTGTTATTGCACATGAAGGCACGTCATTAGGTTCAGAAGCGGAGGGCGCCGAGACCAGACGAAATGACGAAAATTTGTGGATACAAGTTCTAAGGATTATGTTGAGAATGATACCACGTATTTTTGAAACCAACTGACTGCGACCGAATGTTCCACAGTTGCATGTTACCCTGACTGCTAGAGACAAGAACTTTATTGAGATACGTCGCTGGATGGAGAATTGATGTTGCAGTGAACCCCATGTCAAATTCTATCGTCGAATCCAGTTCTGGGCGGATATTAACGAAAAAAACCGAGCAACTGCGCGTGAAATACCTCCGGATGGTGTATCCCATAACAGCATCCTGCGCCCGTCTTCAGTGAGGGCTAGAATCTGAGTTCCAAATATGACGATGAATGACAGAGTGCTTCCTAGCGGGTTGGTTGCTCGCAAGACCTACACTAAGTTCAAAACATGACGTTACAACGAGAAAAAGTATTACCTCTTTGCCTCGGATGTATTTCAGAACATGAGGGCCGGAAGCAGCCCAGACAGCATCTCCGTCCATAGCAAGGCACGATATTTGCCCCGGAGCGTCAGGGCCTTCGGCGGAATCGTTGAGAGGTCGCACTGCAGAAAATGGCACGCACGTACTCACCGACAAACAGAAGACCCATTTTCCCACCTTCCCATAATGCCCAGGACTTGCCTAGACAAGTTAAAAGATGGATTCGGGGCCCCTCCGTCGCGCCCTTGTGAGAACGAGTTTGAAGGACAAATGGAACATTGTCTGTGATGAGGCCGAGGGCACGGAAAGGAACGAAAAGACGCGGTTCCTGTTTTTCGCGATTTAGCGGGGGATCTTGACGGAGGCGTTTGCGAGGAGGAGGCGTATCCTCAGAGCTCGTTGAGGCGACCATTTCAAGGTGGATAAATTTCTTCGATCACTAACACTGCCACTGATGATCGCCAATTTGGGAGGCGGCACGTGACCCTTTTAAATTTGGCGCCCTCATTTCTTCGCTCGCCAGTCAAACCGATGCTTCAAGGCCATTTCCCACCAGTACGGTCGCATGTGTGATCCGTACCAGTTGAATTCTCGCCCACCATATGCTTGAGCGTCGATGTTGTTGTCTGGGTTTCCTGGGCTCAAACTTGGCATCAACTTGCCCAACCTAGACCTCCGAGTTTTGTGCTCCGGTCCTCAAATGATTGACAACGTCAGTAGAGGTCCCCAGCAATGACTGACACTGAAACTTGGGCGCTGATTCTAACCAATCCAAGCTCTGGCTCGACGAATCTTTGTTACTCCATTTCCAATTCCAATGCAACTCTGGTGGGATATTTTCTGAGCTCTGGCACGGTCATAGAAATCTTGAACCTTCCTGATGCTTTCAAAGAAAGTCATTTAGCCTGCTTTTGACACTCATCTTTACCAGTGCGAAACATGAGTAACATGAGTTCACTGTCACTGGCTTTTGACAGAAGTGTTCATCTTTTTGACGGCGGGCTGGACATTGCTAGGACTGGGATATAAAACCTCACAATCTCTGGACGCCAACCCATTTCGATTCAATTTTTTTTCGTTCTCTTCTTTCATTCGAGCCAGGTAGCTCTTTCCACATTCTTTTCTTCGCCTTACCCGACACTCCTGCCGACAATGAGGTCGATAATTACCTTTACCCTTTGCGCTACCGCCCTTCTCGCGACGGCTTCACCCTTAGGAGACCGCCGTGCTTTATCTCGCAAGCATACTGGAGCTCCTCTCGCCCGCCGTTTTATCCTCTCGAGGCAAGTTTCTTTCCACGACGGTTTTATTCTCAACTAAGCATCGAATCCAGTCGTTTTGATGTCCCCGCTGCATGCGAGGCTAAATCTGTCTCCACCAGCGACAGCGGGAATGGCACCACGATCCCAAATCTATCGAATGGTACCGATTCCAACGCCAATGCCGACAACTCGACCTTGACTGCCCCCATTGCCGTCGACAACTCCACCGTTTCCGCGGACAACTCGACTCAGGTGGATGCAAATGCAACCACCTCCGACGACAATTCTATTACCAAGCGATACGGCTCTTACGAATACGGTTCTTTTGATTTCGAGGATACATGGTTCGATCTCTGCTCGAACAGCGGCGGAAATATCTTCGACGACTCCGATCCATGCTTTGAATACGGGATCGATGGTTTCAGTGCGCTGTTCGCGGATGCCGACGTATGCGCGCAACAGGAAATCGCCGACGAGATGATCACCTTTGCCAAATCCGAGGGCGTCAAAAACTCCGCCGACTTGATTCAACTTGCAGTCGCCTATCGCAGGATGCCCCGGGAGTCGGCGCTGCTATTTGGGTTTTACCCGTCCACTCCATATTGCCGTCAACGTCCCATTAATTCAGAGCTGAACGGGGTTTGGAATGAACAACCGGAGGGTGTCACCATTGGTCTCTTTGGTGGTCCCAACTATCCAATTGTGCCATTCGGCGAAGGTTAGTGTCGACGGATAACTCAAAGTTCGACTGACCCATGCCATTGCAGACGGTTCATGCCCTTACGGTCAAGTCCCCGACGTTACCTCATGCTCTTGCGTCTCCAACTTCTATGGAGGACAAGGCTCTACTACCAGCGCCGCGGTGACTGCTGATCCCACTTCCACCGACGTTTCCGACGCCAGTAGCACTGATTCAGCGGAACCGACGACCACCGATGCGGCCGTTACCGATGCTTCCGTTGAAACTGGGGCTTCCAGTGATGCAGCTTCGAGTACAAGCGATGTAGCTTCGAGCACAACTGCTGCTCCGGATGACTTTAACATTCCCAATGGGCGGTAGGACTACCACTAGTGTCGAATTTTTGCAGGGCTAGGAATAGTGGGGTAGAATTTTTATTTACAATTAAATAATTAAGATGTTGGTATTTGTTGAATCGAGACGTTCCTGCTCTTGCAACTCTTCCAATATGGACGCGGATTCAAGTTCCAGCACGCCTGAGGTTATGCCCGTAGTGCCGATATTCACGTCGCAGACCCTGATTATTGCTTCGTTGTCGCTGGCAGTTGCGTGCCTTGCAAGTGCGTTCATTAGTTTAGGATGATTTGCGGTTCTAATGGCTTGTCCAGTTCTTATCTTCTTCACGCGTCGAAAATCCAGATCGAGTGGACGTCTAGTGTTACTGGTTGGCCCCCCGGATGCAGGAAAGACAGCCATTTTCTCAACGGCGCGTCAACCGTCTAAAATCTGTAAACGCTGTACTGACTGCATTATAGCTAGTGTATGATCAGACTCTCCCCACCCATACATCTTTGCAGACCAACGCATCCACTGTCCTCCTCCCAGCGGTGAAGAAAACGTTGACGGTGGTCGACATTCCTGGGCACCCGAGAATCCGAGATCAAGTTAACGAGCACATCGCGGACTCGAAAGCTATAGTTTTCGTCGTCGATGCAGGCACAGTTTCACGCAATGGAGCTGCCGTGGCAGAGTAATTTTTTCCCTTTCAAATGGTTGTCGTGTCGCACTCAAAATTTCACACAGACATTTACACATCATCCTAAATGCTTTAACATCCCTTCCGCCGTCTCAAGCTCTGCCATCCCTCCTCATTCTCGCCCACAAATCCGACCTCCTTAAATCGGGCACAGCGTCTGCGACTCCAGAGACGCTCGCTATCAACCGGGTCAAAACTATTCTCGAACGAGAACTAGAGAAGCGGAGAGTATCCCAGTCCGGGGGAGTGGGTATTGAAGGATTGGGCGAAGAGGGAGAGAGAACAGAAATGGGTGGGTTGGAATGCACCGGGGACAAGGGCGTGTTCAGATTTGACGGATGGGAAGGGGGGGAGGTGGTTTTTTTGGGGACGTCGGTGAAGGTTGGGAAGAAAATGGAGGTGGACGAAAAGTCAGACACCGATGGTTTGTCGGCGCTCAGAGAGTGGATGGAGGACAATGCATAAACAGGCTGTACAAGTAGTGCAAAAAAGTATTACATGTTGGAGAGGTCTGACACTCGCATCACAATCGAAGAGAGTGGGCAAGTTCTATATACCCGGCCAGTCAATCTACGCAACCTGAATCACCGTTGGTCCTCGAGAAAGATGAGGCCAAGGTACTGTCTATGTGGGAAGCGCTACTTCGGCCAAAAAAGTTTCGCTTCCTTTTATGTGATCGCCGTGTTTTGCTGCAGCTTTAGGGCCAAATAATTGCTCGTGACTGGGCGTTTGTGGCTGTGTTCGTCTGGACGATCAACGGCGCTATAGTTACGATCGGCGTGGTTGTAATTTACTCTCTGCTCTATCTCCACTTCTGCGAAGTGCTCCGCGTGTAATTGGTGTCTGGTGTGCGGACTAGCGGTGTCTGAAATCCAACCATGAGCCTGAGTGAATCCATCCAAATTACAATCCCAGGTATATTCCTTTTGCTCCGTTTATATGCGTGTTAAAGACCGCAATCGACAGATTTCGATGAGGAGGAATTCAACACCCCTGTTCCGTTTGGTAGAACCGGTGGTCATGGCCTGTTTGGTGCCTTCGGTGGTGGTTCAGTTTCAGGACAAGATTCGCCAACTGCGGTGACCCCTACCCCGGGTTTCGACCGTGGCGAGAGAGGTTACTTCCCGACCCATTCCAGAGGCGACTCTGTGGCATCCGAAGATTCCGGTCATTCCATATCCACACGTCACACAAAGTCGTCGACACCTTTCGCGCATTCAGCGCAGTCTTCGATCGCTGCGCCGACGGGCTTCACGAAAAAGTCCTCATTCGCCTCCATCCGCGCGGCTTTTAAAAGCGGCGGAAAGGCCAACGACCCTCCTCCCGTTCCTCAGATAGATCATCAGGCCTATCCTGTTTTGAAAAATCCCTTCAATCGGTCTACGACTTCCCTTAATTATTCAATTCCGTTGTCTCGAGGACCTAGTGCTGCGCCGAGTAGTGTTACTACCAGCCCTCCTTACCACAGACCCCCGACACCTGGTTCGAGCGATGGAAGACACACCCAGAGGCCCCCGTCTTCGAAACCGAAAGGGCACGGTTATGCCAAATCCCATCATTCTCAGACGGGCTCGATATTTCACAATTCGGATGGTGGTAGTGACTATGGTCAGAGCCACGCATTCTCGACATCCCCTCCCCCAGTTCCTCGTGTACCCAATGCCTTTGGCCCGGTCCGAAGTGAAACCCCGGATTTCGACGAGGACAAAGTCATCATGGATCCCAAGACTCCGTCGGACTACGCGCTTCATGCTATATTCATTCGATTTGCGTCGTCTGCCGAAGCCAAAATAGACCTATTTCTGCGAGAAACTTTCGTGAGTTTCCGTGTCGCATACAGTATACAATGATTTACCTCTGAACGTAGGATCACGAGCCACTGTTAGCCCACTCTATGGGTCCAGGGGTGGACTCTAAATTCGATGATATTCTTGATTCGCTGGGGAAGATTGCGCAGAAGCACACCAAGCCTGTGGTGGACTCTATCATGCGGTGGCGGAGAAGTCAGACTGAAAATGTCGGGTCAGACGTGATCCGAACGCACATGGCCCAATCTCCAAGCCCATCCCGCGTCCGAATACATGATGTTCCCGGTCTCTTGAACGAGAGAAAGTCCCTGGCATCCATCTATGTGATGTGTAGGGCACTTATTGCGGTGCTACAGTCCATTTCGAAAGATGCGCTCGGGGAGACGATGGGCTACAGCCTGGAGGAGACAACATTTGAGCAATTCCGGAAACCGGATTTGAAACTGCTTGCTCAGTCTGCCAATCATCGAGCTAATGCCGAGTTGTACGCGACTCTTCTAGGCCATATATCCAACGTTCGGTATGCGATTTCAAACGGTAGATTGTTTTCGATCACTTATGCCTCGTTCTTAGGTTTGTCAGTGTAACTGACCGCTTTTTGGCGGAGCTGGGTCCTGTCGCGCATGGCCAAGTGCCCAAAGATCTCGATATGAAGTATGAAAACCTTGTGAAGGGGATAAATCATATTCAAATCAAGGTCGGCCTAACGTTATGAAGTCTCGTCAATACTCACACGTTGGTTAGGTTTGGCCGCCAGAGGCGTTTGAGGAGGGTGCCGAGTTTCTGGAATCTCTTTCCAAGTCCTTCGTGCAGGCACATGGCTTTCGGCTTAAAACCGCATTTGCCGAGACTCTCGTTAAACTTCTGCATCCCATAGGAAAGGTCCGTATCCTCCTTTCCGAGTTAGACGTGCACCCTCATCCTCCCGGCAGACAGCCCAAGCCGAAACGAACAACCCGCAATGGGCCAAAGCGATAGAACTGATTTATCCCAAAGCGAGGGAAATGATGTCCAAGCCTCGGTACTGGCATGTCGCTTTTCCTTTGGTCATCACCTCCCTCTGCGTTGCTCCGCAAAGTTATTTCTTGAAAAACTGGGTCCCCTGCTTTGAGGCTGCCTTGTCCAAAGTCAAGGTATTTTTCTTTTGCATCTTCGTGCTGTTACCATCTCACTCCTTCCGAAGGAGAAACCATACCGCTACCCAGTCATGAACGGGATGCTAAGGTTGGTCTGGACCTACCTCTACCGCTGCCAGGAGTCGGCTTCGACAACCCTATCAAAGCTGGATACTGTATTAAAACACTTCTTTCCGATCAATCGAGTCACGATCTATCCTGCCGAAGACAATGTGGAGCCTTTCGTTTACGTCTGCCATTTCGTCCTTTCCCGCCACTTCGAATTCGGAAGGGATTTTTGTCTAGAATTAATTCAGGAACCCGCTATTAGTCAGACTGGGACCCTCGGCAATATCCCTCTTGCACCCGAGAGAACTGCCATCGCGATCCAGGCGATTCTTTTATCAATCCATGCGATAGAGAGAGAATCCCTGACACCGACCTGGCCCACATGCACCGACTTCACAATTTACCCCTCATTAGAAGATTATCCATCTTCTTCTGAATTCGTGCCACCATCTTTCCTGTCGAAACCCGGGATGCAGGACTTCTTCGAGCGCTGCGGTTCGACTCTTGCAACGGTTGCTACTACCTGTGGCAATGCTGTTGGTCAAATGTCGATCTTCGACGAGCAATGGTCATATGCGCGGATAAATCCAGCATACGAGGAATCGCACAATTATGTCATACGGAAACACCCAGAGGGCGGTACAGTCGCGTATCCGAACCACCTGATTTCTCAAATCAGTTTGCTCCAGTCGTGCTTCCAATCCTGGCCACGCTGCCTTCATCCAAATATTCCCATGTCCGACGCTATCGACATGCTCATTCGAGGGGTCGCGCACATTGAGCCTCTGGTCGGCGTGGTTGCAACGGGCGCTTTGAAGCGCTTCATGGCAGATCGATCAACTGCTATGACTGTGCTGGCTAGATTGACGACCTTCCTCTTCGAACCCCAGCACATCACGCACGAGGGCTCTGGAATAAAGCTCATCGCATCCTCCCCTATGATGCTCGATTTATGGGTCGGCCTGGTTGAATTTTGGATCCGCGATCTCATCGAGCGCCCGCTCGAATCCCTCGCAGAAGACGAGCCCGCCATCGCCACACGAACTAGCGATATTGAGGCTGGTGCTCTTTTTTTGTTGTCCTCAGAAACATGGAGCATCCACATCCTCGGAGTTCAAGTCATCCGCATCCTGGGCCTACTTGTTGCATATATTTCCCCAGCTGAACTATCCCCGTCAGACCGGCCAGTCACTTATTTGCCGGTTGTCGAATTGATGCACGGCAAAGGGGGCGACAGGTCATACCTCAAGGGATACGAAGAGTTGCTCGATAAACCCGAGCTTGCTCGTCTGGAGCAATGGCAGCAGTCCAAACGGGTTGATATCCCTTTGCGTATCGCCGACAGCAACAACGACAAGGACCGGAAAATATGGAGGCATCTCTTTCCTGCGTTTATGCATTCTTGTATGGAACACTCCAGTTCGGCCGCGGTGTCGTTCAGAGACAGTGTTGTTGCTGCTGCATCCAAGTATCATCCTGTGATCTCACATCTCGCTGGGCTGAGTAGTCGGGTTCCTGCGGGTCTCTCCAACCGGCCTGCCAACGCTACTGAGAGGGATGGACCCCGCTTGGTAAAAGAGAATAAAGTGCTCATAGATCAGTGGCATCTATGGGTTAAAATTCTCTGCTCCACGGCCACATTATTGGAATCCAACCGAACGGCGATGACACAGATTGGGCGGGATCACTCTCGTGCTCCATCGGATGCCAACTTTGAGCGTGAACGGTTGTCCACTACGCGAGGGCTGTTCAGGTACCTTACTCCCTTCTTGGATTCCGAATATACACCGTTCCGCGACGCCGCCGTCCTGTGTATCAGCTCTTTCCCGTCCAGCGCTTACCCTCAGCTACTGGACGACCTCAGCCTTCTCGCCGGTCGCCAATTCTACGACGATCCAAGATCCAAAGCAGGTCCTACACTTACCGTAGATCAGAATATTCTTACGCCTCGCCAATTTCACGAAGACAAATTCAGACCGACGGCAGCTGCCGTTGGAGACCGTACCCGTCGTCAAGAGCGTCTATACTCTGCCGTCGCTCGGATATATTACCTCACTGCCCATTATTTACAGCTACAGCGATCGACCGGCCGACAGGCCGCTCTAGCGAATGTTCTAAAGTTCGTCCGGAACACTCAGGCATTTTTAACTGCTGCGGACATGCGAGATAACTTCACACTACAACGTCTTCGACGCTACTTCTGTGGTACCGTTGAACGTCTGTTTGACGGCCTAGCGGCTCTCACTGACTCGGATCGTTTCATTCCGCCTAACATGCACCTTTCTCTCTATCGTCTCTGCGAGGAATGGTGCCAGTTTGGACCTCAAACCGAAGGAGTTAAACAACGCCTCATTTTGATGCAGAGAGCGGCTGCGTCGTCGTCGACATCAGAGCTGGACGTGAACCAGTCTGTCAAACGGTTTCAGCATGAGACTCTGCTTCTATCCTATGCCTCAGTCGGTGCATTGTCCTCATTATGCGTGAGTTTCGGAATCTGTTGTCGGATGATGCTGACATGATATTTAGCAAAAGGCGTACTTTCCCTCGGAGCAGTCATCTGAATCTCCCGTTGACCGAACACCGCCGGAATACCTCAGGCCTCTTTCTGCGCACGATGTTTTAGAACGATTTGGAGCCATCCTTTCTTCCGAAGATCCAGCTACCCAAACTCGCGGAAAGTAAGCGCGTCCTTCTCTTCATCTTTGCTGGGTCTGACTCTCCACTCTAGGCGCGCTCTGAAAGCACTTCTCATTGCGAACACCAATGACACCAGTCTCTTGGAAGAGTCATTAAGGCGTTCAGTTGTCCTCACAGAACGGCTCGATACAAGCCATGTCCTCTTCTTCGAAGTCCTTTCGGACATCGTTTGCACCGGCGACAAACATGCTTTCACTTTCGCTCAAATTGTTTGCTTGGGCCTGTCCAACCTTTGTCACCCTCTTCTATCAATCCGCCGTCATGCGTTCAACATGCTCGAGGCCATTCACCAACAATCTGCAGGATTATTGACGATGTCGCAGTTTGAAGCCACGGCCAGTAGTAGGGCGTCTGGGACATATGTTCACGCTCATCGCCTTGTCTCAGACTTTCTCGCCGGCGAACACCCAGCTCAAGCCGCTGCGATTCTCGCGCAGTTTGCGCACTGGCTTGCGCAGCTCCAAAATGCGCCGTCGGCTTCCAACATCCCGCTGTTGCTACTGCAAAGCTTGGAGTTCTGGATTCCCAACATCGAACTAATGACAGAGGATAAAACCAGCCTGTCTCGACAAGGCCATTCAGCTCTTTACCATCTGATGGCACTGATGCTGCGTTACGGACAAAGTCACACCGAGCAAATATCGGTGCTGTGGACGCGATTGGTTGACCCTCCTCACCAATCCAACGGCCATGCCACTGTGCGGTTTCTTCTTGAACAGTCGCATAAAGTCGGCACCACAGTGTTCATTGATTGTGCGTCAAACATCGTTGCGTGCCTCTGTCACACAGGTATAGGACGCCAGATCTTCGAGGAGTTGTGCTCCGTCATCGAACCAGCTCGGATGTTGCCCACCATCGATCATAAATTGGCCTTTCCGGACGCAGATGACATGGAACTCTGGTCCGATCTCGACGCCCTCTTTGCTTCCAATGAGCCCAAGATGCCGCTGGGGTCAGCGCAGTTTGCCTGGCTATTTCTGGCGGATGTCGCACTGCAACGTTATTGGGAGCTGAAACCTCAGCTACCAATACTGCTCCACGCCCTCTTCGCCCATCTCGATCACCGTCTTCCATTCGTCCGTACACGAGCCCAACGCATGCTTTTCCAGATTCTGCGGTCCTGGGCGCCTGGATACGATGAACTTCCAGATCGATCTTCGTATCCGAGCCGGTCGGCTCTCAAGGCATCGATTTCGAACCTTGAAGCCCAGGCAGCGGACATGTACTGGAAAGAGGACGAGACTAGCGTCGATGTTGAGCCGAAAATGAAATGGCTCTCTTCAGAGATTGTTCGTTTCATGCTTCCGCTCTGTCCTTCGTTGGCGGAACTCTGGGGCTCCTTGGCGTTATCTTGGGGAACATCGTGCTCGATCAGAGCTACTGCGTTCAGGTCATTGCAGATCTTCCGAGCAATCATGGTCCGTGTCACACCGGGAGATCTCGCTCTCCTCCTCGGCCGTCTGTCAAACACGATTTCGGGGCCCGACGACAATATTAGGTCGTTTACGGCCGAGATCATGCGCACCATGCATGCCATGGTTTCTTTGCCTGATCTTGACAGGTCGATGCTCCCTCAGATGTTTTGGTCTGCCTGCGCTTCTCTCTCGACTACGGTCGAACATGAATTCGCGCAGACACTCAAGATTCTGCAGAGTCTCCTTCCGCGTATCGATTTCGATGATCCCAGCACTGCCGAGCTTCTTCTTTCGCACCAGCCGCTGGGCTGGAATGGCCCCGAATTTCTGCAGCCCGTCTTGCTGACTGGGCTCCGATCCTCCGCCACCTCTGACGCAACGATGAAGATCCTTCGGACTTTGACCAAAGTCCAGGATGACCGTCTCATCGATCCCACCAGAGGTCGTCTTCGCGACTTGTACACGCTGGCACTACCGTGGTGTTTGCATGCTATGGCTCCTGATACGCCAAACGATCCCGCGCTGAAGGAGTTTGCCGAAGACATCAGTGTCTTCGCCGAGCAAGAGGGACGTCAGAGTATCCAGAAAATCATGACCTCCTTTGTCAAAGGACACTTCCGCACACGGGACGATTTCCTCCGTCAATCTGTGGCGAGCCTCCGCGAGCATTACGGCGTTGATTACTGGACAGAAATAGTCACTCTGCTCCTCGGTCTCGTTCTGAACCGGCAGCGCTGGTTGCGTGTACAGGCGATGCAGATCCTCAAGCTCTTATTCCAACAACGGGAGACTAGGAATCCGGTGGAACTGCTTGGTTCTGAATTGCTTATGCCCCTTCTGCGACTCCTCGAGACGGACTTGGCTGCACAGGCCCTGGAGGTTCTCGAGGAACCAATGACTATGGCTGGGGGTCTGGCGGCCAAACATGTACTGCGCATGAGTATGCACGCACGCTCTCTGACCAAGGACGTCAACTCTGTTGCTACTGTCTTTGGCGTTCCAGAGCCGTCTGGATGGTGCGTCGTCCAATCAGAGACGCTTCGTGGTACGTGCAGGTCGAATATGATGGCGGTGTTCGACACATGTTCTATGCCCACACGGCCCTCGCGCATCGACTTTGAGCCAGAGGTCGAGGCCCTCGCTTCGTCGAGTCCGCAGCAGGAGGATCTCGGGGGTCTTGTACAGAACTTGCATGACTTGACGACGTTCTTCCAAGAGGACGAGCGGTCCACGGAGATGCCCGTATTCACCATTCCAAATCGGCGGCTGGAGGCGCGCGTAGCCGCGATTCTTGCCAAGTCGATCTCGTCCGACCCGGTCAACGACGTCCCCCAAACGCCTTTCCGTGATGTTTTCCGCGTTGGGGCGATGAGCCCGACAGAGGAATCTGACGAATACTCGGACACTGACTCTGAATTAGACGCATTCATATTTGACTCTCCTGCGACTAGTATTTATCGTAGTGCTCCTAATGGGTCGCGTTTGCACTGATTTGTTTTCTTGCATTGCTTTCTTGGATGTATCATGTAGATTAATGACAATAAATGTATTATGCACACATAGGAGAGGGACGCGTAGAGGTTGCGTGGAGAGGCGTGTACGTGGGACACTGCCACGTAAGCAACCTAAATAAGAGCCGTGAGTTTCGTCACGTCCTGCAGACTTGCTGGTCTTGACCTTTTTCTCCATACATCCAACGACTTCTGTTTCGCAATGTTCATCATCAACTGGTTCTGGGATGTTCTCGCTCAACTTGGTAGCTGACGCTGCTGCCCTTTTCTTCAACGGCCGCTGAGTTGGTTCTAGGGCTTATGCACAAGAATGCCAAAATTCTCTTCCTTGGTCTAGATAACGCTGGAAAAACGGTGCGATAGGCTATCATACCCAGTTCGCTCATTATTGACCTGGCCTTCCCAGACCCTTTTGCACATGCTTAAAAACGACAGGCTCGCTACTCTGCAGCCCACCCTCCACCCCAGTAAGCTTGGGCCGTTGGTCGACCCGCACCTGTTCTTATATCGGCTTAGCGTCGGAGGAGCTTGCTATCGGCAACGTTAAATTCACGACTCACGATCTCGGTGGACATCAACAGGGTTCGTAGTCTTTTGCATTCGCCATCATTTGACCTCAACGTTCTCTGTGTAGCGCGCCGGCTCTGGCGTGACTATTTCCCGGAGGTGGACGCCATCATCTTCCTTGTGGACAGCGCCGACTTTGAGCGGTTTTCCGAGTCCAAGGCGGAGCTCGACGCTCTGCTGGCGATTGAGCAGCTGGCCAAGGTCCCCTTCCTGATTCTTGGAAACAAGATTGACGCACCGGGAGCGGTCAGCGAGGAGGAGCTTAGGCACCACCTGGGCCTGTACCAGACCACTGGCAAGGTGCGCAGGCTCTTCATGCTCCCAGTTCGTCGCTAATACTGCTGCGATAGGGCAAAATCCCTCTCAACGACATCCGGCCTATCGAAATCTTCATGTGCTCGGTCGTTCAGAGGCAGGGCTACGGAGAAGGTGAGTTTCATTGTCCGTCTTGGTCGGCCGCGACTGACGTTTGACCAGGTTTCCGATGGGTGTCGCAATACGTCAGCATTTTTGTCCAACAGCTTTTCACCTCCACTGACTGTTCCAATAGATTTGAACCAAGTAACAATGCAGGACGACGCACGGGGGATGTTAGAGCGTTCGCTGATTTTACTGGGGCGGACGGACAGGGCTCCGGGTGTTTTCTCTCGACTTATCTTACATCAGTAGCACGAATACTTTCTGCGTTGGCCTTTAGGCTTCACGCTATTGAGGTCCCGGCCTGCATATGTGTTTTCAATCAATTTCTGTGTATTTTATGGCGGTCGAACGCAACGTGATGTCATGCCAGCTCTTCTTTCTTTCCGCAATGTCCTGGTTCTGTCCGTAGCTCTTCGCGTCGGTCTCATCCTTTATAGCGAATGGCACGACGCCCATAACGTCGTGAAATATACAGATATCGATTACCGTGTCTTCAGCGATGCAGCTCGTTTTCTCCTGCAACCTGGCGCCGAAAACCAAGCTCAAGGGCCGCTCAAGAAGCTAGTTAAGCTGAACCTCACTGTCGGAGAGTGCGCCAGTTTGTTCTTTTGTTCCTGTGCAGGACCCAATCTTCTTATGTAGTCCGTACACTCGGGACACGTATCGCTACACGCCGCTGCTTTCGCTGCTGCTGACGCCAAATGAATTGCTCCATCCCTCGTTTGGCAAATATCTCTTTGCCGCCTGCGATATCTTCAACGGCCTGCTCATCTATGATCTTCTCATCTCTTTCGTGCTGCCCGCCGCGTCGCCCGCCGCGGCGCAGACGCGCGAGAACGCGACTCGCGCGACACTCTACAGCGCGCTGCACCTCCTCAACCCGCTCGTCTTTACCATCTCTACGCGTGGCTCTTCCGAGTCTATTCTGTCGCTGTTTGTGCTGCTCACGCTGTATGCTGCACTCAAAGGCCGGTGGGACGCCGCCGCGGTCGCGCTAGGGCTAAGTACGCACTGGAAGATATACCCCGTCATCTACGGTGTAGCGTGCCTCGGCGTCATTGGCGGGCCCGCGACTGCTCCGGCATGGAAAGGATACCTGCGGACCCTGGTCAACCCACGCACAATCCGTTTTGCGGCTCTGAGCGCCTTCACGTTCCTCGCTCTCGGCGCAGGCTGCTACCTCGTGTTAGTCCTGTCCCTTTTTTACTCTCGCGAGTCCAATTGAAACATGTATTCCAGGTGGGGGTACCCGTTCCTGTACGAATCATACTTGTATCACCTCCACCGGCTCGACCACCGGCACAACTTCTCGCCCTACTTCTACCTCATCTACTTGACCTACCCGTCACTCGACGCAGCGGCGACGTTGGATCTGCCGCTTTGGAATCGTATTCTCCGTTCGCCGCTGACGAGCTTCGTCCCGCAAATGGCGCTCGCTTTCGGTACCGGCCTTGCCTTTGGGCGACGCAACGACGATCTCGTGTTTGCGTGGTTTGTGCAGACCGTCGTTTTCGTCTTGTTCAACAAGGTGTGTACGTCCCAGGTACGCCATCCATCCTTCTGTTCTGTTCCATCCGCCGAAGTGTATGAATACGTTCCAGTACTTCCTGTGGTATCTGCTTCTGCTGCCGCTCCTCCTCCCCCGGCTGTCCATCTCGCGCCAGAACGCCATTCTGTATGTCGGCGTGTGGGTTGGCACGCAGGCGCTGTGGCTCAGCGAGGCGTACCAGCTGGAGTTCTTGGGCGAGAATGTGTTCTTCGGGTTATGGGTTAGAGGGCTCATCTATGTTGTGGGCAACTGTTGGGTCCTTTCTGGAATCATGGACGGGTACATTGTTTCTCCAAAAATCAAAGCGTTGTGATTATGGTAGCGAGTGTTCTAGTAGGATGAAACAGGAAATTTGAAGTCCCTTCCCCTTTGACTTGGTACTTTTCTTAACCAAGATAAAATAGAAAAGTCTCTCAAGTCCCTTCCCCCTTTCGACTTGGTGCTTTTCTAGCCCTCTGAGCAAAATGGTTGAATCACGTGGATTGAACAAGGTACTTTAGGGAAAATAAGTAAAAGAGTGGCATCACCGTGGCTTGAACACGGGACCTTCAGATTACATAAGCACGTGTGGGTTCAATCAACGGTGATACGACTTCAGTCTGCTGCTCTCCCAACTGAGCTATGACGCCAGTGGTCTTACCTATTTTCTTGGATCTATGACGCACAATTAATACCAGAGAGGCTTAACTTTGGAGACATTTGCGCACAATAGGGGCAAGGGGTGCGTAGCCCACGTGATTTCAATTGCCGATGTGAATGCGAGTGAGCACTCTCCAGTAAGTGGTTCCGGCGCACCCTGCCAAACATTCGACCGCGATGCTCAGCCTGTAGAGCGTATATCGGGAACGAGCTCATAAATGCGACCATAATACCCTTCCCCGAATCCAAACTTCTGCGAGCTTCATCTCCATGACTTCCGTCCACAACTCTCGTTCTACTCTGTTACGTAAAGTCGGGAAATTCTCTAGTCCCAAGGTCTTTCGTCTTCAAGCTTTGAGCATGATGGCAGAGTTCAAAGCGCCGCTGTGCCGCTCGAAAATATCCCAGTTCAGGGCCATGAGCCACTTGTAAAATTGCTGCTTGATTTTGATACCTTTAAGTGAGTTCAGTATCCCAGGAGGAGATGGTGGACGGAAGTCAGAAATATAAAGCCGTAGTAGACTGGATTTGGGGACGGGTCTTTGCCCACCACATCTGCGAGCTCGTTCCCCGTAGAGACGGCGCCGCTAAAGATGGTATCCAGGCTAAGCATCGCGGCCGAGCGTTCGATAGAGTGCGGCCGGAACTGCAGAAGAGAGTGCTCAGATCCTTCGGCTTCAAGCTTTCGAGGATGATACATATGGAGCTGAGATGCTCGTCCAAATATCTCAGTGCCGCACCGTGAACCGTCAGTAAAAGAATGTCTCTATAGAGCGTCTTCCCAAAATGTTTTTCGGCAGGAGAATAATTCCGAATGACCAGCGAGAGCGCGAGAGCCGGACTCCGAGCTGTAAATTCATTGGTTCCGTGTTTAATTTAGAAGTGCAACCGGCGTGAATCGCAGCAGATTCCGCCGCGGCGCGCAGATGGCAATTAAAATATTCTCCCGCGGCGAGATGGCAGTCAGAAGCGGCGTTAACAAATAAGGGATTATCCTATCGGCTGAACTGAGAGCGTGCAGGGACGGACGCGTCTTTGGTGCGTTTCCTAGCCAAAGACGTCGTGGCGGGGAGGTCGGGTATAGCACACAAGCGGAGAGGAACGCAAGCGAGGGACGTGGATGATGGTAGTATGGCGGTAGGAGTGAAGCAGAGTGATGCGACGCGGACGCAAAAGATCGTAATTTATCTGCACACTTTATATAGCGGCCTGATAGGCGTCCACTGCCAAAGTTGACCTTGACCATGCCCCCCCATCCCGACCTCTATCGTTTCTTCGCGCTCAACTCCGAGTGGGCCAGGCGCGTCGAGAGCCAGGAGCCCGGCTTCTTTGCACAGTCTGCAAGTGGTCAGACACCCCAGGTCTGTGTTATCTAACACGTCGATGGTCTAGAGCGGCTGACAATCACCTAGGTCCTCTGGATAGGCTGCTCCGACTCGCGGGTTCCCGAGTCGGTCGTCACCGCTGTCCGCCCAGGCGAGATATTCGTGCACAGGAACATTGCAAAGTGGGTAGTATATTTAATTGTGCGACGTCCTTGCTCATTTACCACGACCAGCCAATTCCACCTGGAGGACAACAGCGTGCAGTCTGTGCTCACATACGCGGTGGACCACCTGGGCGTTGAACACGGTGCTTTCTTTCTTCCTCCTCCGTCATAACTGCCATCCCAACCGAGTGTCTGTTTTCTCTCCCCCGTCCCAGTCGTCGTCGTCGGCCACACCGAGTGTGGAGGCGCCGCCGCCTGCTTTGGTGCCGCCTGCTCGCCCGCCTTCTCCGCCAGCGCAAAGACCTGCGTGATCGACCCCAGCCTTGCTCCTGACGCCCCGCTCAACCAGTGGCTGACCCCGCTCACCAAGCTCGTCGCGTCCCTCAAGCTCTCGAGCGTGCCCAAGGCAGAAGCGATGCCGCTGATCGTCGAGGAAAACGTCAAGATGCAGGTCGAGAACTTGTGCATGGCGCAGACGGTCGTGGACGCGTGGACGCACAAAAGCAAGAAGGGCAAGGACGTGTGGGTGCACGGCTGGGTCTACGACCTGGCCAAGGGCGAGCTGCGCGACCTCGAGGTGTCCCGCGGCCCGCCCAAGTAAATATTTTAGATAGAGCTACTGTATACAACGTGACTTTGGAATAATGCTGCTGGTTCAACTCGCCTCGTACAACACAAATCTGCAGGGCGACAACGGTGTCCCTCAGGACCTCGTCGACTGGCTCAGCCCGACCCTCCAGGTGTCTGCGTTCCTCTCCCACCAGCGCCCAGCAGACATAATTGCCGTAGGCTTTCAGGAGCTCCTACCTCTTCACCTCGGCCGTTAGCATAGTACCTGTACCCTGAAGCGCGCTGAAGCTCACACACCCATGTAGTCTCTGGCCTATCCAAAAAAGTCGTGGACAATCGAAACGCCCACATTCTTGAGCAGATCGAACAGAATTCTCTCAACAAGGAGCGGTATGCCCTCATTGCCAAGGTTGTAAATGGCGGCGTCGCACTTTTAGTGTACGCACGCGACGCCAGTGTCGCTCACACCGCATGCGAAGTGCACACTAGCTGGACAGGCTCAGGTCCGGGGTACATGTCCAACAAGGGCGCCGTGGGCGTGCGCTTCCGCATCCCAGGCGAGGACGGCGGCCCTGGCGAGACCCTCACGTACGGCTGCGTCTCCTTCTTGCACGCTTCGCAGCCTAACGCCTTATAGCTTCGTGTGCGCGCATCTCACGGCACACGCAGAGAAATTCGCAAACCGGATAGCAGACTGGCACCACATCGTGGGTTCGCTGCTGTTTCCGTCGCCCGCGGGCATCCCTACAACATTGTACGACACGTCGCACCTCTTCCTGCTCGGCGACCTCAACTTCCGCGTCGTCCTGCCCCCTGAGCACCCGCTCAAGGGCGCGTCCGGCGCGATTGGGCAGGCGCTCTCGAACCAGAGCGCGCGTGACGCGTTGAAAGAGTACGACCAGCTATTACTCGAACGGCGCAACCCCGCCAGCCGCGCCTTTGTCGGCCTGCGTGAGGGCGAGTTTTGGCTTGTACGGACAATTTGTTCACTTCCTGGCCCTTTGACTCACGAGAACGGCCCAGTTCAAATGCAGCTACAAGTACAAGATCGGCGAGGTGGACAAGTACAGGTGGGTATCTTGCCTCCGCGGGTGGGACGCTCACTGATTGAAGACCCAGCGAAAAGCGTACGCCGTCATGGACGGACCGGATACTGTACACGACGTACACGGACTCGCCCGACATGCCGGATAAATCCGCCATAACCAACCTGCTGTACACCTCCATTCCCGGGTACACCACCTCTGACCACGTCCGTCTTTGTCTTTTCCATCCTTCTCTCTCTAACGCCGCGCAGAAACCCATCGTCTGCCTCCTGCTCCTTCCCCCGCCGCCCGCGCCCTCTACTCCCCCGGTCAGCACCCCGCCCGTTCTGCGCCTCCCCGCGCACTATGTGCCCGCCCCGGACCCACACGCCAATCGCAAACGGTACACGGGGCGCGTGCTCGACCGCGCAGTCGGGCGCGTGTGGTGGCTCCTCACGCTTCTTGGCGCGGGCTCGGCGGTTGTGGGCATATTCAACTTTGTGCTCGGGCTCGGCGCGTGGGGGTGGTGGCGCTCTGTCAAGCTGGGCGGCGGCGGCGATGGTGGCGGGGCGGTGTAGCGGTCTGGTGGAGGGTAATTTATTGCAGTATACCCTGTTGGATTGTTTAAGTCTTTGTTGTAATACTTGGTATTGAACTCCGACCGTCGCGTGCACGTGAGCAGGCAATCCAATTTCAAATTTCTTCCCTTGTTTCTCTTTCGACGCGATGTCGACCATTTCTTGCCATACACACGTTCAAAATCATATCATCGCCACTACTGACGTAGCACATACCATGCGCAACACCCCACAATGTCGGAAGACACTTGGGTCTCGATTTCGGATGACCACTCTGAAAATCGGCGGCTGGAATGGGTGGGGATAGCGTCATGGCGGCGCGCATGTCCATCAAGCTCTACGGAACCTTCCCTGAGCAAAACATTGATTTCTACGCTGTGGGAGGAAGAAATAAGCCATCCAAATTGAATCCAACCACTTTGCCACCAGCTTGTTCGCTCTTACGCCCCGTCTAATCTCTCCTTGGAGCATCTAATGCATAAAATTGGCCTCGCCGGATCGACGTCCTTTCCCGAGGACAAGTCGTCCGCGGATGCTTTGAAATGGTTGTCACCGCATTTTATAAAGAAACTTCAGAACACGGCTCCGAGCATCTGTTTCATGCGTGGTTCGATGATACATTCAGGCCCCTCATATACGCTGCCGAGGCAGCTTTTTGAGGTTACAACCGGTGAGCTATTCTCTTGTTTGTGCCTGCCTGAGCTAGACCTGCTCCGTAGGTGGAAGTCGAATCTAGCCAACTCGGCAGGAATCCCCCCAACGCCGCCCGTCCCACGCAAGAAAAAGCAAGAAGCATGTAGAAGGCAGGGCTTGTCGACCCAGAGAAGGTTTTATTTAATTCACTCCTGGCCAGCCCTCGAAGCAGTGAAGAGTTATGGCCATCTGCATTGTAGTGAAACGCAGGGCAGTAGAACGATTTGTGGGTCATCTTTCGTCATAGGTACAGACCCCTCTGGATTTGCTGACAATACGGTCTCGCGTTACAGCAGATGTCAGTACCAAGGGCGCGGATCAGAAATTTTCTGTTTTCGGATGTTTTCAGAGAATTGTCTGTAACTCACTCAATTCTCTACCAATTTAGATGAAACGTAGATAGATCTGTCGGCCTAATTCATGCGCAATTGGTCATAGAAAATAATCCATGAAAATATGGTGTAATCGAGGAATCTGTGTTTTTAGGCTGTTTTTGCACCCAATGCTATCTAGCATCCCCACAACATGTCCCAGGGACCTAATATTTTCTGAGGGACACTATATGTACCTAAGGAAAGATTTGATAGAGCCAGATTTATATGGAACCCCTACATAAATGTAATCCATACACTATCTCTGAACATCAATACTGCCAGATATATCCAAAGGAGATAGAGGAACTTTAATGAAATTATACATACATCTGGCTCTATCACATGTTTCTTTAGGTATACATTTTGTCCCTCTCAAAATATTAGGTCACTGGGACATGTTCTGAGCATGCTAGATGACATTTGATAGAAAAACAGCCCCAAACCACTGATTATTCAACACATAAGATTTTCATGATTTATTTTCTATCACTAATTGCGCATGAATTAGCCTGACAGATATATCCACTTTTCATCTAATTTGGCAGAGAATTGAGTGAGTTACAGACAATTCTCTGAAAACATCCGAAAATAAAAAGTTTCTGATCCGTGCCCTTGGTACTGACATCTGCTGTAAATGGATTCGGCTCGACGTGGGAATGCTTAAACTGTTGTTGAGCTTTTCTGCGGAAAAAAAATCGAGTGGACAGATGCGTAGAAAGAATCAACAACTATGTTGATCGGCTCCAACGATGTCTGGATATGTGAAGGCGTTGCGAGCTACAATTATTTGCATAACTCGTGAGAATCGCGACGTCACCACACACATGTGGAGCGCACTTGAGCGAGACTGTATCCCTCATAGCTCACCCAAACCTTCACATATTGCGATATTTCTGGCACCGTTCGAACCAGAAAAAACCCCCGCATCTGCCTATCTACTTTTTAGGCCATATAATCACTGTTTGTTTAGTATGATATGTTTGGATCGCCGAAAAAACTAGATAGGTCGATGCGGGGGGTTTTTCTCGTTCAATCCATACTAAACACTCTGGGGTTGCACAAAGATTTGAATGAGCTACGGGTGATTGAGTGTCGAACATTATATGTGGGGTGACATTTGTATTCTCACGAGTTATGCAAATAATTGTAAACAGATAGTGTACGAGTGCGTGTGTATAATATTCAGATGGTACAGACTGTTACGTATAATATACAAATGCTCGTTTAATCCCAGGCGACCAGGGTAATTTACTTCTCTCCCATTCCAACGGCGTTCTTCGCCTTATTCAGCAGGGAATCGTCGTTGTTGTTCGAGTTGGAGGAGAGGGTGTCGCCAGCCTTCTGGGTGGTGCTCTTCTCGGACTGGGGCTGGAATGTGGAGGCAATGCTGTCTCCGGTGCCCTTGAAGTGGTCACCCATCTGCTCGGTGGTCGACTTCTGACTGTCGGGCTGAAAGCGCACTCTGATTAGACGGCGCACGAATCAGGTTAGAGAATGGCATACCTTCAAGGCAGCACCAGCCTTGTCGGTCATGGATTGACGTCCAGTGTCTGACATATTGTGAATAGGTATTGGTTGGGGGTTCTGAGTAAAGTCAGGTAAAGAAGGAGGGAGGCGAGGAGGAAAGCTTACAAGTGGTAAGGTGGTTGGTTGTGGGGAGGATACTGATTGAGTTCAGCATCGACAAGGCCTTTTATAGTTTTTAACCTCTTGAAGAAATGGTTTCGCTACTTGGCATCGTCGTTCATGACATCGTGCGCTTGCCTTACGCAGGAAAATCATCATTGTGATATTTATACCTTGGTGGAGCCAGGATCCGGAAACCAGCTGATATAGTGGCACTGCCCCTAGAGCCTATTACCCCATTAAGCAGACAGGTAACCCAATTTAGTCGTCGCATCAAGTCTTCCAGTTTGTGCCCCAAACTCAAATTGTGTGCAGCAAAATGGGTGAAGCGACAGGTGTCCATAGAATCAGAGATTATTTAAGGGGTTTTTTTTTTTTTTTGCATATTTTGAAACTCAGAAAAGGCAGTTGGCTTCCGGTAAAAATTGACGTACAGTGTAAACTGGTCCATAAAATAAAAGGTCCGTTGGTTACAACTCTATCTCTGATCAGCCAGTAGCGGAAAACCCTCGCCCTGTGACTGTGCATTGGATGTCCTTCCTCTGCTCGAGCCAGCATCAATTCCCGAACCTCGTTTCTCGATGACCAACGGCGGAGCTAGTCCCCTGCTACTCTGCGACTCAAGATCATTGGTGTATGATGGAAGTTGGTGCGTCGTATCCTGCAACTCCAGCTCGGACGACAGCCTACTCGAGCCCTCGTCGATAGTATCCCTTGGTCTTCCGGGACGTTTCTCGTCCACCATTGGGGAAGGCGACCGGGAAATCCGGGTCTTTGCCTCACTAGAGTAAGTCCCCACCAAACTGCTGTCACTCAGAGCACTGGTACTGGCGCGCGGTCGGCTATCAGCCACGGTATACGGCGTCACCAAACCGGCTACCGCGGTCGGCCCCAAGTCCCTGTCCGCGACAACGGCGCCGGTGCGCGGGTCCAGGCTAAAGCTCAGGCCTGCCAGTTTGCGTGCAAGCGTCTCGTCGTCGTCGTAGGGGTAGAGCTTCTCGCCGAACCGCGCGTGCGCCGTCATGGATATGATGTGCGCAATCGAGCCTGGGGACGCGGCGAGGAAGAACCGCCGTCGTTGTCGCGAATGCACAATGTGTATGAATAGTGCGGAGAGCCCAATCAGTGCCAGCACGACCGAGAGCACATGGGCGGGCAATGCACTGCGAAATAATGCAGCTCAGTGGTTGTGGCTTGCCTGTGTCGGGAAAGCCTACTCGATGACAAGACGGGGAACTAGTGAGACCATGCTGGCGGGTGCGGTTGATAAAGCGTCCACGAAATAAATGGATTTCGCAGATATACTTAGATGTTGGGTCTGAAAGTTTCGATCAGCTTCGTCCATAGCAGCAGAACATGGCGGGCATACAAAAACTTTCTGCGTGAGTGGCAAAAATCCATTGGGGTCATCAAACGTTGGCTGCAGACCGCCCGGTTGTTGGGACGCAAACCGGAAGATAGAACCAGAGACCCCTGCCTTGATCGAGACGGCACGGGCATGCACAAACGTGTCATTGGCGTCGGGGAATAGGAGGCTGCAGTTGCACATTTAAAGAAGGCTCTACCTCACGAAGATTGGAACTGACCTGTTGAACGCTTGGCCATTCAGGTTGGCTCCAGTGACATTATTGGAGGTCGTGACACTATCCAGCGAAGTGACTTCGATGATGGAACCTATCAAATGAAGCGAGTTAGAAATGATGGACCGTCCAGAGAGACTAAATGGAACCATTGTTAAGGTCTGTTTTGGTGATGACATTCAAGGCCTTGATGGTGGGGCTACAGAAGACCGCCGCTCCCTGGGGCGTCAAGATATCATCGGCTTTACGATGGAAAAACCAGAACATGACGGGCTGAAACTGGACATCGTTGGCTCCACAATTATTAACGGGGGCTACGCCATATTGAGTGCCGGACGACGTCGAATCTGTGGATTCGATGATGAGAGATTTCGAGTGTGAGGTGGAAATGATTCCACCTGGATTAAAGTCAGCGCTGGCGGTGCATCCAGCGGAATTCGACGCCTGGATAGTGAAGTTAGAGGTCCCTAGGGCCAATGAAAACGTCTGGGGCGCGGGCGATTCGCAATTTGCGGTTGTTTGGATAGCAGTAGTATTGACAGACAGTGTGCCATTCAATACTTGACTGGTGGGCAACTTTGAACATGGATTTCAACGACGGCTCCTTAAAATTTGGTGAAAGCTTACCTGGAATTCTGCAATTGACCACCCACCGTGGATGAACGGAGGGTCAGGTAAATCATGGAATACGGCAGCATCTGCATACTATCACCACAATCGGTCATGGTGGACAACATTGCATAATTGGGTGAACGTACTCCCGCAGCGGCTAAAAACGCGTTCAATTCAGAAACGTCTGAAGCTAACCCGATGGTTTTCGTGCTTTGCACAAACATTCCTGTGTTGTAGTATAAGAAAAATGAGATATAGGTAGAAATTCAAACGCGTACCATCGGTCGTCTTGGGAATCTGTTCGAATTGAATTATAGACCCCGCAAGAGGCTGGAGTAGGGATCCTACGACTGTCGTCACAGTAGAGAGAAAGATCAAATAATGGCGGTATTTCAAGGAGTTCGAAATCGTTGACCAAACACTGAGGCGTGGCTATTAGCGACGACAACTACGTTCTGGATGCGGCTCACCTCAAACCCGACTAGGTTGTCCAACAAGGTGTTAGCTATCGCCATCTAAACAATAAAAACTGACGTAGTTGGCAAGCAATCCTTCGGCTGCCGTGACGTTCCCTCTGGCTAAAGCGATGTAAGGCTCAGCCAGAGCGTAAGAATTTCGATGCCTCGAGGAGTGAATGGTTCTACCTGGAGTTCTCGATACGACCGGTCGGAGCTTTGCCATATAACGAGTAAAACAGCGACAAGCAAGGTCGGGAAGAAGGCCTGTTCGTTGTTCCATTGAAAACCCATTCAGTTCATTTGTAACCTACGAACCGTCAAAAGCCTCGGGGAAACGCCAGGGAAAATATTTTTGGAAGGAGGAGCAAAGCCTGAAATGGAGGTTATAGTGTATAATCGCCGAGGAAGAAATGCATATTACCGCCATTTTTCGTCGAAATGGCGAGGGAAATCTCGATCGCGACCGCGAAGCCAAGCAGTATGATTACCACCACCGCGACCACCCAATTCCTCAGCGTCATTGGTATCTGCACAGTCTTATAAACTAACCTCGAGCGGCGATGAGTGATACACTCACGTAGCGTTTTGGCTCCAACGCCTTTGGACCCACCAAATCCCGACTCGGAACGTACATCGCATCACGATAGCTGGGCGGGTGTTCTGGCATTGGCCGAGAGGAATACGCGTCCTCAACAGGTCTTGGATGCATTAACAAGGGACGCGTCGAATTAAGAAACAAAGAAGAAAACGAAGAGAAGAAAAGGAAATAAGATGGAAGCAAGATAGGATGAACGAGCCATAAGAACCCCGCGTTGTGCGCAATTCGCCGTGATACCTCACCCGCCGAACCCGAGCGGCTCGTTAAGCGGGGAAGATTTGTGGGCGCTTTAGCCCCATATAGGGAGATAGCACCGCCACGCCATGTTTCGGCGGCTATGGCGGCGTCAGGCGCGCGGCGGCGTCCGTTCGCGGTTTTGCTGAAGTCCGCTGTTCAATGGAAAGGCTGTGTATTCGGCGAGTAAGTAGCATAGGAGAATACTGTTCTATGGCAGGCGGTAAGTAATACGACTAATGGTACAAACCGAATATAATCTGTCTGTGGGTCCGTTGAAGGACCGCAGTAATCCGCGTATGGAATAAATAAAGTGGTGCATCGAGTTAGACGCACTCCGAACGGGGTCTCAGGGGCTAGGCGCGGAGACGGTAACCACTGGAATGGCGGAGGAGTTATTTTTCCTGCCCAGCGATTCGCCCTCAACGTCAATACCGATAAGGGTCGCATCACGCGTGCCGTGGTCGGGAATATGCGACACATCTTCCGCGTCGGTTCGAATGTCGGTCGGGAGCCTTACAAGACTGAGGCAGATAAACGAAATGATGACGCTCCCGACCGAAACAAAGAAAATAGCTTTGGGGAAAGTGTGGACGGTCTTGATGAAAACGAGGCCGTAGAGCGCCGGGCCCAATATTTGGCCGCTGCATATTTATCAGAGCCCAGCGCAGATACAATAAAAGGGGTCTTACGCTAAAGCCTGAATAACGCTCATAGCACCGAAGAGTTGTCCGGCCTCGACATTTCCCCCAAATTTTATTGTGTAGAGCTCCATAGCAGCACTCTGTACTGCCGGGGAAAAGCCGGAGCCGAGGGAAGCAAGTATTGTAAACCCCGTGAAGGCCATACCGGTGGATGCGAATGGCATCGCAGTATAGCCGATTGCTTCGATGAAAAGCGAAACGCGAGCGAGCCAGAGGTCAAACAAAGCGGAATGTGGCTCGCGGGGTTCAGAAGACAATAATGGGTCCAATTCAGGGCGACGCGGCTTGAAAAAGATGATTTTTATGACCTTGATCGTGACTATTTTGTTACGGTCAGAAAAAACGGAGAGCTGGAGAAGAAAACAGACGGGGAAGGATGATTGCCAGATATATCGCTCGAGAAACTCCAGAGATAGTTAGGAAATAGCCAATCTAAGCGTGCGGTCAGCGCGGAAAAGGCCAATGCCACGGCATCCTACGAACATTTTCACTGGTCCACCCGAAATACGCAATAATGTATTGAAACTTGAACGACAGAGATCCCTTTATATGGGTTTAGTCGCGCAAATCAACAGAGATGAAATGTTCGAACCATGATCGAAATTGTGAATGCATATGCCAACGCCAGCAAAGTCAGATTCCAATCCTTCTGTCTCCCTTTCCACGGACTGGCGTCGGGATGCGTTTCGACCCGTTCCGGGAAGAATATGGTCAAGGGTTTTAAAAACGTGAACAAGCGCTGAATGCGGACGAGGAAGGTGCGCTCCTGCTGATCAAGCAAGCGCAATCGTTCTTGATACTGAGTGCGAGCAGTCTGCATCTGGGTTTCCGTGAGAGACTCCGGAAGAGCGGTGAAGGATAGTAGAGCGAAGGCGCCGTGGACCACGGTAGCCAAGTAGAAAACTGAAAGAATGCTCTTCGAAAAACTACGATGAAAATGATGAGATTTTGTGTGAAAGTGAAAAAGAAGAATGTCTACCGGATGAGAAGGCCGCCGAGGGTAGGTCCAATACCGACCCCGCTAAAAATCAAGCCCAACAACAGAGAGAAAAAACGAGAGCGTTCTGAGGGATCAGTGGTGTCAGATATGTAGGCGTGGCTGGCCGCACTTCCGGTGGAAATACCTACAAGGCATCAGGTTGGCTTACCTATAATTAAGGAACGGCTCACCACCGAGTAAACCCTCGAATATAGGACCCACGATGAGAAACCAATAACCACCGGGGATGCGCTGGAAGTTCTTGACGACGAATATAAAGTTCAAATCGTTCACTAGCAGCCCAAAGATAGTCAAGCCTAGGATACGACTACGGCCATAACGGTCGGAAAATGCCCCCCACCATCCGGTGGTCAGGCAGCCAAGAACGCCCATGGACGTGGTGATTGCGGTGGTTAATCTGGCCACTGCAGCCAGGACAACAGGATCGGAAGCACACGGGCTGGGTTTGGGTTTTTCCATCGAGGTTGAGATCCCAGACTTCATAGCAATGTCAAATGAAGGTGGAAATGTTGTGTCATTCGGCTCTGAATGAGGCCACAGAGAAGGAGTGTAGCTTGGGAGATACTTTCTGTCCCTGAAGATTTCGGGCTTGTGGACGGAGCACGCCAAAAGAGTGTAGACCTTTCGGCCAATCAAAATTGAAATCTATGAACGAGTCCAAAATTACCTCTACTTTGGGCGCAATTGTAGTGGACATGGCGATGGTGCTCAATGGAGTGCATACCAAGAGCCTAGCAGTCGCGTCAGAGATGGCCGAAATAGGTCGGAATGAACGTACCACCAGGGAGACGGTCTCTTCCACCAAGGTAAATGTTGCCGCTCGGGCCTCGGTTGCGGATCTTCCTGCGCGTCATCGGCGAGGGTTTCGTCCTGTTCGTGATGTGGGTGTACAAGTTCGCCCAACAACTGGGCAGTCTCTTCGTCGACAGGGCCGTCTGGGAGGGCACTCTGCACGTACGAAACGGAGCGACCAGGCCGGTGTCGCGAGGACACGCGGGAGCTGGACCGCGAGACCGAGGCAGACATGAGTGTGGAGGATGGGTTTTTTGCTTATCCCAACATGACGCTCCATATGTAGCCTGCTGCCGACGGAAGACCCGGATTGATGACATGAGGGAGATTAGCATGCGATAACTGATATCAAAAGCGCGATAACATAAAGAAACGGAAATCCACTGTCCTACTGTATTGCTCACGCTCGCAGACCCTGGAGCCCGACCAGTATCTGTACACAGCATAATTCTTTCCTTCAACTGCAATCGACTTGGACCGGAGTGCGTCACACGATTCATGGAAACCCGCGTGCCGTATGTAGTAGCACCTCGATCGATCTCCCACCACCTCCATCCAGATGGTCTGTGCGCAGTCCCCGTTCCTGACCTCACAACTGACGCCATGCGTATTCTAGTCGCACACCGTAGATATCCCCCAAGTAATCGTCCCATTAGCGTTCCATTTGGCGCAGTCCTGACCTCCTCGCAGTCCATCAAGGACAGTCTTCGCAAGTTTCGTTTCGCACGCAGAAATGAGGGCAGCGCTGCGTTAATAATCAAGATCAACAAGGCGAAGCTTATCATGGAGGAGGTGGAGCAGTTTGACTCTATAAGCATCGAGGACCTCGCTGAAGGTGCTTGACCACCTCCATCGTTTGTGCGATCCTCCTCCAACTTGCCCCCAGAGCTTCCGGAGAACAGCCCCCGCTATGTGCTGCTGAGCTATCAGCTCGACCATAACGACGGCAGAAAGTCGTTCCCCCTGGTCCTGATAAACTGGGCGCCGACATCAAGCGAGATAGGCATGCTCACCCTCCATGCTAGCGCGCTTCTGGATTTCCAATCCACGGTGCGCAGTGTGCCTGATGCTTTACCTGCGCCGCTTATATATCTTCTCAGGCGGACGTGAGCAAGGTCATCGAAATGCGGGAAGGTCCCGAAGGCCTTACAAAGGAGGCCGTCGACGCTAAACTCCTTGCTTAACGGCTTACCGTCTTGCACTTTTGTTATTGCCATATTTGAATTGTATTTGAATTTAGATTCTGCTTTCCGATTCCTTGACGATGCGCAGTTGCACATCAACGCACATTCTCCATGGGGGTGGCCGCGGCCGTCTTCAGCGGAAAGGGAGATCGCGCTCACAACCAAGGACTCGTCAAGTTTCATGTGGCTTATTTTCATATGGCATATCCGACGACGAGAAATGAAAGTGAAGCGGACATGTTTTCTGCAAGCGCGAGCCATACATCCCGCCTCCCATAGACCGCGCACACCACCGCCTAGTTCATCTGTCTGATAAGCTTGTTGATGTTGGTCTCCCGGTCACCAAAGTCACCGCCCTGCACGAAGTGCTTGAACTTGCGCGTCCTCCACCCACCAGTGGGGTTGGAGAGCTTGAAGGGCCACAGGAAGTTGGCCGCCTAAGGAGGATGTTGAGAAGGATTAAGACAAAAATGAATGAGGGTCACGCACCTGCTTGAAGTTGGGGCCAGCAGTCGCGATCTCGTGGACGAGATCTTCGACACAGAGGATGTTGTATTTGCCGAGCGCCTCCTCGATGACCGCGTTGTTGGAGAGAGGGATGCGCTGCTTGTTGACCTTGCCGTACCCGCGCTTGTAGATCAACTCCCGGACGGATTTAATATTAGGCTCGCTGAATCCGCATGTTAGTTGTAACGATTATTCCCAAGGCCAGACTACTCACCCGTAGGTAATGTAGGGTTCGATGAGACGCAGCATCTGCTGTGTTGCCCGTGTGACTTTGACGAACACACCGTTGTTGATTTGCAGGAGACGGAGGAGCTGCATGATTTTGCGGGGCTTGGGGGCGATTTCATTGATACTGAAATCGATGTTAACAAAAAAAAAAAAAAAAAAATTGAAACGACTCAGCACTTACCCACGGATACGGACGACAAAGTAGACCTTCGGCTGGGCGGGGACGTAGAAGTCGCCGGCAGTCCGTGCAGCCCGCTTCAGACGGATCTCCTCCTTCTCCTTGGTCAGGTACTCCTTGACGTACGACTCGGCGCGCTTGAAGATGACCTTTCGTTTGGCCTTCGATGCCTGGAACGGGGTCAGTGCCGAGTCCAAAAGTAATGAGAGCACAGTGAAGGAAAGGATCAGTCCCGAAAGATGGTTAATTGAAGGCACCATGGCAGAATTGAAAGTTCCACTAGCCGTTCTTCGAATGAACGTATGCATCATAATAAAATAGCTACAACAGTGTCGGACACGCTCCTTACCTTGCGGGCGGCGGCGGCAGCCGTGAGGCGTTCCTCACGGGCCTTTTCGTTTTGCTTGCGTTTCTTGAGGAGGGTCTCCGGGACTTCGATGGCCTGCAGGGATGAAAATAAGTTTGCACTCTTCACAATTTCAGCCGCGATGAGGGACTGACCGAAGCAGTCGGGACCCTGTAGAGCGCACAAAGAAATCAGCGAGGCAGGCAGGACAGACGCTAAAGACGTACGTGGTGGAGGGCGCCATGGGTGTTGAGGACGGGATTTTGACTGAGATCTCGTGACGACTAGGCAGTTACAAACGCCAACGCCTTTTGATCTAAATAAGGCACGCAAACGTGCACAGCCACAAACAACCACGTTATGCATTTCGCTTCGCGTCGCGTGTGCGACATCGATCGCCTGTCTTCGATCGTTTCGGTGTGTTGTGGACCACAGTGTGCGCAGCGCGCAATACTCAGCTGTTCCCACTGCATCACAGCTATTCATGACCATCAAGACCGTAAACAACACCCGTTGATCTCCCCCCGCAAATGCTGTGACCTCGACAATACAGTTTTACACCTCTTCGCTCTTGCCCTCTCTTACCCCGCCCGACTCTGAAGAACTCGCCCGCTGTCTCCTCGCCATTCTAGTTGTTGTTCAGCGCCAACGCTAGCCGTGTGCACTGCCTCCGAGTTTCGCTAAATATGGTTGGCAAACGCCGTGATCCCAAACAAGTACATTAGATTCGTTCCCGCCCATTCGTTCTTACGTCTTCTCCTCATGCAGCCCGCCACACTGCTGAAGTCGAGGGCTTCTTCATCTGGCCTGGACCCAAATTGCCCTGCAGTTAGTGCTATCCCAAGTAGTTCTCCAGTTACCGGCTAACGAGACAAGTTGGGCCAATCATGTGATGAAAGGGACTCCCTTTGCCATAGTACGCCGAATGTGACTCGTGCATTTATTCATTCTGCTTATCCTCCGCTCCTAGAGGATGATAATTCCTGCATTTGTTCCAACCTTCGGTTTGTTTTGGATGGCGCTTGTCAGGCCTGTACGCCTAAGGACGGGTTTTTTAATTTGACGTGCTTCCTCTCATAATGGTTCATTGGACTATTGTCTAACAAGGCCCTTGCAGTTGGGTCGACTATTCTCGCGAACCCGCCCCCGGGGTGCACTGCGGTGATAGTCCATCTTCGTCAGTACATCCATCCCAGACCGAAACGCTAGCCTGATGAAACTTTTTCAGGAGCCCTACGCCCACCACTGGTAGGGTCTTGTTATTTAGTTCGCATACAAATTCTCACTCAATTCTGCAGGCATCCCATCATGGGCTATAGCGATGATCGATGCGAGTGCTACGGCGCGTATCAGTTCTGTCATACTTGTGCTACTCTTTCTGAGCCATCCTGTAGCCTGCTGTGTTTGACTTTACAGAGGCAGTCAATCTAGCAACCAACCATACATCGACGATTACGAGTCCCAGTGTCTCGAGTTCTGTGGCCCCTGCAACATCAAGTTCGACTTCTGACAACTCTGCATCGTCCACTGCGACCCAGGCAGACTCTCCTGATAACCCAACCTTCACAAGTACAATGTCGCCGCCGTCATCCACCTCGAGGCCTGCCACATTATCAGACTCTTCAAAAGCGTCCCAAGCAGGG
The DNA here is from genome assembly GCA_029204075.1 of Mycena capillaripes. Lineage (NCBI taxonomy): Eukaryota > Fungi > Basidiomycota > Agaricomycetes > Agaricales > Mycenaceae > Mycena > Mycena capillaripes. Next base: position 120,406 of record JARHKZ010000051.1, read on the forward strand.
CCGATTGCTGGAGGGATCATCGGCGCAATTGTATTACTCGCCTTGATAGGTCTCGGGATCTGGTACTGGGTACGACGACGTCGCAGCCACATGGCCCCTTCCGCAGCCTACAAAGCAGCTCTCCGTGCTGGAAATGCCTCGCCGATGCCGTACCAAGCAGTGCATCGCGAGTCTCCCAAAAATTCGGTACGCAGTGTGTTCATTTTGTGCCTTCCGCCAGTGATTGATATATGTCCTGCCAGACCGAGGATCTTACTACTGACCGGTCTGCGTCTTCCTGGCTCCCATCCCCATCCCGGCCTGTGTCTATACGCTCTGAATCACGCTTCCACGAGCACACAATGTCATGAACCAATGTATATGTTTTATTATTATTTAGGAGGGGTTACTTATTATCACTCGATGACGGACCTGTACCCATATGTGTATTATGCAAGAATAGACGGAGCTCATGTAACAAGAAAGAAAGAAAACTCAATCGAGCTGCACGAGTGACTGCAGAGGCTTCCTCCTGTACTGCGCATATGTGAAAACGAACGACCGTCCCGGCCAGAACATAGATTCCTGTGCAACCCCTACATTTTCTGTCTCGGGCCGCATTGAGGATGTCAGCGGGCAGCAGTCTTGCGACAGATGCAAGTCGGGGTCGTGTTCAGACTCTCCGGTAAGCCCGCGGTGTATCAAAGAGCACAGGATATCAGGAGGGGCCTGTTTTGCGGGCGGTAACGGAGGTTCTTGCCCGAAGGAGATGAATTTGGTTGGGGAAGAACAGGCCGAAATGGCCATCGACGAGGAAGTCGAGGAAAGGCTGTCGCTACGCCGCCGTCCTGCGGGGTTGGAATCTAGACGAAGCGCGATGAGCTCGCACTGATGGTCCCAAAAAGCCGTTTCCCTGATCGGCAGATCGGCGCACGGCGGCGACAGCGAAAGGAATTTAGTCGGAGAACAAATGGGAGATATCTCCATCGGCGAGCAAGTCCCTGCTCGCTCCCAAGAGCTTGGCTCTTCATCCTGGCAGCCCATCTCCGTATTAGCGCAGTCAAGGGGCGGAAGCGCTAGCGAGACGGAAGCGGGCGTTTCGATATCATGAAGAGGCTCAAGGAGCTCCGGTTCAAAGACAGGTTCGAATGGCGGAAGGGGATAGGGTGTCGGAGCGGAAGGTAAAGACATATTGCTTATTTGAGAGGTTCGTAGCGGGTTGGTAGGATCGAGAACTAGTTCGGGTGCCCCAGATGCTGAAGCGACACTTGCGCTAACTTCTGAGATGTGGAGGGCATTGTCTACCGAAAGGGTAGAATAAGACTCGCGGATTGTTGCACTTGATGGGGAGGGTATAGGGTCCGAAATCCTGCGGACCTGAATGAGTTCATAATACATAAGACTCTGGCAAGAAATACAGGGAAAAACCGACATACATCCCAACGAGATTTTCCTTTGCGCGGTACGGGTGGGGGAAGGGGCGGGCAGTTTTCTTTTTCTGAGGAAAAGGATGAGGAGGGCTCGATCACACATGTCCCGCCACGCACCATGCATGTTCTGCGCCTTCTTTTTGTTTTTCTTGGTAAGCGGGTTCGGCTCGCAGGTTCTGGCCATCGCCTCGACCCAACTGGATTGCGGCGGTCTATCTTCGTTTCCTGCGACCTCCATAGCTTCCGCCCATCCTCTCTTGTAAAGCGGTTGTTCTTCCTCGTCTCGACGACGCGTCCTCGGTAACTCGACGGGGGGTAAAAGAGAAGAAAGCGTCGGATTCACTGGGAGGGTAGCTACTTCAATACAAGCCTCGACCCAGCTCCTCTTTGGGGCATTCCGCAGCGAACTTTCTTCGATCGGTGACACGGACGTGGATGAATGGTGAACAGAATGTCTCCTTTTGTCTCGAGAATCGGTGCTGCGCTCTTCTTCGTAACTCGCAGCGTCTGGCCTGCGAGGAGTTCAGCTCCAAATTGGAAAACAGCACTCGGTTTCTTACCATAAACACGCAGCATCATTTACCAGAGGCACGAATGTATTATGAAACCATACCTCAAACTTTTTTGGGCCGTACTCAAAGTAACAAAGTGCAGCCATAGTTTCAAAATCATCGGCGACAGTTTTGTCGAAGCCACGCGGATCCAAATATCCGTGGGCCTTCATCAATAGTTTGGCAAAGGTTAGGTTTGAAAGGAGCGCGGATTTGATAGTCTGGTCCCACTCGGAAGTTACCACTGCTGGGGACAGCAAAGAAATGAAAAACTGACGGAAATGAAATGCGGGCCGTGTGAAGGAAATTCATGAAACAAGAAGGAGACCAGCTTGTAACTCAAGAGTGCGTCGCCGTAAATTTCTAGGCGTTCCCTTTCTCGCCGAGAGATGCGAGAAATGGAGGTCTTGCCGGGCGGTTCGATTGGATTGTAGTTGCGACCGTGAATTGAGGCATTTATACGTGCTTGAATCTCGTGAATTCGTGGGGACATTCAGAACAAGCGTGAGATCCAGAGATAGTTTGAGTTTTCTGCGTTGAGTGGGTTGACTTTCACACGTGACTGGGTGACGAGGGAAAGCCCACACCCGCGTGCGCACTATGTAATGCAGTCAACCGCAGCGAGCTAGGGACAGGGTAGACACTCGGTATGGAGTCGAACAATGCTGGGGATTCATATGGAATCGAAGAAATTCCATCGATTTCCTCGTTCGTGACGCTCGGTTGGCGAGCTTGAAATTGGTCCACAGCGACCGACAGTATCAACTTGAGGCAAGTTTACGGTTCATTAGTTTCATACACGCACTTGTGAGTTAAATAAGATGTATTTATTGGTATGGGAGGTACTGGAGTAGCAATACAACTTGAATACAACTTGAAAGAATGTTAATGCACTAGGTGACCGCGCGTCCGTGAGGCAAACTGCTAGACGAATGGCCAAAGAGTGCATTAGTATTCTGAGGCAGCCGTGTTACTGAGATGCCAGGGTATTGGGCAAAGCAGCATAATGGTGTACGGCTGCTTGGTAGTTGTTAAAAGATGAAGGCGTGGAATGGCGGGATCGCCACTTATATAGCTGTCCGGGATCCCGGCCCGGTGATTAGGAGCCAACGTCGCAAGTGATATCGGCGCTCCGCCCCATCTTTCAGGTTCCACGGTCTCCTCCTGGTCCAACATGTCGCCCACAATCAAGTTGAACGATGGCACCGAAATTCCGATAATCGCATACGGAACTGGAAGTTGGTATTTATTTTGTCCTCAACAAGATCGATTTATCGAGCGATTTTCAGCTGCTTTATTTGGGCAAGATTGCACCAACTCTATCAGGCTAGCTATTGATTGCGTTCGTCTGCTCGTCATGCCCAGTAAAAAAATCTCCTCATACCGAAACAGGGCTTTGCGCATCTGGACGGCGCCCAAGCATACAGTAACGAAGCGGCGCTTGGCTTGGGGATAAAGGCTGCAGGAAAGCCCCGGTCGGAGCTCTTCATAGTCACCAAATTGAAGCCTGGCCTTGGAGCCGCCCACGTCAAGCCATCCCTCGTTGAATCTCTTCAAAAGTTGGGTTCGTAACACACCACCTTTTAAACATTCTCGGTTTGAAGAAATCACAGGCGTGGATTCGTATGTGAACTTGCGAATCCTTGCATCATATTGACGATTGGCGGCCAGTGTCGACTTGTTTCTGATCCACAGCCCGAGGATCCAGCATGAGAACGGCTCTTTACAGGAGCTATGGCAGGCGATGGAAGCTGTTCATGCGGAAGGGCTGGCGAAAAGCATCGGCGTTTCCAACTTCACGGTCGAGGATTTGAAAGCCATCCTGCCAGGAGCCAAGATTATCCCCAGCGTCAACCAAATCGAAATACATCCGTCCGTCGCTCCCAAAGAGCTTCCTTGTGATATGACTGAGATGGTCTAAAGATACGTCTGGAAGGTCACCGAGCCTCTCGTCAAATACGGCCTCGAACATGGGATTACACCCGTGTCATACGGCGGGCTGACGCCTCTTGTTCGCGCAGCCGGTGGACCCGTCGATGAAGTGCTTCCTTCGATTGTGGAAAGGCTTGGGAAACTTGGCAAACCCGTTACACCCGGTCAAGTGTTGGCCAAATGGATTTTGCAAAAGGGCGCAATTGTTGTGACGTGAGTAATGGAAACATTATTCCTGTTATCATCCTATCTTGTTCTACAGGACATCTTCCAAGGAGGCTCGGATCAAGGAATATTTAGAGGCTCCCAATGTTCCTGACTTGACGCCGGAAGAGATTCAAGCCATTGAGGATGCCGGGGCCAAATTATACAAGAGAATCTTTATGAGGAATGTATTCGGGGAGTAGATGTCGACGTATGTAGACAACAGAGTGTTCAAGTGAAAGATTGACAGCGGATAATGTTTTGGCTTTGAACGGTGATTTGGCCGTATTGATCAGTCGCAAGTTGAAGCCATCACTCGTGTAGTTGTTCGTTTCCGACCGTCATCGCTCTTAGCCTGACCTTCACTCGCTTGACCCGAGCCTCGTTGTCACCGACAATTGTAACACGCCACACTCTCGGGACTGGTATTCTCCGACGCACGTCCGGTTTTGTACCTGGGCTGGACAGAAGTCTCGGAATCAGGCAAGTGACGCGCGCCCCCGACTCGGACAGGATCGTGCGACCATGCGAGGGCCAACTGCCACTGTCAACTTCTGTGCCTAAGATTCAGAGATCGCGAACCCTTCGTAATGCTGTCTTCTGTCCTCCTTAAGTAGAGGTCCAAGCAAACGGGTTTTCCTTCTACGCACAATGTTTGCAGGATCACTCTTGATCGTTGTCTGGCTCCTAGGACAAAATCTCTCCGCTGCACAGACGACCAATGCCACCTGCGACGCCTCTCACCAATGGGTTTGTTAGGGATCTGTCTTGAGTTTCATTCTCTGAACACAAGAATCAGGCGTTCAATTCCCAGAAGCAAAGTCCTTGTCTGGTCGCGTCTACTCTTTTGGCAGTTTGCACTGGATGTAAGACCCACATCCTGGTTAACGAATGGTGTCTCAAGTGAAGCAGCGTATGAGGTCTATGCTTTGCCTGACCAATTCCACTATAACGGGCCCGACATGCAAGATGCAAACCCTTGCCAATGTAATACTGTGGTCTATTCCCTGCTTGCAGAATGTGGGTTGTGTCAGAACCGCTCGATAACGATGTGCGTGCCTATATTCCACCGTACTTAACTCTAACACTCCCAACGCAGGTGGAGCCTGTGGGAGACCAACTGTGCTTCAGTTTCAACCGGCAGGTCGGTCCTTGTCCATCTGTATCGTGTTTAGAATATGACCCGTCTCATCATCCAGTTTCCCCATGCCGATACCCGCGGGCTTGCATGTGCCGGGCTGGGCTTGGTTAGATGTAAAGGTGAGAAGCATATCAAATATGTATGACCATTATTTATTTTTCAAAGGCCTCAGACATGTTCAATGAGTCTCTTGCTCTGGCAAATGCAAGTACGTGTGTCCTGTTTGCGTTTTGTTTAAATTTTTGATCATCCTCCACAGACATCACGGAGTCGACCGCCATTCCTCAACCGACTAAGACCCCCTCTGCCCCAGTGCCGACGTCGACTTCCGCCTCCTCATCGGCTGTCGCACAGCCGACCGCTGTATCGGACTCCTCAGACGTTTCCACGGCAGTGGACCTGAAGCGAAGCAACGCTATCGGTGGTGGCATAGTAGGCGCGTGAACACATTTAAAACCTTTATGCTTTCTAACTTGCGACTCTCAGGCGGGCTCTTCGGGCTAGTGTTAGTTTGCTCCCTCGCCTTCTGGATACATCGTCGGCGGAGAGTTGCTAAGGGAAATGGGCAAATCCTCAACTCCCCTGTCATGAGCGAATATCGAACCGACACACTTGCCAGTCCGCCGACGACGGTCCCAGTGCCTTCCATTGTTAGTGTTTTTCTTTATTTTTGTGTTTGTCTCTCATTCTCTTCTGGTAGACCGTCTCGTCGTTGAACTCGCAACCAGCTTCTGGGTCGATTCACTCCTCTGTGTGAGGTGTTGCTACTCATTTTTAAATAAATATCCACATTCCTTTACAAAATTCATCGTTCTTTACACACGCGTACCAGACTAATCTTGGCGTAAATAATAAACGTCATGCAATGTACATATAGACTATTCTATATCAGACTCACTAAGCATTTGGCGCAACACACGGTAACGTTGAACGATTTTCGTTACTTAATAATGAATGCCTATACTTGGTAGTTATCTCCGTGATCATGTCCGAAGACAGCCGAAGACTCGCCGTTCGGGCCTTTTATCCCACGCACTCTTCTATGTGCCTGAAACCTGAGACTCGGACAGGCCGAACTTTGCGGCGAAGATCGGCGTACTAGCGCTCGGCCCAAAGCATAGCCTTGTGCTCTCCCAGATCTCAGCCTCCGAGCCTCTCTGAATGCGATAACGACATGCTCCTTGTCATCTTCTCGACCCTTGTTCTCGCCGGGATAACGGCTGGTGAACCAAGTACTAATGCAACTTGCAGTCCGTCTTTTGCCTGGGTGAGCACGAAGACGGGTTCGATTTGGACCCACACTCATTCCATTTAGTCGCTCAATACCCTTGGGCAAAATCCGTGCCTAGTCGCCGCGTATCTCGGCTCGGTATGCGACGATGGCTGTAGGTTGTTTATCTTCGATCGCGGATACAGTGGCCTCATGATTTTACAGTATTTGTGGTTCCGGCACTTCCCAATAATTTAGGCGTCTACGAAGGCCCAACCGTGGCGCAAGCCAACGCCTGTGGATGCAGCTCGGTGTTCTACTCTCTCCTCAGCGCATGTGCAGATTGCCAATCCGGACACATCCTAACGTGCGCTCAAGTTTTAACGCCTTGTCGTGTATACATTTTCTCAGCTTCAAACCAGCTGGTCCGCATTCAAAGCAAACTGCAGCACTGTCTACCCCCAAATGTGCGATATTTCCTTGTTTCAGCCGGCCTATGCAAGCTCATCGTATCATCCTATTAACTTAGATTTATTGGCGATATTCCGTCCGCTACTAGAGTACCTCATTGGGTACGACTCTTCTGCAATATAGTTACCGCGTCTACTCAACCTATTTTTCCAGGCATATCAAAATATAACAGTGCTTATGCTTCATTCGTTTCGCGGGCCATCTTCTAAAGAGACATAGGCGGAAAACGGTTTCAACAGCACATTGGCACAAATGCAACTCAGCGCGTATTCTTTACTGTTACGCTATATTATCTCATATTCCCATAGATGCGCCTGAATCTACCGCGAATGCGCAACCGACCACGACCGCTCCGCCTTCTGGGCCGTCAAGCACTTCCAAAAAATCGAATGCGGGTGCAATCGCTGGCGGGGTTGTTGGAGGCGTCGTTCTATTAGCCGCGGTTTGCATTGCGGTTCTTTGGTTCATTCGGCGCCGTCGCAGAGGTGTTGGCCCTTCGAATCTTGTGCAAACGCCCATGGGGTATCATTCTACTGGCGAAATCACTCCGTTTTCCACCGCGCCCAAACTTTATGTGAGTTCAACTCCGTGCAAGCTATCGATTTCATGCGTTTACGACTACTTTCCCCCACAGAATCCCTCCGATCCTAGCACCTTCCCGTCATCCCCCTCCTCTGCTATGTATAACTCGGGCAGAGTACAGAGCCCTGCATATTCAGGGAACACTATGACGGAGAGTCCGCCTCGCGCTCAGTACACTGGCGCTCCGGAGGTTTAATGTTTAATAATGACTGGAATGATGACTTCAATGAGAGTGTGCTAAGAGTGTGCTAACGCCGAGGAACTTTTGTGCTGAGCAAGTGTTATGATTTGTGATTTGATTTGTCGCATCAATCGACACAGCTTTCTTCAGGAACGACCTCTGTTCTGAAACCACATACACCAAGAATGGGCGCAGATAGACGCCCAGCGCGCGGCTTCTTTCGCCCACCATCCACATGAGAGGCCATGTTATATTCCTTGCATCCTCCGCGCTGTTAGTCGCGCGGGTGGCCTCGCAGACCTCAAATGTAACTACTTGTGCGCCGTTATATCAATGGGTGAGTTCGTTGCGTATGCAAGACCCGAACCCAATTAATCGACAGGTTTAGTCGATCAACAGCAAGAATCAGTCACCTTGTCTGGTTGCAGCATTTCTTGAAAGTGTGTGTGAAGGACGACGTAAGTCCCCAACTAGTAATACTGAATTTTGGCTCTGTTCTTGACGCCCATCCGTTCTACCCGACAGCTGTGGAGGTCGACACAATTCCCGAGGGCAATCATTACACAGGGCCCCCCTCGGCCGACGCGACACTATGTCGATGCAGTACGGTTACGTATTCTCTCATTTCCGCTTGTGGTGGTTGCCAGAACCGTACGTTTGTCAACTGGACGGACTGGGCGGCGAGCTGTCCACAAGGTATGACTTTTTCTCTTTCCATTAGCTTCCGATTTGTCTGACTCCGTGCAGTCGAGGTCGCGCAGTGAGTTGACCAAGCCTGCTACATGAACAACGTCTGAGAGTTCAAGTTTTCTACAAACCGTGCCCGAGGACATTGTCGTCCCCCCCTGGGCGTATCTGGACGTCACCAAAGTAAGCCATCTCGAAAATAAAATGTTCACGATTTCATGTTTTATAGACAAACAATACTTTCGATCCTGACCTCGCTAGTGCTAGTAAGTCTGAAAATTTGGCATGCTTTCTTTTGACCATTCCCCGGTAGATCAGTCCGCGTCAACGGCCTCCGTCCCCCCATCGAGTTCCTCAATTTCATCGGCACTGTCTACAACCGCCCCGACATCCTCTTCAGCCCCCTCTGTCAGCTCACCGGCAATTCCGAGGTCTCACAAGTCCAATGCAGGTGCCATCGCCGGAGGCGTCGTCGGTGGTCTCGTAGGTATCCTTGCTGCAGCATTAGCTGTGTTGTACTATCTTCGACGTCGCAACCGCCCACTCGACGACTCGAGGCAGTTACCTAGCAGCTTTTCTACCTCTCCTCCTATGCAAGAACATGAGAGCGGTCATACAGCGGCGGGCCCAATGTCGATATCACCATTTCCCTATGTAGGCTCTTTATTCTTTTGCAAACCTTCCTTGTTTGATCGCCGAGCAAAGGAATCGTATCCAAAGGATATGTCGGAAACGGGGACTTTTCCAGGGTCTCCCGTGACGTCGGCAGACCATTCAGGACCAACTCCGGCCATCCAGATTGTTCACAGGTACACGGGATCGGCAGAAATGTAAAATGCATTCCGTATGTTTTATGTTAGAATATCTGGCCTGATGCATGGTGAAGACACGGAAGTGAAGTTATGGTGTGAGACAAAGTAAATGGTTCCGAAACAAGCTTCTCCGTCCTGCTGAAATATGATTCTCCCGCATCTATTTCTGGGTGGCAGTCATGAGATATCGCGCTTCCTTACTGTATCAAAGGGTGCGGTTCATACCTTTCTCGTCCTCGTTGTGACTCCGCCGCCATGCACAACACAATGTTGGTTGAGATTGCCACCATTTTGCTTTGTTTCCGCCACACCTCTGCGCAGGGGCTGAATGCTACTTGTGGGCCGTCTTATGACTGGGTACTTATCGTCAACGGGTTGTCGCTGGGCTTACCAGAGTCCCTCAGATGCTCAATGCATATGGACAGAATCCTTGTGAGGTAGCATCATACTTGGATGGTGTCTGCGAGCCAGGGTGTACGTTGGATTTATCTACCAAAATGGTTGGAAACTGATACGGCCTAGCTGAATTCGTGGTAAAGGCCTTGAGACCCGGAGAATATTACCCTGGTAGAATTGTTTCGACTATGAACTGGCGCGTTGCGTGATCGTCATTCTTGGCAGGCCCATTACCACAGCAATCCAACACCTGCCGCTGCAGTTCGGTTCTCTACTCATTACTGAGTGCCTGTGCAATATGCCAATCGGGGAAATATCTTAGGTACTTCGGTTCTCATTCCAGTCTTGATTGTGACTATCATCTCACTAGCTGGTCAACATATCACCGCAATTGTTCGACAGTCTATTCGGGCATGTACGCATTTCGAGCATTTGAATCTTCATTCTGCATGTCCGACCTTTAATTTGTAGATTTAACGGCGATATTCCAGCAGCGACTGCCGTTGAGCCCTGGGCATATCAAAATGTCACTGTACGCAATTAATTTACTCTGTCGTTGTCCCGATGAGTAGATATGGCTCACAGGAATTCGATGGTTTCAATGTTTCGACGGCTGAGACGTTTGCCGCGAATGGTTGGTTTAATGTTCATCTTATGTTTGTATATACCGACTTGGTTTTCAGATCTTGCGTCGACGAGCTCACTCCCTCCATCGAGCGAAACATTTGTGACGGCAGTCGCTGCTCCTAGTACGAACCTTTCAGATACTTCGTCCCCAGCGGTGTCTGCTTCTGAAAATGCCAACGACTGGCATAATGGGAAGACAGCCGCCTGGGCAATTATCGGAGTTGTCTCTTTCTTCTCCATCGCCATTGGTCTCGCAATTACATTGAAGATGTGGCGCAAACGGCGGCGGCCAAAGAGTATCGCCCCGTCAGCAGCATATCAGCACAGATACAGATACGCTCCTATAGTGCCGACGAGTTCTCAAAATACTTTATTCGAAACAAACCGAACGGGAGGTACCAATAGTAGCCGAAACCTTCCCAGCATTCTCACAACAGCATCTGGTTCGTTTATGTCTTTGCCAGATTTTAATGTGAGATTTTATTTTCTTACAAGTACCACGTACATATTGCTTACCTGGTAATTCAAAGGAGCCATCCGATCCTTCCGCTTATTCCCCCGCTGTTGAGTCCTCCGACATATTCACCAGTCATGGCGGGCATTCATCTCCTGACTCAAACCGAACTGTTTCTCTATCTCATTTTTTACGCCTTGTACCGCAGAGGCGAGCCGGTGGACGCTGGTGAGGACTAGAGTGTTTTCACAGTATTGCAATGTAATATAATGAATTTTCTGCCGAGCCCCTAATCGCGAAATGATCTGAAGCTGATCGGCGCGTCGTTCACGTGATCCTTCCGCCCGCTTAGACTTGAGCGTTATACGGCCATCGGATTTCAGGCTTGTGCGGTCGTTGAGGGCTTGAGTTGCGACGTCAATGCAGATGAGCGCGCTAGGCGCAGGTGCGGGACAAACTGTCTCGGCACTATTACGGCACGAGATCATTTCCTCTTTCTATGCAACCTCCATCCACTCCCAAGCCATCTCCGGCATTGCAGGCTCTTCCCCCTTATGTCTCGACCTCACCCTCCCGCCTTCAGTCAATATACTCCGACATATCCCACCAGAAACACTCAAATCCGGCGTCTTATCACGCAAACATTGAGTGGTGGCGCAAAGCGATCGAGGCTGTAGTTCGCTCTGGGATTCAGCAACGCGGAAGCCACCTTGTTCTTAGCGCTGATGTCAGTCTGATGGACCTTCTTCTTGTGTCCGGGGTGGGCAAGCCACTCGCTTTGTCGACGGTAGTCGTGAGTTTCGGACTTCTCACGCTGTATACTGTCTAATCAAGTCTGCGTTAGCAAGACAGAGCTCCTTGCCCAGAAATCACTGTTTACGCGGTCGGATTTCTTGAATTCCAAAGAATCAATCTATGATTCTGGGTGGCTTCCTGGTCGAATAGTGGCATACGTCGTGGGCAAACCTCTTTGGTGGGCACTTGAGCAACTCGGCGTCCTTGGAGAGGAAGGCTTCATTTCCAACGCCGGTACCACGAAGGATACATCATGGTGGGGTGACTACGTCGTGGTTGCGTTGGTGGAGGCTGCTGCAAACGACGTCCTGGCGAAACAATCCCACAAGGCTGGCGGGCCAGGCGACGCTCTCTACAGTTTTGAAACTTTCAAGAAGGAGTTTACCACCGTTCTGTCAGATACTCAAGACATGTTGACGGATGGAGACGCAAAAATTCTGATCAGATTTTTGGAGCGGGATCGGCAGGCGGTTGTGGTGGATAAAGACGTGCGTTGATGGCAGACATCTTTAAACTGAACTTATGGATCCTCATAGGTCATCAAATTTGTCGATTTGGCAAATATTTCCGCTGTCCGCCAGATTACTGCTGTGGACCGCGGCATTCTGGAACTGAAGGAAGCAGTACAGCGTCTAACCGCTCAAGTGGAGGAGTTTCAGCGAAAGATGGACGAGTTGCGTCTGTTTAATTCCCTTTGAACCTCATATTAACGACCTCCAGATACACCCAGAAAGCCTCTGCCGCGCTGAAGCAGAAACACAAACCAGTGGCCTTGACTTACCTTCGATCACGGAAGCAGTTTGAGGATGTGCTACGCAAACGACTCGGTTCTCTAGAGACCCTACAAGCCACCTTAATCAGTGTTGAAACAGCGGCTGGTGATGTCGAGGTAGACGAGTCATTCTTAACCTTTCAACTCTCGCTCATCACTCACGGCAGATAATGAAATCTTACGAATCCTCCACTGCAACACTGCAGTTAATACTGGCGCATCCCTCGCTGCAAAAAGAATCGATAGAGAAGACCATGGACGCCATGGCGGAGGCCAATGCAGACGCCCAGGAAGTTGACCAATCTATCAGAATTGGCGGGGATGTGGCCTTGGGAATTGTTGATACAGCGTTCGACGAGGCTGAGCTTGAGGAGGAATTGAAGAGGTTGGCGCAGGAAGCTGAGGACGAGAAGGCGGATGAAACGCGGCAAAAATTGGGGGACGAAACTCTCAAAACACCTGACGCGCGCCCTTTACCCCACGAATCGGACCCAGTGCGGGAGCGAGAAGGTGTTTTCTTGTCTTGAGTCGTTTCGTACTTGCACTGTTACACTTGTAGTGATCGGATAGGATAACCTCATAAGCTTCTCTATTGCGCATTCATGTCTGAAAGCTTTTATTCCCCCGGTTCACCAGCAGCCTTAGGGTCTACCACGTTTTGTAGCATCTTCACCTTTCATTTTACGGCCGAGGCATTCCGTATCCTGTTGGATTGCACACCTATTGTAAGATTTTTCCAAGAAACGGTTTCCACATGTGTCGCACAGTATGGTTCAGATATTCCGAAACGGAGTGTCACAAGGTTCAAGTTGTCAATGATAATTTGAGCTACAAATGGCTAATATACAGTGCTTGATTTAGGCCGCGGTTATTTACTTCTTCTCTCCCATTCCAACGGCGTTCTTTGCCTTATTCAGCAGGGAATCGTCGTTGTTGTTCGAGTTGGAGGAGAAGGTGTCACCAGCCTTCTGAGTGGTGCTCTTCTCGGACTGGGGCTGGAAAGTGGAGGCAATGCTGTCTCCGGTGCCTTTGAAGTGGTCACCCATCTGCTCGGTGGTCGACTTCTGGCTGTCGGGCTGAAAGCGCACTCTGATTAGTCGGTGCTCGAATCAAGTTGGAGAATGGCATACCTTCAAGGCAGCACCAGCCTTGTCGGTCATGGATTGACGTCCAGTGTCTGACATGTTGTGAATAGGTATTGGTTGGGGGTTCTGAGTAAAAGTCAGGTAAAGAAGGATGAAGGCGAGGAGGAAAGCTTACAAGTGGTAAGGTGGTTGGTTGTGGGGAGGATACTGATTGAGTTCAACATCGACAAGGTCTTTTTATACCTTTCGATAATCCCTCCTTTTTCCAGTTGCGCATTGGTGACGAAAGTGACGTATGTACTGGAGATGTTGGAGACTTTGGAGACTCGGTCGGTCATCAGTGGAGCCAGGATCCGGATAGCCAGCTGATCCCCAGCCAAAAATAGGCTCGAGTTTCCGCCTGCTTATGCTTGTGATAGCCAAAATGATAGCCAAAACGAATTCCGCGTCGATTGGTGAATTATATAAATCACGAGCACTTGTGAGGATTCTCAAAGAATATGACGTAGTGCAGATCTTTTTTTTGGCCATCAATATCCGGCGTTTCCTCTTTTGGCGAAATCGTTCAAGTTAGCTGGGATAGGGAAAGAAATAAGGAAGAGATGCGAATTCAACCCGGTCGACGTTTGCTATAAGATGCTAGGAGAGACCGTTACAGTCCGAGTTAGTCCGAGTCCATTAAATAAGAAAATGCGTAGATCGCCCACAAACGCCGCGCACCCCGTCACTGGCAGCCTCGCCACTATATTATTATTTATAAAAGACATAGTTGAAATTCAACGAATGCGGCGCTCTTGCTACGCGCTCTGACTCAAGGCTGAGCCTCCGATGCGATTGGAAAAGCCATCCAGAGTCATTCACTCTCGACACTGGATCGCGACATAGATTCGAGGAAGACTTAGTCTTGAGTCAGTCGTCAGTTTCCGGTTCGACACGGGTGTATGGGAATAATATGTAGACAGGACTGGTGCACGGAATCGTTGCATGATAATTCGGACAAGACTGGTAGGCGAGAAGCGAAACGCCGAATAGCCGTGAGTTGCGGAGTCGCGAGCCAAACACGCTCACGTTCTTTAGTCTCAATCATCGAGTCCATCAGAGTCCATCAGAGTCCATCGCACCTCTTGCTCTGACCAACGACTAAATCTCTGCCACCACTTGATTCCTAGTGACAGTGAGTTCCCTCTGGATTACGCCTCGGCTCTATTTAGTCCTGTTTTCTGGCCTTCTCAGTTTTCAATTCCGGAAGCCATGGCGCCAGTCAGACTGCGGCATCCGAAAGGTGTTTCTACTATACAGGTCGCTTTTAGCCTTGAGAATGCTCTTATCGTACTAAAGTCGTGCCTCGTAGGTCGCTTTCGATAAGGACGATTTCACCGTTCAAGGCATGTTCCACCCGACTTCGTCGTATATAGCTCACACGGCCTCTCAGATCTTCAGCAGGAGATATTCGCAGCCACAGAAATTCTCCCGAGTCGCCAAGATTGTGTGTATAAACCTCACTCAGCCGTTCCCACCTTCATGGCTCGCTGCAGTGAAATCTGGCTATCCCCCACGTACCCTTACGATTGTTCCAGAACTGCCATTGTCGAGCCTGGGTCTTTCAGCTGGCGAGCAAATTATCGTCAGTGAAATTGCAGAAGCTTCTGGAATTACTAGACCGAATAAGCCTCAATCCTCGTCGTCTCCGTTCTTGAATCCTACATCGAGCTCAAGCTCGCGTGCTACCCCTGCTGTGTCCCCCGCACCTTCATCTCGAGCGCCTCCTGCTTCATTCCCTTCTCGACCCATACTGCCCGCCGTTACGCCGCCCGCCTCCGCATCGGGACCAGATGCCGTAGAGACTGATGGGTCTTTTCTCGTCCACCGAGTTGGTGAATTCTTCTTTCGGTGACCGCGACTGACCTTTGCCAGGTGGTCCCAGATGACAATTCGTGTCTCTTTTCTTCTATAGCGTTAATTTTCGAACAAGACATTAAAAAAGCTCAGAAATTGCGAGAAAGTACGCCACTGTCGATTCTTATCTATCAGTATCTATCTGTACATGCTCATTTGCCACACAGTTGTTGCTGATGGCATCCGGAAAGACGCAGAGACCTATAATGAGGCCATATTAGGGTTTTGTACTTTTTCTCCTGAAAATTCTCTCACTCGCTCAGACAGCATGGCTCCCGCAAAGTACATCTCAAAAATCCTGACTCCGTCCACATGGGGCGGAGCTATAGGACTTGGTATTCTTGCATCACACTACCAGACTGAAATAGCGAGCGTGGATGTGGAGACCGGTCGAATAGACCAGTTTGCGCCGAGCGGGATTGAATTTCCTGAGAATCGGTACATAGTGATTTACTCGGGAATCCACTACGACGCGGCGACTCTTGCGCCTATGGCAGACGCGCCTAGCGATTGACATCAGACTGTATTTCCTACCGTGAGCCTCACTTGCCTATTTGTGAGATAGCTGAATTGAATCTTTTACAGCGCTCCGCCGACGTCCTCGATGCGGCCAAGCGGCTAGCGGATGTGTTGCGCGCAAAGCGGGCGTACACCAACACTGCCACGTTCGAGCTCAAGTGCGAGGTACTTGTGCTCGTTGCTTTTCGTCGTACAAGTGTAACGGGGATAACACAGGAATGCGGCAAGGTACTCAAGGGTGAGAAGGGAACTCAAGCTCATGCAGCTGAGACCGGACATATGCGTTTCGGAGAATCCTAATCTTCATATCGTGTTGGGAATTAAATTCATGACATGTACTTACAGCGCCCCTTCTATCTCCATAACAAGAGGACAGTGGTCAGATGCTCCATAAATCTCACTGCGAATCTCACACTATGAAATATGAGAACAATTGAAAGATATAGGAGACACTCAGCGCACCATCTTCACACGATCTGCTATCCGCTCGCTCAAAACAACTAAACGCGACGGTGAAAACTGAGAGGCCGCTCGGGAGGGAATGGACGTACACATATCTAATCTCCACCCGATCCCTTTCATGCGGCAGTTGAAGCGATAAGAAAAATATGTGTACTGCCTGTCTGTTGGATGAAGACGACGCCAAACGTCAAGAAATCTTTTGGCATCCGGTGCCGATTCTGGAGGATCCAAGATATTTTTGAAGGCCGTCGTCTCGGCCTCCGTATATCCGGCTGTCTTGTTCCAGTTTGGCTTCGGGTTGGCAAGATCTTCGGCATAGTGAGCCACAACCACTCTCGAATAATAGAAAGGAACATGCCTAATTCCGTGGGAGCCACATTCAGATCCCTGTTGAGCATTTCTTTAATGGTGGGGCGTCAGAATAAAATAATTCCTACCCCGTCCAAATGACTGGCTTTCTTGTATCCAGATCTCTGATGTACGTCTCAAAGTGGGAATTCCATTCCTTCTTCTGATCCAAGGTCTGAAAGCACTCAGACCGGGAAACTTTCAGAGCGGAAAAATCCAGACCTTCAGTTCGGCTCCGGCATTGACTGTGTACGTGCCGACAACGAAACAGTTTGCAAATTCTAGGGTGACTATCCGGCCCTTGACATGGGTGGGGTCTGGGTGGCCAGGAAGAGTTGTGGTTACAGATAGTGGTTTGTGTTTGGACAAAATGGCGGTCCCAGCTGAAAGATGTTTCGAAAATTCCCTTAGCCGCGAAGGAAGGAAGGATGGAAGGATTTGGTCTCTCACAATAGGTTTTTTTGTCTGAAATAGACCAACAGGAATGAGGAAAGCGCGCCTTGAGTGCCAGATCCATTGGCTCATTGTTGACCTGAAAATATTGAGTACCTTATGAAATAAATGGATCTAGCAAGTTCGAACTTTGGTCTCAGTCAGAACAAGAATGTCGGGATCCTCTGCTTCAACGTAATACTTGAAGCCCTTCTTCTGACTGGCAGCGAGACCGCATACGTTCCATGTAGCTAAGCGCAAAGTCCCCGGAGTACGTTCTGGCGCATGCCAATATTAAATTTAACTGAAACCCTTTGCAAAGGCCAGCGCACCAGGAAAGACGATATTCACAGGCAATACTTTATTTGTAGGCTGCGCGCTTGTTGATGGCTCGACGACCTTGGCTTTTTTGGCCGTCTTTGTTTCGTCGTCGGAATCGGAAGCCTTTCTTTTGCTGGAATTGGCGCGTTTGGGTGGCATTGCCGTCCACTTCACACGTTTGTGAATGTGGTTATGAATGAGTCTTTCAAATTGCTTTCAAATTGGCGCGAGTTGAACGGCGACATCCGGCACGTCACGTGCAGCGTTCACTTTCACTCACTCCAAACTTCGGTGGGCGCTGCGCCCAGCACATTTTGTCGGCTAGAGACCGCCAAACTACTTAACACTTATATTCTAATTTCCTGGTCGACCCAATTTTGAATGCAGGCTCGAGGCTTCTCTGCATGGATCGTTGTTGACGGGCAACAAGTAAAAGAATACTTAGTGGCAGAGGACACCACGGCTGGCAGGGTCTCGTGTTGGATTCCAAGCGAAGCCGGTCAAGTACATGTTGCGTGTGACCCTCAAAAATGTACGCTGACATGGCCCGAACACAGAAATTCAGCGTCTTTTGGAAGGATCATGGTGGCAAAGTCGATAGCTGTTCATTCATTACACTGGATGGCTTGGTGGTGCCCGGGCGATTTCTCTTCGGAGATGGGGAGACTTCGCGGTCAGGAGTGCGTTCCTCGGCGAGGACTGAACGACCCTTCATATTCCAGAAAATTGAGGAAGGCGAGTGAACGGGACATGTGGAACTCGAAACCCTGCTAACTGGACGCGTTTAGATGAACCCGCAACTCAGTCTGTGAACAAGGATGTCGGGATGATAACTTTGCGCATCAAACGGATTCAACGAGTCGCTGGTAGGCCCGCAAATCCTGTTCAGCAACTGCCAAGCACCACCCTTGGGAAGCGGAAGGCCGGAGAACTCTGCGTTGGGTCCGTCTTCCGCGGTGAATGTTGTTATTGCTTTTTAACTTCCAGTTTAGATTCGGGGAAGAAAGTGCGGCCTTTGACCAATTTGCGTATACGTGGTCAGTGAAGCCGTATGAAAAGGACGGCCCCGCGGATGGGAGGACGCCGAAAACCTACGTCTCATTTGTGTTTCGGTACCGGACGCGCGAATGGCTACAAATGCAGGGAATAATGCCGGACTCTGATGTACCGTCGTCACCACCAGTGACGAAGCCGGTGGCGACGAGAGCATCCATGAGGCGTGTATCTAGTGCCCCTGCAGTCCAAGCTCCAGGGGCACACGCAGTCTTAATTACCCCGCGCGCGAGTCCTACTCCTCCCAAGAAGAAGCTCAAGGCGAATGTCCAAGAAAAGCCATATCTAGCCGCGGTAAACACCTTCATTGTCGGCCCAAACCACGAATCTCATTACCTCTCTACAGTCACCGAGACGGCGACGACCTTCCGCCGATATGCGAAGAACAGTGAGCTTTCAAGTCTCGAGTCGGGAATTTTCAGGCGGCGAACAGTTGTTGAGGTTTGACCCCTTGAAAGAGGAGGAAGGAGGAGATCCGGATTGGACGTCTTGAGGTAGTTAGTTAGTTTACCAACGCTGTATCTTGTTGTAATACCATACGGAATCGAGTTTTGTATTTGCCGAGCACTTTACAGCAAAGGGTCGACGTAGTTTTTGGCGTGGTAAGGTTCGGTATGCGATTAACGCGGCGCCGCAATTTATAACGCATCATTCAAGAGGAGGGCGGCGCAAGACGAGACGAAAGCTAAACAAAACGACCAGTGGCACTTTGCTTTCTGGAACGCGATTGAATAGTTGGCTTATGGGGCGTGACGAACGCATAGCATATGGCAGGATTGTCGATTGAGGAAGACAAACTGGGATTCCGAGCAGATGCGATATTCGTGGCGGCTTTGTGCGGTCATGAAAAGCAAAAGGTTGTAGAGGGTTTGCAGTAAAGAGGCTACATGATCATCGCTCAGGTATAGCTTGTAGATACCGCTATGCACGATTTGGGAGAACAATGTAAGTTGAACTCGGGTGATAAATAGATCGCAACATACCAAATCAGGGCTCGGACCGCAATGCCGATGCGGCAACGGCCGACTCTCATCTATTTCCAACCCGTCGCGTCGATCGAGAATTCAGACTCGAAGTGTAAATCCTTCGGGTGCCTGACCAGAATTTTCTCTAGTTTTTCACGCTCGACGCGAAGTAGATGTCTTTGGTTCTGCACATTTGGCCAGGTCAATTTGGCCTGCTCTCCATAGACATCCCCTCACTCGTGGCGGCACTTCATCTTCAACTGACGATACCTGGCAAGTTCAGCATCTCCCACTGCACAAATCCCGACCTCTCTCCATCTGGTCTGTTCCATGGTTTGCAAGCTGGGCGGCCGCTAGACTTATCGAATTAATTCAGGGATTTTACCATTTCTGACGCACGGCCAGCAAGTTGTGTCCTCGCT
This sequence comes from Mycena capillaripes, assembly GCA_029204075.1. Classification (NCBI taxonomy): domain Eukaryota; kingdom Fungi; phylum Basidiomycota; class Agaricomycetes; order Agaricales; family Mycenaceae; genus Mycena; species Mycena capillaripes. The sequence goes on from JARHKZ010000051.1 coordinate 140,133, forward strand.
GCCTTCAATCATCAAATATGTATCCAGTTTAGAAGGCGACACGGTCAACATTGATTCTGGCCTTAATTCTTTTGAGGCCTCCCAAAAGACAGCCTGGTGCTCACACGTGGAAGCAAATCTTGGGGATCTAGTTGTGCGTTGTCTTGTGGAGGTGCATTACTTTGGTTGACCCACATCCAGGCCTACATGTTGTATTCGCTTCCAGCCAACTGGGCAAAATTGACTCACCGCACTCTCGTATACTCGCTCCCTGTACCCCAGCGCTACTATGTTCCGAGTCGCATACGCAGCATGCATCGTCCTCGGCTCGAAGCCGCTGGGTTATGGAATCAGCAACCGGTCGAACCAAAAACCTTGCGAGAGTCCTTGAAGAGTTCTGTCGACCCCAAAGAACAAATTGCCCAAACATTTCAACGTGATAAAGTCAGCTTTTCGACTTGTAGTTGAGCACAGATTCACCAACCTTTTTCAATTCAGGTTGTCCAAACCGCTCGTGATTGCTTGGACATGTATGTGCGCCTTCTTGGAGAAAATCAGTTTGTGTACTATGAACGGTGAATTATTTCTATTTCTCGTTCCAACGGAACTGAACCGGCGTCCAGGCTAACAACGCTCGACATTGTGCTTGCCGCTCATGTTCTCCTCATTATTAAACCGCCATTCCCGGACACCTTACTGTCCAGTCTTCTCTCCGATTCATATCCAACTTTGGTATCGCATGCGGAGCGTATTCTCGCAAAATCACTGGAATCGCCGGCGCCAGTGCAGAGCTTAGCTGGGGGTCATTCAATCTGGTCTCTTGTCCCGTCACTGCCCCTTCTGGCTGCTGAACCACGACAAAAAAGTGAGGAGGAGACCCATTATACACGTATGACATGGGGATGGGTTGCTCTTGCTGTTGGAAGTGTTGGTCTGTATTTATTGACGATGGGTAACCCATTGGAGCTGCAATGGGTTGAGGAGGAAGAGTCATTAGATTCGAAATAGGGGCTAATTCAATTGCCGTCACATATGTGACATTTGTGACACTCTACCACCAACATGGACGATCCAATGGATGGCGGCTTCATCGTTGTCGACGATGTCGAACCTATGCCGCCTCCACCACCGCTCACCGACACGTCTGACACGGAGAGCATACAACGGCCCAAGACTGTTGCAGAACATTCCATTGCATCGACCTCACGTCTCCGAAGCTCCAGTCGCACTCCTGCGCATGAATCCTCTGAGCGCACTACGAGATCCGCTACAGCAAAGTCAAAGCCCCAGCCCAAGCTAAAACTCAAGCTCAGCGACAAGGCCGCCGCTCAGGCACCAGGAATGTCATTTCTTGGTCAATACGACCGGGAACTGGATTCAGATGACGAGGACCTTGCCTTTGAAGAGCAATTCATTCTTCGGATGCCTTCAGGCGACGATTGCGAGAAATTACGCAAGATGGTGGCTGCTCGGGAGGTTACCAGTGATGTATGGTTCAAATTCAAAGGTACGGTTTCACTATTTCCCACAAACCGTTGTAAACGGCGCCGCAGACTCGCGTCGAGCTGTGTTTCATATTGGAAACAATACATATTCTTCAAAACTTGTGGATCTCCCATGTATTATCGAGTCGCAGAAGACACTGGACAATAAACAAATGTTTAAAGTGGCGGACATATGCCAGGTCGCCAGTTTCATAAAATTGCCTTCTCGGGGATGACTGACCATCTGCTAAGATGCTCGTCGTTGAGAATCGTGTTGATAACGATGAACCGTTGGGACACAAGAATTTCAATATTGAGGAATTCATATGGCCTCACGGCATCACACCTCCCTTGCACCACGTTCGCAAGAGGCGCTTCCGCAAAAGAGTCAACAGAAGGGTAGGTGTTCTTTAGATATTATATATACACTATTCGACCACTTGGCACAGACAATCGAGAGCGTGGAGCAGGCAGTGGAACGGTTATTGGACGAGGACTCCCTCGCGTCCGAGGTCAAATATGGTAAGATTTACACTAGTTCAAAAACTCAGTCTTCTTACAACTCACTTTAGATATACTGGAGAATGTAAATCCAGATTTATCGGACTCCGAGTTCATTGAACGCGATGAACCTATTGATGCGCCAACACCAGCAATATCGGATTCCGGTGACGCTGTAACTGGCGGGGATGCACATGAAGACGGAGAGGACAGCGAGGAATCTGATGAACCTGATGGTGATATCGACGAGGAGCTCGCTGCTGAGCTTGACCTAGCTCTGGGAGACGAGGAGGGTGACGGTGACGACGAGGACGAAGACGACGATGAGAGTGAAGAGGATGACGACGATGACGATGACGATGAAGCAGTCCAATCAAGAAAGCTGCTGAACGAAGAGATCCGCGATTTGGAAGCTGCGGTTGCCAAGAAAGAGAATGAAATTGCCAACTCTGCTAACCTTCTCATCAAGGTGCGTTTTCTGGCGCACTGTGGTTCCCTTTCTAACAAGCGAATAGAAACGTTTCGAAGATGCGCTAAAGAAGCTGACAGCCGATTTGGAGATGAAGCGGGCTCAAAGAGATGAATTAAAGGAGCGGCAGCGGATGGAGAAAGAGGGCATCACGAATGTAGAAAATGCCGACGAAGAGGCTAATGAAGGAGGGGCCGACGGTGACGATGACCTATTTGGCTCAGATACAGGCATGGACCTTACCTGATTGGAGTTGGGCACGCGACTTTTCGTACTCGTTTCGCTCCCAGCATATATAATTACGTCTGTCCATAATTACAGCGGCAACAAACATACCAGCGCTGCCTGTAGGACCAGCGGTGTGTAAACAGTACAGACGAATGGCGCAAACCACACTCTCAAGATTTCCCAATCCCAGAGAGCCTTTCGCACTTCTTCGCGAGCGAAAATCCATCCGACGCCAAGGCACAGATATGAAGCAAATTTGACTAGTCGTAGCGGGAGAGTCTGCGATGGCGATGAAATCGAGAGGGGAATGCCCAAGAGAATGGAAAGCGACATTGCGAGGGAAAAATTCACGACAGTCGTGATGGAGATGACCGTCGAAGCGAAACATAGGTTCAGAGCTTTGAGGAGTTGTGAAACGGATGCCGTCGTTTGTCTGTCCTGAGAGGGAACAAATACCGCGCACAACGGGACCGTGGATACAATGAAAAATAGTAGAGTAGAGGCAACCTAGATATCAAACAAATTTGTGAGCGGTCATCCAAAAGAAAGAATAAAAACTACCGTTTGATTGTTGCTGAACCAAGAGGTCGTCAACGCGGAAAAGAGGACGCCTCCGATGATGTGGGTGGATAACATGATACCCAGGACTGGTATTATGGGCCTGCTCCGCTGAATCCACCTGTTACTTGTATTATCTCCTTTCTTTTCGGAGGTATCTGGAATCCAGGCGGAATCGGACCATATTCTCAGCCCGCCAAACATCATTGCTACACTGATGAGAACCGCACTCGGCAGAAAGCTCCCGATTTTAAGGAAACGATCTGGAGTGGTAAGAATATAGAAGAAGAACGATGCGTGGAGACGCTCCAAGAGATTATTGGTAGTTCGCAGTGTCGACTCCACGATTCTAGTCAGGAAATTTAGGCAGTGAAACGCTTTCAAAGATACGGGACCGACCGTCCGATGGCGTGGAATCCATGAGGTCCCGTCGCGGGGAGACCAAACATCGTGAATGCATCTATGCGAAATCTGCCCAAAATTGAGTTTTTTTCTGCTGGGATTGGTGCGAAGCTTACTGATGGAACAACCCGTGGACCCCGCTGCCTCTACCGCGCGCCTGGTAACCTATGTGCCTGAAGACATTCTTCGACCGATAGCTATATGCGCGGAAGTCTTCATGAAACGCGCCAGGTACCCAAGATGGAATGTCATTTTGGGAATCCAGGTGGTCGTAAATAAGAACGGGAACGCCCCCAGTCCACTTGGAAATATAGTGGAATGAATTTAGAAGATCTTGGTTCGGTAGACGGCCATTGATACCCTCTTGAGTCGAGGAATTAGTGGGACAAGGGAATAGAGGACCAATGCCCACCATGAAAGATTCCCAGATGGGAAAATGAATGCCCGGGATAATCAATATTAAGGGCAGTCCAAATGACGCCAGAGGCTAACTCAAGCTCATCCGCCTGTAAATCTGAAGAGAGAGAAAATCAAGACATAGCAGAAAATAAGCAACTGCACCTACTGGACTGGGTTGACCCATGGTAAGCGTTGAGCCAGGCCTGCATGCCATCAACATAGTTGTCGCTGATAACGAAAACAATGTCCTTTGCCCACAGAGAGTATCCTGCGAACAATTTAGTGACCTAAACCTGTCTGGGCCGTTCACGTACTCTTGAGGAAGTTGGCAAGAGCCAAGACAGTCGAGACACCACGCAAATTGAGGGTTCCATCCCCTTCACCGGTGCGGCTAATCCACGAAGCACTGATCACCATCGCTTCAGTCCCGGATGTGCGGGGAGAAGACAGGACAGCGTATGCATTGGTTCCTGCTAATTTCTGCAAGACCCATCAGCTGGGTAGTGATAATAGAGAGCTACGTACACCCGCACTGGAGGTGAACACGTAGTTTTGTGTAGACGCAGGTATTCCGAGTTTCATGAACTCGGTCATCAGGACATTGGCGCGTCTGGATAGACTGTAAAGAAGACCTCGCATGCCTGTGAGAGGAAGTCTCACTGTTCACTCGTTGCATTTCTGTCTCGCAGGCCTTCTAGTTGCTCAAGATATCGGTCTGCATTGGCAACATCTCCCCAGTTCCAATACGTGTTAACCTGACCGTCATCGAATTTTCGACGGCTGAAATATGGCCTGTCGACACACCTGGCCTGGTCCCAGGGCATTTTCATCAATATAAGTGCCTCTGCCGAGGCGATGCGAGGGGATGGCTAGCATCCATAAGTAGCCAAGCAAAAAGAGGGCAAATCTGAAGCTAAGTCAACGTTGCGCAGCGGAAGTGAAGTACCAACTTGATGAGATGTAGGCGACGTGTCAAGGCGGACACGAAGGCTTTTCTTCTTCGTACTTTGACCAGAATTGGGTCGCCTGGTTGTTTGTTGAAGAGTCGGAGTATGCGATCCATGGTGGCAGGATCAGAGCGTGATCGTGTACCTAAGCGGCCGCTCTCTTAGTCTAGTACCTCGACGCGCGAAAGAGCGCGACCAACCGATCGCATTCCATCCCTCTCTTGCCAATGCCCACGAAGCGTAAACGCGACGCGTCTCCGAAGGGGCTAAATGCTGGTGAACCCCTGAAACGCACCGCACATGCGGTCTCCTCCTCCTCTTGGGGCTGGGTCGGCTCTGAAGCCACAGATATCGAGTCCATAACGCCAGAGCATCTCTCAGCGACCTGCGGTCTTTCCAAACGCAACACGCATCCTTTCTGTCGGAATAAATACGGAAAACTCCCGCCCAAGAAAGAAGAACCTCTGACACCTATCAATGGGGAGATAGAAGAGGACATTATTGTAATATCTTCGGATGACGAAGAGGATGCGAATTGCACCAAGAAGCTGTGTCGGAATAATCCCAACTGTCTCAATTACTTGGGCCAAAGGAAATGGGAAGACGAAGGTCGATACTCTTGTGCCACACAGGCGGATCATCTGACACTGCGCAGAGGATGCTCGAGAAATGTTCATGAAAGTGGCCAATTTAGGAGATGATCCCGCCGACGACAAACGCGATGACATGCCCGTTGGACTCAAGGTACGAGGGCCTTGAAAAATATGTAGAGATGAGGCGACTGACAAGTTACCGGACCAGAATCTTGGTGCGACGTGTTATGCAAACGCGTCACTCCAGGCGAGCCCTGCGTTCAGTCTGCTGAACGGTATTTTGACTTGACTATTGTAGGTTTGGTTTCGAGACATGGCTTTCAGAAAGTCCGTTTTCGAGTTGAGTGGCGACTGCCAACCTACTGAAGAATCAGCCGACAAATTCAAGGCACCTTCTCCCGCATCCTTGTCTTCTATCCGTATATAACAATACTTTGAATAGGATTCACCTACTTTCCAGCTTCAGGTGACGTTCGCCGCATTACAAGAAAGCACACAGAGTGTGTTTAATCCCACCAAACTCGTTGAGAGTCTGGAGCTTCGCACAACGGAACAACAGGACGCCCAAGAGTTCGCTACCTTGAACTGCGTCACAAAATCTCTCTGACAACGTTCTTCTAGATTCTCCAAACTGTTCATGTCACACCTTGACGCGGAATTCAAAAAACAATCGAATCCCGCTTTGAAGTCGTTGGTCACAGACCAAGTGAGCGTCGAGTATGCTTTTGGAGGTTTACCAATCATTCGACAGTTTCAAGGAAAGCAGGTCTATGGAACCATATGTTCCAGCTGCAAATTTGTTTCAGCCAGAGATACAGACTTTCTGGAGATTGAAATCAACTTCAAGGCATGTCTTTTTATCTTTATTTGACATATCTGACCGCACTTTTACTATAGAACAACGCGAAGCTAGAAGATAGTATTGCCGACCTCCTGCAGCAAGAACAACTGACCGGTGATAACCAGTGAGTCTTCCCTTCCTATCGTTATCCATGTGTCACGGATATTTTTTTAACAGATATCTTTGCTCTAAGTGCGAGAGTCTTCAAGATGCCACCCGGTACACCGAGTTGGAATCTCTTCCACCTGTCCTCCATTTCTCCCTCCTCCGTTTCGTTTACGACCTATCCACGATGGAACGCAGGAAATCGAAATATAGCATAAGCTTCCCACTGACCATTGACATGACTCGTTTCCTCGGCAACGCGGACGACCGGAATTCTGCTTCTACGAAGAAATCTGAGGGGAATATTTATGAACTCAGGGGTGTATTGCTGCACAAGGGAAAGTCAGCATATCATGGCCACTACGAAGCACAGGTGTTCGATGCCACGTATGTTATATGAACTGATCTTTTGACAGTTGGCTAAAGCTCAGACAGAAAAAAATCGTGGTTTCAATTCAACGACGAGACTGTCACGAAAATCAAGAAACTCGGGGACAAACGGCCCATCGTTGTTGACGACGAGAAACACGATATTATCGACGTAGAAGCAAAGAGCACCCAAAGGTAAACATATCTACTCTGAACTACGTGTGCGCTGATTCGGCGTGGTAGCTCCGAGACCCGCAATAAGCAACGCGAAAATGTGCGAAAACGCCAAAGGGTTCAAGATAGTGACGAGGAGAGCTCCTCGTGAGTTTCCTCTAACGATTCCAATTTGATTCTGAAATTTGACAGGCCTCCCGCCGGCCCTTCAAGGAGTAGCGTTCCACGACCAACGACTACAGATTCCGAAAGGTACCTTGTTCATCCTTTCAGTTCATGTACTCATGAATCTGTGGAAGTCGGATTTCGTCAAAGGATGCCTACATGCTCATTTATGCTCGGAAAGAGCCTTGCAACCCGTCTCAAGGTTCGTTATTCGCTGCTACAGAATGCTGACTAATAGAAGCATCAGAGCTTCCAACCCCGCCGCCTCGTGCGATGGCCGTCGTTGATGCCCTGAACGTCGCCCACGACAAAGCCTGTGGATCCTACGCCGAGAAGGAAAAGAAAGCCAATGCTTACTTTGCGGAGACACGGCGGAAAGTCCTCGATATCTATCAATCTTGGAATGTGAACCCGAGCGAAAAAGTATGCATGTGTTTCCTTCTAGATAATATCAGGTTCAATGTCATGAAAACAGAATTACGCCATCATCAGCCAACAAGCGCTAGAGAGCTGGTTAGAAAAACATGTCATCAAGGCGGCTCTTCAATCGGGCGATTCCACCGATCCGCAAAAAATCTCGATCAAGGAGGTCTTGTGCTCCCATAATTTCTACGATCACACCAAGGCCCCGAATATGAAGCGTATAACACGGGTCAGTGCCTCGCAAGTAATATGGAAGGCCTCCGTTGACCATGATTGTCCAGGAGGCGTACGATAAGATCTGCTCAGAGACACATTGTGTTTTCGATCCTAACCTCACATCAAGTGATATATGCAGGACTTGCGTCGAAGAATCCTTTCTTGGTGATTCAGTTTGCCCTGTGTTGTTCGGTATCTGGATTTACTGGCGCTTAGAACGACTTTATGCGAAACAGCACCCCACTCATGTCGCCAAATTCGAAGCCGCTTGCAATGTCGACCCTGACCTTGGTAGCTACTGGGTATCAAAGCCATGGATCAAAGGTGAGCATTTGGCATGAATCGATTGTTCAATTCTGACCGACGTAGATTGGAAACTTGTCAAGCCTAAAATGCACATCTTCGCTCAAGGCGACCCACCTCCAGATTCTGAAGATTATCAGTCGCACGTCTCATGCGAGCACGGTGGTTTAACCCTTAGTTCTACAAACCGCTGTCGCATCTCGACTGAAGCATTCACTTTCCTACGCTCTCTATTTCCGGCATGGCAGCCGATGTCGGGGGATCTGGAACCTTGCCTAATATGTGATGGTCTCATGAACATGGGGATAGAAGATAGGGCTGAAGTTCGTAGGCGTGCGGATGACGAGAAGGTCCACTCGATTTTGTGGATTGTTTCCTCCCAAGGCTCATTTCCTTTCAGGCGAAGTTGAAACACATGCATGAAAACGCTCTTAACGGCAACATTTCGCTCCTCAGTGATGTTCCCTGTGCCCTTGTTCCCGTGGAATTTGTACTCGCTTGGCGGGAATGGCTGAATCGCCCCACCGAAAAAATTAGGCCGGACAGAATCGACAATACTCCGTTCTTCTGCGAGCACGATATGCTTACCTTTGACCCGAATTGTTCAACTGACATGGATGGATTGCTTGTGGTCATTCAACGTTCCGATTGGGACGAACTGGAAAGACTGTGAGATGAAGACGTGTCTTCTTCATACGTATCGGCTAATTCCTCACTATCTCTTAGCTACTCAGGAGGCCCTTTGATCGCGGTCCAGAGGTCCAACGATACTGAGTATACTCACGAAGTCCCAGTGTGCACAGGCTGTCGCCAACAACGGTGATTTCGGATCACGATTGGATTCAATGGTCTTAATGAATGAATGAATGTAGGAAAACCGATTGGACTACAACAGAAATCACTATTCGCAAAGGCAAAGTGGCTCGTGCCTTTGTAAATGCTGAATCTTCCGGTCGCAATCGTTCGGAACCTGTTACCTATATGAGCGGGGCCCGGCAGTCAAAACGATTACGTCTGGCGAAGGAGACTGTGGTGACAAGGAAGCTGACAGTGCACAAATCCATGACGGTCAAGGAAATCAAGGTGGAGGTAGGTTTTCCGTCAACCTACTCTGGATGAACAAACGTTGAAACCAAAACAAGCTGCAAAAGGAGCTTAAAATACCAACGATCTGTCAGCGTCTATTTTATGGAAGCCAAGAACTGGACGACAACACGGCCACCGTTGCCTCTCTCCAAATCTTTGCCAACTCCATCATCGATCTCAAGGAGGAGAACGAGATTCATGAAATCTCTGATTCCGAGGAGGTGCCAAAAAAGAAGAAACGGAGAGATGAAGGCGGTGGTTTTAGTGGAACCGTGCTTGGTCGTACGGAGGGTAGATCTTCTAGTCCTCCTAAACCAGTGGAAGCCCCGCCGCCGCCGCCGCCGCCAACAGTAGCCCCTTCCACAGAGAAGGCTTGCCGCACATGTACCTTTTCCAACCCAGTCGATGAGCTTGCTTGCGGTATGTGCAACGAAGTATTTGTGTAGAGTCAATATATGACATTTCTTGGTAAATTACATGAATGATCACAACCAGATGATTATAATACATCTTCAAGTGTATTGTACAAACGCGTTGGCGTCACATACATTCTTTCAGCTCTAACCCAGAGTCCCAAAACGGAAAGAGTCCAATCGATGCCCATCAAAACAACAAAGTCCCAGAGAGAAGAAAGAAAAGATTACACATGTGCTGGTACGTACCAGTCCGGCGGAGGCATGTGTAGAGTCGGGGGTGAATGGTCAGCCCACTGCGGCGGCGGCTGGGGTCGCCAAGCACCGTCCAGAACACGGCAAGCAATCAAGAGGATGGAAAGCTCATCAATCTCAGAGGTCCCTCGACTCTCCTTGACGGCCTCGGCGATTGCGTCCTTGGTGGTTTCCACAAGCTCTTCCGTGTTGACGTTTTGCATCGCGGACATGTTGTTGGGCAGCACAACGGCGCCAGGCGCCGCCTTGCGCACGATGTACTCCGCCGCCTGAGCGACGACGTTCTGCCCAGCCACGGCCAATTCGTGGCTTTTTTCAGGCGCAGTGCCAGAATACTCGTAGTCATCCAAGCACGCGTTGACGGTCTGCTCCAAGAGATGCTTCTGGACACTGAGCTCGCCGGGCGGCTGGGTCTCCTGCGTCAGACGGTGGGCGACGCTCTCAAGAACCATCTTCACGCGCGCCTCGTCCTCTTCGTCGGTGACGAGGGCGGGAGTGCGAGGAATCGACCTGTGATACGTACGCGATCAACACATGGCAAGTCAGTACAAAACGGCACAACGAACCGGGTTGGGATGGTCGATTCGCTAACGGTCCTGCGGGTGGGGCGTGGCACAAACGTCGAGGCGAACGGATTCTCGGCCGAAACAAGTGGCGCAATGCTCAAGAAAAACGTACGCGTCAACACCCCCTCCTGCCCGTCCAGCGTAAACTACGAACCAACATCGTAAGTTTGATCCGAGATGGAGATAGCAAAAAAAAAAAAAAAACATACCTTCGCGTGAGTGGTGATATCGCAGCTCTCCGCGTTGGCAGGCGGAGTTCCGGAAAGGACATCGTCTTTCCACTGCAGCCACGACGGAAGCACCGGGGAACTATACTGCACGTGTACGCTCTGCCAGCACGCCTGCGGGTCCCAAATGCGGGGCTGCCACTTCCAGAGGAGACCACAATACGCGACGCCCGGCGGGTTCCCTGCAATTTTCCGGTGAAATGGGCGGAACTCCCACAAACCGTCACCTAGTTTCTTGGCCTCGACGTTCCAGATGTGGTTGCCCTTGGATTTGGCCTTTTTCCCGTCTTCATTGAAACGCAAAATTAATGGCTGGCGCCAGAGATAGTTTCGAACCTGCAATAGGCCCGGCCGTAAGCGTCTTGTCTCGGACTTGGTGGGATATGCCTACTTTTTTCATCGGGATCTTTTCCTCGGGATAACCTTGTTCCGCCAACTATGAATCGGTCAGCAGCTGTTGACATTTAATGAAAGAGGAGCACATGCCTCTTCCAAAAAGGCGGCCGTGAAGGCTTGTATACGGAACTTGAAGGGTCGGAAGTCGGTCGATTCGTCGAGTTTCTGCATCTTCTTCGGCATTAGTTGTTGATGTATGGGATCCCCTTTGTTGTCCGCCGCATCCACTGCAAGGAATGAGCTCGGGGCATCGGAAAAGGAGTGGGAATGCATTACGATTAGAACAAATTCGGTTGAGATATTTTAGGAACACGCGGTCAACCTCGGTACGGTATTCCTGAGGAATGTCGGATCCTGAAGATAGACCGTCTGCATACTGCACTGATGTGAGCGCAGACACAAAGAGCACGTGTCAGAGAAAACATACACTGTGATGGCTGCTACCCGACGGACTGGCGCTGTCATTATCGTCGACGTCGGCGTCATTATCTTCATCTTCTTCGTCTACCACCTCGGTCGTGGTAGCGCTGGGCATGCTGGGCATGCTGCATGCCGACAGGGGAGCGATCGAATCAATGGGGGTCGGATATGTGAAAGTCGCCAGCGTAGGAGCTGACTTTGGCGCGAGGCCCTTGGTGGCCCACCCATGCTCGGGCATGAAGTATCCGGTCCGACCCATTCGGCCTGCTGGCCCGGCGGACGGACTGAATCCATGGACATCCCGCGGAATGGAGCCCATAGACCGCGAGTGCTGGTGGCGGTACCCATGGCCGAAGCGATGAGGGTTTTCTAATGGGACAGTGAACAGAGGGAATCCCGACGGCCTAAAGTTGGATGGAACAGGCTTGACGGTCAATGGCGGGGTGTGTGGACGTGAGGAGGGCTGGGACCGCGAGGCAGTATGCGTCCGCACAAACGCACCAGGGGCGGCTGGTGCGACGGGTAAAGCGGAGAGATTGACGTCCTCTGGTTCGGTTTTTTGGAACTTTTTGACTGGGAGTTCCTCGCCGTCCCCCGCGTGGCGTTTGCGGGAACAAATATCAACGTTATTAGTCGTGGGGAGGCCCATCCCTTGGATGAGGTCATTAATCTGTGCGATTACAAGTCTGGTTTTTTGTTCGTCGCCCGGAGTTATTGGTCGTGAGGCCTGGTGTTGATGGCATGCATCCCCGGCAGTCTTGATGACGTGCGCAATGCTAGTAGTATGTAGGTCAACGTCGTGCAGTGCTAGGTGACCAGGAGCCGACAAACTTTCTCAACATGTTGCCTACTACACGTTCTTTGGGCACGTCTTCTTGTTTTACTTGAACAAGGGCAGCATCGTTGCCGATGACTGGCACAAAAGACACGGGCGGAGGGACGGCCATGAATGGCGGCAGCGTGAGTGTGTTGGCGCGACTTCGGCTTGCGGGCACAACGGATCCCGGATCTAACGCAGACGCAAGGGACGAAGTGTTGTTCAAGTTGTAGGATGCGCCGGCGCCGTGGATGGCCGCGGAAGGCGGCTGCATCTGGGTGGGGACGCGGGGCAGCAGGTCAATGTCTGAGGATTGATCCATCATGGGATACTGGGGCTGGTAGTCGTTAAAGGCTGGAATGGGTGCGGGCATATAGGGCACCGGGGCAAGCATCGGTGCCTGCATCGCTGCATCCTGGAGAGAGAATGCATCGAGAACAGGGATTGCGGGGATTGATGGCGGGGGACATGGGATGGGGAACTGGGACGCGTCTGGAGAGACGGGGCTCGTGTCCATCAAATTTATTGGGTCATAAATTGCAGACTCCATTACTCGAGCACAAAAAGTAGGACCCCCGCAGACGAGATGGCTGTTGTGTGCGCCGTTCTCTGAGGCGTCAAGCCCGAAGCGAGATCACTCAAGATCGGTGTCAGGGGCACGTGGGCCCTGCGATATTACGTTGGGAGTGCAGGGACAAGAGAAACGGAGGACGAGGGAGTGGCTGAGGGGGTACTTTTTCCAGAAAGTGGGAGAGCGAGACGAGAAAGAAAAGGGCGGGGCAGCAGAGCAGGACAGCGAGGAGAGGATGCAGGAGAGAAGGAAAAAAGAGATGGAGATGGGAGAGCGAAAGAGAGAGGTGTTTGTGTCCGGATGGATGAAATGTTGAGGGATAACCAAGGGCGATCGCGGCTCACGTGTGACGGTATGGGTCGCCACGCCCTGAGCTAAATGCTGCCAGACCGCCACAAACTATCCTAATCCGATGAGAAGCAGACACAACACTGCTATCACGCGAATATCTGGCCCCTTCCTTCCCTCCGAGCCTCTGTTCTCCTCCCGCAAGCCCCCATTCTCGCAATCTGCATCACGGATCGTCGACGCCTGTTGGTTACTCAGTGACAATTGGTTTTATGATCCAAGGCTGTTGCCACTTCAACCGCGATCTCAACGATCGTTGTATGACGTTTTGCATAACGCAAAGGCAACCGAACAGCACAACAAAATGCATTATTACATTCATTCATACCATCGGCTACATGATTCAGTACCGCCGCGAGCTCCTCCCCGGGCTTCGCGAACGTTCCCGGTCTCGTCTGCGGTCACTAAAAACACACACGTCAGTTGCAGTGAGGCAGCAGCCAGAAAACACAAACTCGTTATAGCGTGAGGACGAGTGTCGATCATACCCACGCTCTCGTTCACGGTCCCGATCACGATGGTCATCCCCGCCCCGCGAGGGCCGGTAATCTCCCCCAGCGCGCTCCCGGGGAGGCCCCGACGCCGACGACGCGGATGCAGGCGGCGCGGAACTTGGCGCCGCCGTCTTGGCCTTTTCTCGCTCCTCCCTGAATTTGGAAAGCATGTTGCGCAGCTCGTGGTAACCCAGATGCATCTGCGGTCAAATGTGAGCCTGATCATTCCGGATATAGAAAAAACAGCAGCAGTGCGCACCTTTCCACCAAAGTGATCAGCCAATCGACGATCAGAGTCTAGGACGGAAAGGTATGCGCCACAGACGTCGCAGACGCGTAACTTTTGGTGACCGGACGCGCCGGACGTGTCCGTTAATTGTTGAAGCTCACGCTGGAAGACGATTCAATTCCCCGTTAGAACAATGGCGCAAAAACAACCGACTCACTTCTTTTTCTCCCTTTTCGTTCTTCAGCGCCTCAATTGCAGCCATTTCTCTCATCGATTCTTCGACCTTGCCTTGTTCGCCTGCATGGGGGAAGGCAGAGTCAGCAAAAGCGTCCATTCCTCATCATGTCTGATTGACTCGCCCAAGGTTTCGATCTTTTCCGTTCCACCCTGAATAGCCAGCTCGATTTCAGCAATTTCCCTCATCTAGAGAGAACAATCAGTTTCAGTCGAAATGGAACCGCAACTGCCAGAATGCAGATAAATCATACCAAATTCGTCGTCTTTGCATTCTCCTCCGGCGTCTTCTCCAACCGCCGGTGCGCAGCGCGAATTCTGCGGTCGCATTCGTCCACGAACGAAAAGATGTTCGACTCGTACTCGAGCTGGAAGCGGCCAAATATCGGGTCAGTCGGGTTGGCTTCCTTGGCCGCGTTGTAGTCCGTCTTTAGCCGCTCCGTATGCGATTTAGGGCAAGCGCCCAAATCCATTTTCTGTTATAGAACGCACAGTAAGTCAACTAGACACCCATATCCAAATGGCCGCGCTCCACACCGTGTTGGTAAAGAGAGTGTGTGGGCAGGTGCCGCAGAGGAAGTTGCGGCAGACTTTCTCGTCATTCCAAACGAGGTTGGCGTTGGCGACACCCATGGCCTCTGGGCCCATCATTTGCTACAAAAGGTCAATCATATGTTAGATTATTTAGTTTCCGGTGTGAACCTCTAGGAGCTTGCGTTGCATCTCTGCTAGGCGACCCATCTTGAATTGCGTTCCGTCGAGTTCGAAGAAGAGGAGTTGTTTACAAGTGTTTGCCGAGGACCTTAGAAATGATCGGCACCAAAAAAAAAAATCCAAAATTCATCTCCAAGTTTACTGCTAGTCGCTGGTTCAGCGGAATAATGTACAGTATGAACGTGAGTAAGGTATATTAACGGGGGTGGTTCGTGCACAGGGGTGCATTTATTTGTAGAGTTCGTGGAGCGACTCTATTGGGATGCCAAATGCGATCTTCAAGTTGGGGGGCGGCCTCGCGAAAAACGTATGTGGCGTCCTGGTGTGGGAAGGCCAGACATGTGGTTCAAGAATAGTGTGCATGTGAGTTGGGTTGTGGGTGCGGGTGATCAAGATTTAGCTGCTCCTCTTCCACGGCCTCGGCCACGCCCTCCTCGTCCTCGCCCCCGATTAGCGTGGACTCGCTTCTGCTGCGGCCTCAGACCAGGAGAGCTCGGCTCCTCTCGAGGCGGACGAGCTTCGCTGGCGCCTTGCGTTGGCGTTTGAGTATACGAAGCGTCCTTCTGATCCCACTCTTCCTCTCTGTCCGAATTGTCGCTCGAGCTCGGTGTCGGGGGCGGGGTGAAGCCGCCAAAACGCATCAAGAGCTTCATGATGTCCTGAAACTTTTCTTCGTTGTTCCCCTTGCCTTTGCGGCCAGTCTGTACGCCCTTTCTCATCGCGGATCTGCCTTTGGTCGACGTTATCCAGGCCCAGGACAGGTTGATATCTTGCTCGGTAGCCAAGCCGTTTTCAAGAATCTTCCACACGAGTTCTGGTTCATGTGACTCGAGCGCAATGGAAAGCAAGGTTTGGGACGCTGGAGATTGGTACACGCCTTTCGAATCCGAATCTTTGGGAGGGTACGCTTCGAAGAAATAGTCGACAATGGGAATGTGACCACATTGGAGTGCAATATGGAATGCCGTGAGGTTGCGGGAGTCCCGCTCTTCAGGATCGGCGCCTGCAAGAAATTTAGCCAGCAATCCCACACAAAAGAAGGGTCACCAACTGTGTGCATCAAGCCATGCCACAAGCTCCTTGTCCCCGTTTCGGGCCGCAATGTGCAAGAGAGTTTCTTGGGGATCATTCGGGGCGGTTTTCACAAACACATCGCAACCGGCCTTCACTTCGCCCCCGGCAGCATCCACGCCGTCCTCCCACACGCCCGACTTGACTTTGTCTTGTTTGCCCGCTCGAGCTGCAGCAAAGACCGCGCTGCGCTTGGATTGCGCTTGCTGTTGCAGAGTTCGGGCTTTAGCCTCAGCTTTGGAACGTTGAGCTTCTGCTTGTGCTTTCTTTGCCTCCACCTTGGCTTTCTGGCGCTCTTCAGCGGCCGCACGTTCTAACCAATTTCTAATGAGCCAGCGAAGAAATAAAACTCCGTTGATCTCACCTCTCTCGCGATCTATTTCGAGTTGGGCCCGCCGCGCGGCAGCCTCCTGCTTCCGACGTTCTTGGGCTGCGATCTGCTCTTCTCTGGAGCGACGAAGACGCGCCTGATATTGTTCCGGCGTTTCGGTTTCAACGGGTTCGCGCCGGAAACCTTTGCTCAAATATAAACGGGTAGAGTCAGGATGTCGCGCGACTTACGCATGTTCATATATCGATTGGCGCGTCCTCTCATCAATTCTTCAAAGAGGAACCTGCAGAGCCGCGTTAACTGAGGTGGGTCGAACACTGAGATAGACAACGCACATGTAAAAATGGAGATTTTCCTCTTCTTCATCGTAGTCGTCGTAGTCGTCGTACTCGTCGTACTCGCCGTCAGAATCTGCACCGCCAAAGGGACCAAATCCGGGGAAGCGCGGTGCCCTGGGCGTGGATGTGTCTAGATGTTTCAAAAGGACGCTGTACGCCTCTGAGACCTTTTGAAATTGTGCTGTGGCATCTGGGTTGTCGGGATTTTTATCTGGGTGCGTACGAAGGGCGACCTAATTCCACCTTTCATGAGGCAGAGATCGCTGAAAATGCACGTAAGACAAACCTGCTTGTAAGTGGTCTTGACGGTTTCAAGAGACGAGCCCTGCGATTGCGAGTTTGGCCAATAAAACTAGGCGCATAAAGTGAAGGATGCGTACGTTTTCCAGGCCAAGGGTGGCATACGCCTCGGCGACAGACTGCTTCATACTCAGCGGAGGGTGTACTGGGAGAGCCTTTTTAAAAGAGAAAGGCTTGTCTGCGCCGTGCTCAGCCGTGCTGAGGCAGACGTAAAAAGCGGCAAACCTTTGTAACCGCAGTCAAACCAATGAGGCGCGAATGCGCAAAGAGAATTGACCTCTGGGAGACTATAAAGAAAAGCGCGACTGGGACGCGCCGTAGGCTTTTATGAGGCCGTCAAAACATAAATGGGGATAACCTGTTTTAGCGAAAGGACTTTTCTGTCCACTTTCTTTGTCGAAATGCCTCCAGGCGCGGCCTTGTCCGAGGTGGCCACTTCTGCCGTCACAAACCCAGGGTCGTCTCTTCTCAGCTTTGCCGGCAACAAGTACGTCCAAACTATTCTACCCCATCTAATCTAAGGAATTCAATAGCCCATACTTTCAAGCTGGATTCGGTCTGCTGGTGAATCATCCGTAGTCGACTCAGCGCTCAGCCTCTCATGCACCTGAACAAAGGGCGTAGGCGCCGCCATGACTCTCGCCCGCACAGGCTCCATTTGGGGCGCGACTATGCTTCGCAGACGGATGCTCGTCTCGCTCGAAATAGACAACCGAGATCGCGCGTATGAATGGTTTCTCGCGTGGATGGCGCATCGGACAAACAACGTGGCCTCATCTGCCTCGCGCGCCGCACCCTGGATACGCAGCCACGAACTTAGCGTAGAGACCATGATCGAACGGCGCTCAAATGGCAGTTCTTCCGTCTTTTTCCAACTCGTGGCAGGTCCTGGAACACATTGGTTCAAGTACAAGGGTGCTTGGATGCAGGTTTGTCCTTTCCCCTCATTCTTGCGTTTTATTTACGCGAATAGGTAAAACGCGCCCGGGAGACGCGCTCGATGATGGGCGGACAACAGACCGGGATGTCCGTCCCATGGGAGACCGTTATTCTCACAACACTATCGCGCGACCGCGCCCTCTTTCCGCAGCTTCTGGCAGAGGCCCGCGATCTGGGAATGCAAGGACAAGAGGGCAAACTTGTCATTCATACCGCCTGGGGCGCCGAGTGGAGACCTTTCGGAAAGCCGCGGCGAAAAAGACCGATCCAGAGCGTCGTACTGGCGCCCGGTATAGCTGAGAATATTGAAGCAGATATTAAGGCTTTCTTAGCTCGCAGGCAATGGTATGCTGATCGCGGTACACAATATTTTAATCGTCGGTTATGTTCAAGTCTCATTCAGCCCTAGGCATCCCTTATCGTCGCGGATACCTTTTGCATGGGCCACCTGGATCCGGGAAGACCTCGTTCATCCAGGCATTGGCCGGCTCCCTCTCGTATGATATTTGTATATTAAATTTGTCGGAGCGAGGCCTTGCAGACGACAAGCTAAACCACCTGCTGTCCAATGCTCCGGAACGCAGCTTCGTTCTGATCGAAGACGTTGACGCGGCGTTTAATAAGCGTGTTCAGACAACCGCAGATGGGTGTGTTTCTCGGGTTTTTTAAAAATCAGGTGTCAACGAGTAATACTGCTGTTCCAGATACCAATCTTCGGTTACATTTTCTGGATTCCTCAATGCGATTGACGGTGTCGCATCAGGCGAAGAGAGAATAATATTCATGACCACCAATCACGTCGATCAGCTAGATATGGCGCTCATACGACCCGGGCGAGTCGACTTTTCTGCCCTGGTCGACAATGCTTCACCTATCCAAGCCCGAACCCTTTTTGAGCGGTTTTACGGCGGAGAGACGAACGCGGACGTCGGTCCGAGCGAGTTGGAAATGCTGGGGCAGAATCTGCACGACATAGTGGCGGAGAAGATGAAGAGCGGGCAGCGTGTAAGCATGGCTGCTTTGCAGGGTCATTTCATCCGCAACCACCCTAAAGAAGCCGTCTCTGGCTCCTTGGACCTTTTCAGCGCATAGCATACTGGAATCTATTACAAAAAGATCCATAAAATACACTAAAAGACTGGTCTCCGCTTGCGACCTGTAAATTTGGAATCGCGTGGAACACTCTCCTTGCCCCGTTTGCGATATAGCTAAGGAGAGCGTGAGCATCCATGGAGCAAAAAAAAAAATCCACAAACCTCTTTCTTTTTCAGGATCCAATCCTTGTCCTTGAGACCTTTCCGCTTCCCATTCTTGCTCTTTTCCCGTTCTCTCCGTCGTTCGAAACGGGCCTTCCCTGTATCCTCTTCTTCCCCGTCGAGTCCTTCCGGGAGTTGCTGTGCACCACCCCCACCTCCGACATACAGACACAGAAACACCTTCTTCGCTTTCTTAGAATTAGGATAATCCACCACCAAGCCGCCGCCGAAACCAGCCTTTTGCGCAATCGACGTGATCAGTTGTATTTGGTCGTCGGACGAAGGATAAAATTGGAAGACTGCCCGAGATGGATTTCGGAGTGAAGAATGGAGTGTTGTGAAAAAGCGGGTGAGACGATGGGGAGGTGAGGATGTCGGATGGGAGGTTTCTGCGTTGAGGAGCCATTGCAGAACCGAGATGCTTATAGCGCCGTCGAAACTGCCTGGCCGGAAGCCAAATCCCTGCCCTATGTCCTGTAAGAACAGGTCGCCTTCCACTTCGCGCTCTAACGCGACTTCTAAGAAAGAATGAGGGCAGAGTTCGTCTTTTCTCAGGATAAACAAACCCAACATGCTCGGCGCAATATCCACGCCTGTCCAGATGTAACCCTCCTCGTCGAGAATTTCCCCAGACAAACCTGATCCGCAACCAATGTCGAGCAAAAACGCGGGCTCATCTGGGGGCAAGTTGAGCAGTTCAAGTGCACGGTATGTCATGTCGGCCTGAATTTGCTGATTACGGGTGCTGGAGGGCACGTTCACTTGAGCAAAGATCTGAGAGCAGCGAACGGCCTACTTTTTGGTATATTTTTTAGCTTCAGTGTCGCCATAGTACTACAGAGGGTTGGCTCGAGAAGTAGCGGAGAATATGAGGTCCTACGATTTCCGGAGGAGCTATGAGCTCGGGCCTTGACATGGTCGTCGGCTTCTGAAAAATTACTTGCCTAATTTGGACTTACTCCGATCCGGCATGTCGAAGCAATACAAGGGCATTGGGGAAGACCTCTGGAAAGGCCGCCCCGAGAAAGTCGTGCGTGCTACCACTGGCACTCTGTCTGCTCCTCTCTGATTTCCTCAGAATTCAGAACTATTTGCCCTGACGTACGGCGCTCTTGTGGTTCAGCTCATTCAAGACTATGAGGACTACTCCGAGGTCAACAAGCAGCTAGAAAAGATGGGCTACAACATCGGGACGCGGCTCATCGAAGACTTCCTCGCAAAGAGCGGTGTCGGACGATGTGCTGACTTCAGAGAAGTTGGAGAGGTTGTGTCGAAGGTGGCCGCATCATGACATTCACGCCTCCCTTGCTAACGGGGCCCAGGTTGGATTCAAATCGTTCCTGAATATTACGCCGACTGTAACGCACACCGGCGCACCACCTCCGCCCTCACCTCGGCCTGCGAGTACTGGGCCCACGTCGCAAGCCAACGTTGGATCATCCTTTACTTTGACCCTCGACGAAAATCCGCTAGCAGAATTCGTAGAGCTCCCGGATGAAGTCTTAGAGGGTGGTCTCTGGTTTAGCAACGTTCTCTGCGGCGTCATACGTGGCGCATTGGAGATGGTCAATTCAGCATCTACCGTCGCAACCTGTATTGATTGTCATCGCTTTCCAGGTCCAGATGCAAGTGCAAGTGGATTTCGTGTCGGATGTACTCAGGGGAGACGATGCTACCGAAATACGCGTCAAACTGATAAAATATTTGGAAGAAGAGGTGCCTGTAGGCGACGATTGAAACGTTAATGTGTAATATTGCATCCGGCTGTATCTAATGTTGTGCAAGAGTGCCATCCGATGGTCCAACCATGTTTATGAACGTTTCGCGAGCAGTGTAACAGTTCACGCGATGGTGTACTTGCCATAGTTCTTCTCCGGGTCAAATACCTGAAGCGATATGAGGCATAAAATAACACCGATCCATGTTACTCACCTCCCATCTCGAAGCAGGGAATATGTGCTTGTTACGCTGGTAGTAACTTCTTTCCACGACCTTCCCGGCGTGAGATTCGTCCTTTTCCTTGGTAGCATCGGCGAGCAGCCGAACATCGTCGTGGACATCGAAATTGAAAAGAGGTCCCGACTTGCCGCGCGCTTTGTTGATGATGAAGTCGTAAAATGTATAGTGCTGGATGGAACGGTCAGAAAGAGGAAACTGAACGCATACTGTACACTTGCATGGGGTATAATCAGGTCCTCCTGCGCGAATATCAAAATGGGCACCGTAGGTGGAAAAAGAAAAACACACCTTTATATACATTAAGTTGTCGGTACTAACCCCGCGCAGTTCTGGAAACTGTTGTCGGCATTTTTCCAAGAAGGTACTGATGTGATCGCCCTTCTTGCACTGAGCAGAATCGTGTGTAGAGCTGTCTATGAGATCCAAGCCATAAACAAATCAAGGGGGCGACCTACGGTAACGCTTTTTCGATGGCCACTCCCGTCCCAGAACGAGTAGGTAATTTCGATTTCTTCGTTCTTAATGTCCTCTTGTTTCTTTAGCCATTCAAGCCTCAGACGTTCGCGTTCCTTTCTCTCTTCTTCTTCGCGCTCTCGATCAGGCAAAAAAGATGTGTCCACGTTGGGATTCTTGCGGAATTTGCCTCGTTTCGCTGGTGGGCCATCCTCTTCGAGATCGCCATTGTCCTTGGAGGTCGAAGGCTTGGGAGAGTCCCTTGGTGCATCCCCTTCCCCAGAGGCGTCTTCATCGTCCATGGCGAAAGACAGAGTTGCCTTGGCGGCTTTCTTCCGTTTCTTCTTTCTTGTCTCGTCCCTAAATAGATTCTCCACAATCTATAAGCCATCTGAATCTTGGAGAAATGTACACTACATGGAGACGGCAAGAAGTGGTCAAAAACATACTTGAGGTCATTTGTTTTCGCGGCTTCTCGCGCCTTTGCCTCCTCGAGTTCCTTGCGCCTCTGCTGAAAGTCCTCGAGACGAACAAGACCGACAGTGCTATTCTTGAGAGAATCCTCCATTGAATCGTTCTGCCCAACGAAACGGTTTGCCGAAGGACGAGCTTTCTCGGTCTCGCTGATGAGGGCATTCTTCTGACGGAGGTACTCCTTGTTTATGGAAGGGTCTGTTAGACAGAATGAAAACTGCGCCAAAAAAACTACCTCGTGGTTCTGCATGCGTTGTTTGACGAGGGCATCCTCACGCCGACCTTCAGCTTTGCTAGAGGACATGTTCGGTGTAGGCTCGTTTCAGCCTCTCTAGTATAATTCGTGGTTCAGAATCACGTATAGTGGAAGTTCGAAGGAGTTGTTCGAAAGGAAGCGGTTCGTATGCGCTTGTTGTGCAACACCTTCGCCCTCTTGGGGTCACCGAACCGTAACAAATGGTCTATGTGCTGGGCGTGAATCTGCCCGAGCGCCATCTAGTCAAAGTATTTTCATTGTTGTTTTCATCCTCTCAGCTCTCATGACTTTTTTTTACCAGTTCGCATTGACCCAATTCTATGGCATCGGTCATCTAACCGCCGAACGCATTTGCGCGCGCTTCCAAATGCATAGGACCTGCAAAGTCCGAGACCTCACCCCCCTCCAAGTCACAGCGCTGGCTTCTTATCTGTCTTCACCAAAAGACTCCCTGTCTCCGCCCCGCTATCCCACCGCTACCCCCGACTTCGTCCCTTCCACCAGAACCAACCAGGAACTCGCAATGGAGTTCAGGGCTGACCGGGTACGCCGTGAAACGGAAAATAAGCGGCCAGAGTTCATTCTTCGTCGACTGCGCGACGTGCGAGTCAGACCTGACTCTCTGAAAGACCTCAAGATCGAGGCAGAGTTGAAGCAGGAGATCCGGGAAAATATTGCGCACCAGAAGATGATTGGCAGCTACGTTGGTAGGAGGCATGCCATGGCTCTTCCAGTTAGAGGGCAAAACACACAAAATAATGCGAAGACCGCGCGGAAACTCAATAGAGTCGAACGATATAGTTGACAGAGTCGCGCGTATTCTATATATTATTTTTGCTCGAGCCCTCACGTTCAGTCATGGGACGTGCCGTGATACTGTAGGCCCAGGGGTGTACTCGGAGACCCTCGGTTTACTCTGCAAGCAGCGTTCACAATCCGCTATCCGCTAAGTTCAAGGTATCACCGTCCTTCGCAACAATCATATGCATCTTGATCTCCGCTCCTTGAACTGCCCTAAATCTCGCTAATTTTTGCGCATCCAAATCTTAACAGAAATACACGACACAAGTCCCAAAGAGGATACCGAGAAAAGATATATCGAGAAATATACCAGGACCTTGTATTGAACCTGACAAAATGGCCGTATAAATTCCGAGATACCTTACTGCACTTACCTGTTGGCGCGAGTAGAGATGCCACCGGAGTCGGCGCCAGTCGTAAATGACGACTAGCGATGACTTGCCATGAGACGTATGGGTTTAACCGGTCCGGTTCTGCGTCTCGGCTGCAGATCCAAATCAATCCATCGCGTTCTTTTGGTACATATCACTTGCTAGTGCAATGGCCGTGGGCGTCCCTTCTGCTCAGCCTTGCTACCATCTCCGAGCACCCTTGAGAGGAAATGGAGGACGAGAAAACCCTCAAGACTTACCCCGACGTGGACGTGGTCTCCAATGTATCTGACACCTCTGTTCCGCATGATCAGACGCATCGAAAACTCAAAGCAAGTCGACATCTATAATTTTTGAACTCACAATCTTAAACTTGCGACCAGGGGCGGCATATACAATTGATCGGAATCGGTTCGTCCTAGTGTTTACTCCAACACTCCTTCTAAATCCATTGTTTAGGTGGTACCGTCGGGACGGCTATGTTTATACAGATTGGGTCTGCGTTAACCAAAGGTGGCCCTGGTTCGTGTTTCCCGAAATATTATGCATCAGCTCATTGCCGCTCTGCAGCGAGCTTGTTCTTGGCATTCACGATATGGTCTACCTTCATTCTGGCCATCAACAACTGCCTCTGTAAGAGCAAGTGTTGCCATTCTGTCTGTACAAAGTTGAGCTTTTCCTGATAGCAGAAATGGTGACATGGATCCCAATCGCTTCACCTTTCGTTCGTCCTGTCGTTCTAATTTTTGGGGACAGTCTATTAACATTTACGATACCAGGTCCGCTTCGCAGAAAGATTCGTTGACCCGGCTCTCGGGTTTTGCGCCGGTAAATCAATCCTGTTTTCAGGGGGCTGACCTTGATCTCACCCTCAGGCATCAATTTTTTCGTGTTCGAGGCAGCGCTAATCCCTTACGAGGTGGTCGCATTCAACCTAGTACTGCAATTCTGGACAGACAAAATCCCTATCGCCGCAGTTATCACTGTTCGTCCTTTTCTGTTGCAAAGTCTGAATGGCCCTCTGATTGCACCTAGTTCGTTCTCGTGTGTTATGCGTATGCTCTGCCGCTACAAACTATGCGTCATCTAATCATTGGCAGACTATTGAACTTTTTCGCTGTGGGTTGGTACGGAGGTGAGCACAATTCTCGATCATCGAGTCTCGGACTTAATTGCCTGTTCAGAATCCGAGTTCTGGTTGGCTATCGGCAAGGTTGCATTAGCTGTTGGCCTCATGTCGTTCACCTTTATCACTATGGCTAGTGTTTCCGCTGTACTATATAACTGATTTCTAACCCTGAACGACAGATTGGTGGCAACCCGTTGCACGATACTTATGGATTTCGTAATTGGGACCGTAGGTCTAGCGACTGTCTGATCAGTGTCTCACACTTTCTAAACCATTCCTTTTAGCTTCCAAAGTTGCCGGCGCGCCATTCGCCGAGGACATTAAGGAAGGGTCGTTGGGCCGGTTTCTAGGATTTCTTACTTGCCTCATTCAGGCTTCATTCACAATTGCCGGACCAGACTACGTCTCAATGACCGCAGGTGAAGCTGAGATGCCGCGACGTACTCTCCCGCGGGCTTTCAACAGTGTTTTCTATCGTTTAACGACATTTTTTGTGCTTGGCACCCTCTGCGTCGGCCTCGTGGTCCCCTATTCCGATGCCAATCTCTTGAAAGCGTTATCGGACGCTAGACCAGGCGCAGGCTCTTCGCCCTATGTCATTGCTATGGAGCGAATGCAGATTCCCGTTCTTCCGCATATCGTGAATGCCCTCATTCTCACGTCCATATTTTCGGCGGGCAATAGCTATGTATACTGTGAGCATATTGAACGATCAATCCGAACGCTAATGGACCATTCATCAGGTGCCAGTAGAACGTTATTCGGTCTAGCACTGCAAGGCAAAATGCCGAAAGTGCTGGCTCGGTGCACCAGAAATGGGGTGCCCATATACTCTGTCGCCGTTACCCTCATCATAGCTCTTCTCGGTTAGTCCGAATCAGGCCCTATATTTCTCTACTTCTAAACTTTATTCGCCAGCCTTTTTGCAGGTTTCTAACAATGCAGCTGTTGTGCTGCAGTGGTTTGTGAATCTTGTGACAGCGTCCCAGCTATTGAACTACGCCATCATATCGTTCACATACTTGAAATTCTACTACGTGGGTAAGCTTAACCAGAGACGGTACTGTGCCCTAACGCCGAGAATAGGCACTACGAGAGCAAGGCATACCTAGAGACCAGTTACCCCATCGGAGTTTCTGGCAGCCATTTTGCGGGTGAGCGCATCGTCTTTTTTTTCCAGCCGCAGTAGACCTCAATCACAATACGTCCATAGATATTACGCATTTGTCGGCACGTTCATTATGGCGTTCGTGGGCGGTTGGACGGTTTTCCTTCCAGGGAACTGGGACGTGCCTACTTTTCTCTTCTCTTATGCCATGCTTGGTATGCTCTAGTATAATCCCACTCCGTCCGGCCAATGTAATAACTCTACTCCAGGACTTGCGCCGGTCCTCTTCATCTTCTGGAAAGTTTTCCGACGCACGACAGTATGTTCCTACAATATCATTGTACCTTCGCGTTGGTTTATTTTCTTCCAGTGGCAGCGTGCTGATCATACTACCTTTTTTGAGAAGGAACGTGAGCAGGTGGATCTGTATGAGGAGATGCATGTTGCAGAACCGTCTTCGAATGTATTCGCGAAAATCGGGGACTTTCTGTTTACGTAGGCCACAATTGAACTATACGCTTGCATAAATCTACACCACCAACCCGGCAGGATCCTGGGCCGATGTAATGATCTGATCTTGGTTGCACATCCAAGGTTTGCGTCAGGCGGAGGTCCATGAGGCATCAGGCTGACATCAACTGGTATACATCCACCTGGCATTGAGCCAAATTCAGAGAGATGTCTCCGACCTATGGTTTGAAGTACGTCCAGTGAAGATGTCAAAGATATGTCTTGAATTAATATTACGCATCTGTGCTGAGCTCCGAGCTCTTTTTGAATATACTTATAAGGGCTTAAAATATTATTCTCCCTCCATAGATGAGATAGGGACTATTATTCAGTATTTAACAAACACATTTTTCAATTTCTGAGTCCCACAGTTCCCCGGAATAATTCGGCCAAAATCGACTGGTGCGATTTGGAGTGGCTGTGCTGACACTCATCAGTATTCAACCTCCATCTTGTGGTTTGCTCGCTGCTGGGCTCCAAGCTGCATGGTAACGATCTGCTGTTGTATACACCAAAGATCACTTAGAAGCCTAGTAGCTCCCCATTCGGAAAGGTCGGGATCGACAAGGATCGACAGCCGCTCTATATAATAATAGAGTTTTGATCCGGCTTGAATCTTGATGGCACGTGTTAGCGGCTCAGACTGACTGACAGGCTTACTATTATGCCTTGATAGATCAGGCACCGTACCTTCTTCTCGCCACATCCTTAGATATTTTTCATACTCATAGTTGACTAGTACATGCACCTACCACAAAAATCCGAGGGAAAAGAGGAAGAAATGAAGGAGAGAAATGCGAACTTCAGACCCATTGTCTGTCACAGGTACAGGTAGTACAACGAAGAATCTGGAACAATACCGACAACTGCGTCACATTGTTATAACTCAATGCAATCACCCGAACCTGAACTGTACTTAGTAAACGCGCACCAAGTCGGACAACATGTAGGTACTTGCTGGCATGGTTCATTTTCTATACGAAGTTGTAAGGATTAATGGAGTTGCCCTTAGTAACGAGATTAGTTGTAATTCTGGAGGAAAGAACGGCGTCCCACCTGAGTGAGTACGCCCCTCAAGTACGCGCCAGAGAGCTTGGGATTCCGCTGCTGTGACCCTTGCCCGGCGGCCTAAGAGAGAAAGTCAACTTCGTAGTATGATGACAACCAGTGCGACGCACATTGTATGCGACGTTGATCAAACCGAACCGAACATTATAGCCGTCACTCCACTCAAAATTCTGTTCATCAGGTGAGCGAAAAATCCCCATGCAGAGAAAGTGCTAGACAGACATCGATACAACTCCAGGGAATAAAGCCCGTCAGCGGGAGTCCTTCGTCAAGTGCCTGCTTCATGGCCACCAGGACGCCGCGGTACCATGCGATGCGGTCTACGTCCTCCAACACCTGCGCCAGCGGGAGATTTGTCTCGTTCAACACGCCCATGCCCGTCTCTGAGATTAAAATGTTCGTGGCGTTATACGTTTCAGCCAAATATTTGATTCCTCCGTAAATTGTCGCGTGTGGGGCATCAAAGTTCCAGTCGCTGGCTGTGGGGCGTCCAATATCGATCCCCGTACGCGGGTCCTGCTGGAATGAATCTGTGCATTCCGGGTACGTGTCGCTGGAGGGAGTGCAGTTCGCCGTGGGCGTGACCCATTGAGAGGTGTAGAAATCTAGGCCTGAATATATCCATCAATCAGTTGAGTTCGGTCCCTACTCGGACCGTAACATGCCTATAAAATCGACAGAGCCTTTCAGGAGCTGCTTCTCTGCCGGCGTGAAATGCAGCGGTAGTGCCCCACTTGCGAGAACGGAGGGAGGATAGTCGCCTGTGTAGAGTGGTGCTACGTCCCGCCCAACTTCCTGCAAATAAACGGCGGCATAAGTGATGATGTAAGTCTATGTGAAGCACTTACAAAGTCCATCGTACGCGCCGCGGCTGCCTGGTCGGCGGGGCTGGCCGGATTAAGTGGGAGTGACAAGCCGCCATCAACCTTGATTCCGATTCTACCCTTGTAGCCTCCGCGGCGAAATTCATCGACCGCTGCAGCATGGGCAAGAAGCGCAAAGTGCATGCAGGTGTATTGTTCTTTAAACGTAGACACGACGCCGGGGGCGGAGTCGGGCTCAGGGCCGAAGCCTTCCGTGCAACTGCCATACTTGTTATCATATATTCGTTGGCACGAGAAACAGGGGAGCTTACAAGGTCCGCGGCTAGAGTTGATTGCAGATATTTAGCGCGGAGAGAAGGCGGTTCGAACTGACAAACCTCGTTCATGGTGACCTAAGGACACAAGCGGTGAGCTTTGCGGCTACAAAGTCGACGATGCAAATACCCAGTGCGAACATTCGTCTCCCAATGCTGCGAAGACCGCACGGGCGTATCCGCGAAAATCATCTACGATCTTTCGGTTGAGCCATCTGCGAGCCGTTAACTATAAGCCTAATATCGAGATACTTGCACTTACCCGCCATACTCGTCCTGAAAGGATTATTTTAGATTTATGGCGTGGTAAGGCGAAAAGGCAACGTACCTGCAATGATTGTGGGAGGTCCCAATGGTACAACGTCTATGACAAGCGTCAGATGTAAAGTCCATCTAAATTATCAGAAATTAACGGACGCAGATATTGGACATCCCGGACGCGTTGCTGGCACGTAGAACGTTTTGGTAGAACTTCAAACCCTTGTTGTTAAGCGGCCCTCGGCCTTCAGGCATGATTCTTGTCCACGCAATTGTGAAATCATAGGTTCCAACTCCAAGAGCCTTCCGGAACAGCGGAATATCTTGCGCATAAGAATGATAAAAGTCGTCGGCGACGTCGCCTATCCAAACGAGTTAGAAATGTGAGAATTGACACCGGCGACTCGCCTGTGGCCCCGTCGGTGACATCGTTTGTCGTCTTGTTGTGCACAAAGTGGTCCCATATCGACGGTGACTTGCCATCGATATTCCAAGCGCCTTCGATCTGACAAAGGCATACGCTTAGTTGAACATATTGGATGGTGTGGCGCATCTTGCCTGGTACGCCGAAGTAGCGCAGCCGTAGATAAAATCTTGCGGAAGAGAGTCGCCGTCGAGGTAAAGCTGCGAAGCCTTTACTGCCGCCACAGCTCCCAGAATAAAAAGGGCTAACATATCAAAACGCAACGCGGAGGGGCAGAGGGTTATAGGCGTAGCATGAATGTACTTGGAACTCAAGTACATTGGGCTTATTTGCTGTTGTGATGACCGGTTCAGGTGACGGGTGACAGCCGCCCGTGAACTGAAACCTTTGGTCTAAGTGACGGTGACAGTGCGGATTTGCCCAAAATGCACAAAATGCGAAAGTTTCTGGTTTGGCATTTACCGAACTGCCATTTATGGCAATTCTCCCACGATTGCCGAGGCATGAACACTTGAACACCCATGAACAGCTGTATCAGTGTATGGGTAACCCAGACGTTGCGGTGATCCGGTTGAATTAATACAGTATCTCCGGTAGCTGCCAACTTGAACTCCGAAAGCTTCGCTTCAAGTAGCTTGAGTTGAGTTTGAGCGAACAGTAGAAAGAGTCGCAAGACCGAGCTTAAGTATGCGTTTCTAAATATTTGACTATATCTAAGTACTTGTTGTTCAACATCATTCTCAGATAAGATAAGATAAAAATTATGTTGCAAAAAAATCATCAACGCTGACGCATGCTCGGAAAGAAATCTGACTGACTCAAATTTCAAGCTCAACTGTGAGCTTAGCATTTGAAAGTAGACTCTAGCTTGAGCCAGGCAATTGGCACGAGCGACCTCCCCGTAGATAGCGACGTGCGCCGCAAACGGTTCTGTTCTTTGACTCTGAGGGACAACGAGCAAGACAGTATCGAGATTCATTCTTGTACACTAACTTGGCGAGTATATCCCGGGCGCATAATCAACGAATTCTTGGTCGCGTGCCTAAAAATTCTCGAGGTCCTTTATTTTGGCTAGCTGCACTGTCACCACATTTCCATTGGTCGTTCAACACTTGGTTGGTGGCTTGTCCATTTTTGTCCATTCGAGTCAGACACGTAAGGGCCAAGACAAGATAAGAGGATCAAGTGAAGGCAGTCGAGATGACGAAGTAAGGGGCACGAACCAAGCGAAGCAAGGAAGATACAGACATAAATAGCTCAAAGTTTCGACTTTGGTTAGCTCAGGATACTCCCATTCGTACAAACTGGGTCCAACAGGTTTTATTCCATATTTGTTGACGGCTAAGTAGCTGCAGCGGGTGCGGGCGCGGATACTGGGGGATTAGCCGAGCTACGGCCCTCAACACGGATGTCGTATCCATATCCTTTGCCCGGACCTCCTGGTACATCCCCAGGACCGTCGTAATGCATCTTCGATATGTCGTAGTTGCCTGACAAGAATATAAAGGTCAGGCATTGAGGAATAAAATAAGAGGGGACGAATATGCACCAATAAAGTGCCACCCATCCTCCTTGATGTGGTACAAGTTGCAACTGTTACCGGAGAACGCGTCACGATGGCCGGCGGCGTAAATGCTCCTCCGGCCAAGCTCTTGGGCTTCTGCGTCGGTGAGATCCCAGTGATAACCCTGATCGAGAACACCATAGGCGTGTGTGCTTCCCGAGCCAACTGAGAATAGATTGCCCTTGAGACGAGTTCCATCTGAATCGACATAGAAAACCGAGGGACCCTGAAAAGATAGCGTGAGTCGACTAACAATGAGTAAGTCAAACTGCGCACGGTCTTATCCCAACCACAGATCATGGTTCCCTGGCACAATGTGAGCATTTGGAGGGGGGACGAAATCCATCGACTTACCATGCTCAGGCCCATACCCTTGTAACCGTAAACCAGATTGCTGAGGTATTTGCTGGCGGCAGAGACGGAAATGCGCTCCCGGTTACGCAGTTCATGTAATCGGCAATGAATGCCGAGGTACGTCTCCCAATACTGGCAGTCAGCTATGGAGAGTAGATTGTATAAATGCAATTAGACAAGATCAGAATCTACGCACCAGCACCACCAGCCATAGTTCCGAGCAAATAAGGGTTGATTTCGATGACCTTTTTCACGGTTCCGGACGCTACGAATGTGTTTACTTTCGAAGGAATATGCAGGAATGTAATTTACACACCAACATAGCTTCCTGCCGTGGCTCGGGAGTCGACAGCTACGATGACGCCGCCTTTGAATCGGAAAGCCAGGGTTGTGGTTCCGTGCTGGATTTTGATTCTGCAACTAGGATCGGCATGGTCGTCCGTGTGCAACCTCAAGAACGCGGATGGCTAGAGAAGAGGTAACACTGAATATGAGGGGCTACTGTTGGCATCTGTGCTCACGTCTGGTACAGCCGGAATAGAGAAAGTCGGGACACCCTTGGCCAAACTGCCGAAGCCAGCCTCTGAGCCCCAGGCGGAGTCGGAAAACTCTTCCTCGTCGGCTAGAGCTTGGGCTCTGCGGATCTCGCTCTGAAAGCTCGTCGTAGAGAAACGGTCAGCAAACTGGTTTAACATGGTGCAAAGAGAGAAGACGCGCGTGTTGTTTGTGCACCAAACAACTGGACGCGTCACACTCATCAACTGAACCGCACGGTCAGCCGAATTCCTTACCGCAAAGGACCGCGCTCACTTTACTGGTCAGTCATTCAATGAGTGTCGTAGGTCCTCCTGCGGATCGGCTCCCCGCAGAACTGCTCATGGAAATTTTCTCCGAGTGCTGTTTCGACCGCTATCCAATCGACGCGAGTGTTCCTATGTGCCTGTCTCATGTATGCGCACGCTGGCGAGCTTTGACGCTTTCCATGCCCACTCTCTGGGCCTCATTCTCGATCAAAGTTGCGCAGCTGTCTGAGGCTGGATTTGGCGTACAAAACTCCCCGCGCAATGAAATTATATCCCGATTACTGCACCTGCACCTCGAGCGGTCGGCCAGATGTCCGTTATCGTTCGATGTAGACTTTAACAAGGCAGAAATGTCTCCTGCTGCATTGAATCTTGTTGGGGCACTTGTTGAACATTCAGACCGCTGGGCGAACGTGAAGCTCCCATTTTCGTCCGTCTTCGCCCCTCTGTTCGCCCGCTTAAGCGGTCGTCTGGGCAGCCTTGAAAGTCTCGACTTGAGACTTCATGGAAACCTCGATCACAGCGAAGGCGCACATAGCACTTATTTCGAGGTTGCCCCACAGTTGCGTAGACTGGCGTTGGGGGCCTCCTTGCCTCGGAAAATGCCTTTCCCCAAAAATCAACTCACCGAGCTTCATTTGGGCGCGGCTCCAACTATGGACATGTTTCAATTCATGACACTCTGTCCTTGCCCGCACCTGACAACCCTGGTTTTAAATCCATATTACCCTCTGAAGCTCCCAGCCATTCCCCGGCCCCTTCCTACCCTGATGCACCTCCACACAATAATCCTTGCGATCCGTGATGGATACAGCCGCAACCCGGTTATGGAAGTCTTGGATCTTCTCACCGCTCCCTCACTCCAAAACCTTGAAGTTGTTGGTGTGCGAGAAATTCAACTCCCACGTCAGGCTTTCGCATCCTTTTTGGAACGTTCTGGCTGTACACTACGGACTCTGACCATAGCCTTCAAGGATAACCTCCTTTTTCCCGCTCTCCTGAGCAATTTGCGGGCCGTATCCTCTTCCCTAACCCACCTCATCATCTTTGCCCGTGGAAAGGAGGAGGATATAGTTGATCACATCCTGCAAGCCTTGACCCTGCCCGACGCTGTAGTCGACGACCATCTACTTCCAAATCTGGCCAGTTTCCAGCTGCAAGCGTCTAGCTTTCACCCTGAACTGTTAGATTTTGTTGCGTCGCGTATTGTCTACAGACCCGATTGCTTGAGACTGCAAAATTTGATCCTGCACAACACTCCAAATACCAAGGCTGCCCGTCAGCGTCTACAGTCATTCCTTGACCAGGGGCTTATTGTGTCATATCGACGGCGTTACAAGCCATCGAGAGCCACTCTGTTCATATAACCAGATACGAAGATTGAAGACCTCCACTCAAACATCCCTATTAATGACACGGACGACACAGGAAAAATAAAAATAAACCAAAATACAGTATGTATATGCTGGGATGTATTTCAGAAGATACGTATAATATACAGAGGAGATGCATACCTAGCGAAAAAATACATCGATACAAATACAAGCGGGCCTCTGGACCGAAAGCAAAGCCAGAGTAGGAGTCATTCCACAACCTGAACGCCCTGCATACTTTCGTCGTCTTGTTCAGGTTCCGATCCCGGTTCAGATTGCTCATTTTCGCAAGCCAATTTCATATGCAGTACAAGCGAACTGAAGAAAAGCGGCAACTGTACACTATCAGACCAGCGAGAGGCAGTTTGGTTCGACTCACTTGTTTGCGAGAGAACGTAAAGGCGGTGTTCAGGAACTGTAGCGCCTCGACAAACTCGGGTCCCTCTTTGTCGATGTCCAGGGGTGTATACTGTGCGGCCCTATCAAGGTCCTCTTGAGATGTAACAGGCTTAGAAACATCGAACGGATCATAGGTAAAACGAAGCAAAAACGCTAAGCCTAGAGGCAGTCAGATCCATCGTCCCCACAGGATGCAGTTTCACCCACTTCGTCTACTCGTTTCTGATCCCTCTTTATCTGAATAGGTGTATATGCAGGTCAAAGACCACTCGTCTAGTTCGAAATACTTGGGCTCTTGAATTTTGATGTCCGTAACCAGTAAATTGGTAACATCTTCGTAGAATCGCACGAGTTCCGAGTGCTTGGGATCTTCTGACCCGAGCACACCGTTGGGTCCGCGGCTACGCGATGCGGGTGGGGCATTGCGAGACGCCTTTTGTGAATTTTCTCGTTCAGTCTTAACTTCGTACTGCAGATCCCTCTCTGTACGCGCACACATGAGGACCGAAAGTGGAGGAGAGGCACATAAAAGCTTACCAATTTGCTTGAGTTCAGCAATCTCCCGCTCCTTTTCCTCGAGAAGTCGATCCCTCTGGTCGACTTGTTCCTTCCAGTACACAACTTGCTCTTCGGCAGAGCGTTTTTCTGTATCTGCGTCTTCACGCGTAATCATGTGCAATACCGAGGTCTTTCCTTCTCTCGATAA
Organism: Mycena capillaripes; assembly: GCA_029204075.1. Lineage (NCBI taxonomy): Eukaryota > Fungi > Basidiomycota > Agaricomycetes > Agaricales > Mycenaceae > Mycena > Mycena capillaripes. The sequence goes on from JARHKZ010000051.1 coordinate 174,442, forward strand.
CGGTTCTTTGTGAGAAAGCATTTCCGCTTGTTGCTTGAGGAGTAGATCCTTCGCTAACAGCACGAATTAGGCTTGTTTATTAGGATATAATTAACTTACTGCGAATGATCTCTTCATATTTCTCCACTTGGCGCCGCTGAAGCTCTTCCGGTTCAGTATGACGAACTCGGTACGACTCTTCGAGTTGTTTTGTTAGATCCTTGATGTGAGCCTGAGCCTATGAAGATGTCAGGAAACAGCAACTATTAAACAAATAAATCCACCAACAGTATCCAACTGGCGACGCAGACTTTCAATCTGCTTCATCGTGGCAGCAGAGCCGTCTGCGCGTCCCGTTTGTTTAGTGGATCTATTGTTGGACGTCGCGTCATTTATTGCACGAGCTGTCGCGGATGGTCCGACATCATCGTCATCGTCGAGGACTTCAATCTCCGCGCGTGAGGTTTGTTTCTTTGTTGGTGCTGAGTCTGCCTTTGCTTTCCCTTTGTTTTTTGCGCTAGATTTCCCTACGGGACGTGACGCTGGCTTCTGGCTTCGCGGCGGGTCCACTTCCATGACTTCTTCTTCTTCTGCACTTTCATGCACCATCTCTGTGAAGTCGTCGGACTCATCCTCCGCCTCCGCCTCTTTGTTCTGTTTGCGATTGGATTTCGAGACCGGCTTCGACGGTCCAGCACGCGTGCGAGTGACTTTGTAATAAAAAGTTAATGTTTCGCGATAAAATGAACGCGAAAATAGCACCTCTTTCCGATCCCGTCGCCGACATGCTCGACTGTGTGCGCAAAGGTTGAGCATCAGCGTTACGCGTTACAAAAACGATCACGTGTGGTTACGTTGCACTCTTAGTTTAACGCAGGCGCAACGAACCGGCTTGACTGGACATTCCCGTGGATCCGGATTGTTTCCACATTCACTCATTTCGAACTCATTTCATTCGCGTCTTCACAAGCGCTATATTTAGCCGTGATTTGCGGTGACCGACGGGCGACGGTTTATTTGCCAAGTCCATTCATTTTCGGCCCGACAGTATCGGCACTTGGGGAGAGCCCTACTCGAACGAATGTCCATTTTGCAGCTGTAGCTTCAGCCGCCATGCAGAACAAAAAGTCCCTCCGGAAAGCGGACTCATTCGCGCCTTTCCTCCACTTCAGTCCGCTTCATGAAGCCCACACTCAGCTCTGGACCGCTCTGCTGCCTTTGAAGCCCTTTCGTCGTTGCCTTACTCCTGCAGATATAGCAAATGCTCACCCCGCCCTTACCGTGTGGGAAACGGCGTCCGATTCTATAACCATCTTAGCGTACGACAATGCCGGTGCAAACCGGCCAAGCGTACGCGCTCTATTTTCTTGCGCAACTATGAGCTAACATGAAACAAAATAGACGAACTTGTTATTGGTTGACGCAATGCTTCGATTCTGCGAGTATGGAGCTGGCATTCCGGATATTAGTGGTACAGATGAGACGGAACTGCTTCGACAACGATTCGTTAGATTAAAGCGCCATATTGAAAAGGCTCTCCTGGCTGAAGCGCGGTCTGACGAGCGGCTAAATCGCCAAGGAAGAAGCGATACTCAGTGAGTCTTGTCTAATTGTCTTGCCGACTGGGATTGACTTGGAATATAGGTGCGATCTTGATCTTGTGCGGGATTGGGCAGTTGAAATAAGAGCAGAGTTGCTCAATCCGGGACAACGGACTGAACATGTATGTGCATTGTCCGAAACGCAATATCCATTTGTTGAAGCTACTCCTTTCAGTGGACTCACGATGCATTACCATGGATATTGGGATACCTCACAACCTGGGATGATATCGAATTCTCGATCCTCAATGTTCGTCTTTCGATCCTCTGAAACATCGCTTTTGACTCACCAGCGAGAGCAGGAGTCCGGAATAACGCTGGTGATGAGGGACATCATACATGCACCTACTATCCCTGTTGTTTCATGCCTGCAGCCCATCCGGAATTGGGCCGCATCTCTCTTAAACCACTGGAAATCACGTCCCGAGGCCGAGGCTCTTCATCCAAGCGAAAAAACGCGTCTTGGGCTTGATATCAATCTACCTTCCGACACAGCCGCGCCTTCCACAGATACCCACTCTACGCCCAAAATTCTTTACCGGGTTGGAGAGATTGCAGTCGATTTCCAGGAGCTTCATGATGCTCTTGCTGAGAAGACTAGTACCAATCATTCTCGAATCTTCCGTGCACTTGATAAGCTGGAGGCGTGGAAGGCTGAAGCTGATCCGCTCTCCGTAACCATTTCCCTCTTCTCTTCCAGACACAACTCTGATATAATATTTAGGCTCAATGTATCCGGGACTCGCTCTCACGATTACAGATCACTCCGGGCCTCCGCCACCCTGCAAAGCAAGTGGATGACCGTGTGTATAGCGTCATGGCGAAATTTTCCATTCACGGTCACCTTGAACGCCGAGTGACGAGCTTCTCCTACTATTATCCGCCTGATCGTGATCCTGCATTTCAGCTCACTTTCCGCGACAAGAATGTACTTCCCGGGGCCATTTCTTCAATGATTGGGTTCGGACGAGAAGCGCCAGATCATCGAACTTGGGAGGATGTCGTTGTCGTAACGAAGAAAACCGACCCAATCAACGTCCTATTCGTCAAATTCATCTCCGTGGCCAATCATCAACACCGACACCCCCTTGCTCCATTGGCGAATTTTTCTATCGCGTCGTCACCGGAGCCGTTCTACAGCTATGCTGGCAAGACGCCCCAGGAAATCCAGGAAATAAGCAAACGTCTGTGGGAGGTTTCCCCCGGCCGATTTGTTCAAGGTCAGGTAAAAGACCTCCCGCTCAGCGAGGAAAACCTTGCATACTACAACCGCAGCTACTTCAGCCGCACATACATTTCCGATCTCACCTTGAAACAACCGCAGGATCGCACTCTACCACCATCCTGCGTGGCTCCGGAGCATTGGATTCATCCGTCAATGCCTCCTGGCGGGGAGGCCGTGTGGAGGTGTCTGCCTTCCCTGGCCTTCGTGGGAAATGGACACGATCTGTACCCCGGCGCGACGTCGCCTCCCTTCATCGCCAGCCATGTGTATGTTCCTCGGTCGTTTGAACGATTGGGTGTATATCCGCACGCTGCGTATCGCCAGGAAGTCACCAAGGACTGCACACCCGTAAAACTGGAGCCGCCTCTTACGGCTAAACAGGCACGTGCATTGCTCGGGAAAGCGATCCAGTACGAGGTGCCAGTGGTTCCACTTCCCCCACTTCCCCTGGATGCCCGCCCTAAGAAGAAGAGACGCGAGGATCCGCCAGGGATTTATTGGGGTGTTGTCTGGGGCGTCGACGATAGCGATCCCGCACAGCTAGCGCTCATGATTTTCACAGGAGGCGCGCATCAAGAGGCGTCCGCTATGCTAACGGTTGGAAAACCATGCGCCGTTCCCACGAATCGGATCGATACAGTATTGCCATTTACTCCCAAGTGGGTCGGTGCTTTGGCCCTCGTCGACGATCTCCCGCAGGAGATTGAGGAAGTTGCTCAGTCCCCAGCACCAGAAGTCGCAGAGCACGACCGCCTTGCGAGCATCCTTGAAGTCGCAGCGAAGTCCCCTCAATTCGAAGTTGGGATTGGCGGTGACTGTGTCATTTTAGTGGGTGAAATCGCGCTTCACGGAATAGAGTCCAACTCGATCGAAAAGATCGAGGATTGCAAGCCCGGGATTTGGCAAGGCGGTCGCGAAATGGGCAATAGGTTCACCATTTGGGTGTGCTGGGTGCGTGAAGGCTCCATTGACCTTACGCAACCCGTAGAGAACTTTGTCGCCGAACCCGAAGACAGTGTCGAAGCTCTCGTCTGGACACAAACAACTACTGTCAGTGTGGACGGCGGGAGTATGGCCCTCTTAGCGCGGGGCCTGACCTCCCCCGAGGCCATGCTCGCGTTAACGGGCAACGACGACGGCGATGTTGAATCGTTTGTAGAGTGCATCGTTCTACACGGCGCGGAAGAGGACTCCTTTCATATTCCGGGCGGTGTTTCTTCGTATACAGGAGGTGACGGGGGCTTTGAGGTTTATACTGCCTCCGATTCCGATGGAAAAGTGGTGGGCGTCAAAATAGTAGGTTAGTTACTTCAAAAAAGAAATGCAAAAAGATTGCCTCCGGTCGGTCCGAATAAGCCCGAAGTGCTTGGCACTGACAGCTGTCAATCCAAATTGGGACTGCAATAATTGATGTTGACACTCTCCCACTGTTGACGCCACACAGATGCCCTTCAACTATACAATTGCAAGTCGCGCCACACTGTCTTACCACATCGGCCGAGAAGCAGCGGGAATTTGGAGCCTCAACCTCGCTGCTGCGGGATCAGAATCGATCCTGCGATGCTGTGCGTATGCACACAGATGCACACTCTAGATTTTTTTTTCGATTCTGATGCAGAGTACAGCAGGCTGAAACACTTGAACTCCTCCCCGCACCCGCCAGCTCAACCAGGCCGAGTTTTCCGATCGGTACCGGAGCGCAACATTGGAACAGCACGGGAAGTCGGGCCACGAATTTTGCGACGCTCATGTTGTACCTTACTCGGGTCCTCCTCAGTCTTCGGATTCGTCCCGCAAGCTCGTCAACCTCGCAGGCAACCTCGATCCCAAGAAGCATTTTATTTTGCGGATAGGCACTGGGTCTAAGTGTTGTGGGCGACGACTCTTGCGTTGCTGACAAATTTTCAAGAAATTTGGCAGCGTGGGTGATTTCGTCATTGTTGATGGGCACTGCCATACATGGTCGGATTTAAAGCCGCCCTTTGGTTGTTTCCCAAACACTCCCTCTCCTAATGGCTCCACGAGACCCCCAGCTATCCGAGTCCTACATTCAGGACGCATTCCACAGCTACTTAAAGTCCTCCCTCACCCAGGCAAAGGCAGAGCGTCTACTGGACGCCGATGTTTTGAGCAGTGCAGAGGGCGATCTTATGATCACAGGCAAGTCATATCATCACCGTGCATTTTTATCCCAGCTAACATCACTATATCTTTCCAGGGCCTGCACTTTGTCTCTACTTTGCTGCTCTACGATGCACGACAAATCCACCCTCCGTACCGCTTCCGCGACACACAAAGAACTCGCAGCCAATGGAGCTGTCGTACGACAACTGTCCCGAGGCATTTGTCTCATTCTTGCGTGTGTGGAGTAACACAGTACCCGCTATCCAGGCGCTTGCCCCAGAACACCAGCACGATCTCGCACGCATGATCTGCAATCTGGAACCTCTTATCACCCCGCTGCAGCCTGCATTGAACGGCATTGCAGCAGATTTACGCGCTGTAGCAATCGAAATTAGCCAACGTCGATCTTTCCAGGAGCGTTACACGTCTGACCTGCAGGCTGCCCTCGACTCTGGCACGGTTCCGGCCTCACCGGGGTCAAAACGCGCCGCGTTTGTGCCGCCACCGTCGTACGACGCCTCGCCTGCATCCTCCGCGCCATCGTCTCCCCGCTCCTCTGTAGACGGACATCTGCAGGGTTCACCGCAATACGCCAACCACAACCTCCCCCCTCAATCACCATCGTTCCTCTCCCCACCAGGTTCTGCTGCATCCTCAGGCTTTCCGCCACGCAGCCCGTCGCCCAAAATTCTCGCGCACAACTCACCCGCGATCGAGTTTATTCGCGAGACGCTGTACGCCTCGCTCGCAGACGCACTCGACGAGCAACCCTCACTGCGCACCCTGCTCAAGACGGATCCGGGGCGCGCATACTTCGCCTCGGTCGCGTTCGCCATCCTCGATGTCGCGACCACGTCGATGACGCCTGAGGGCGCGGTCATTGGTGTGCTTGGGCAGAACCTCACTCTCGCGCAATGCCCGCCGGAGCTACGCCCGTTCATGTCTGAGCTCGCGGCGATCGGTCGCGTGGCGCGGGAGCTGCAGGAGGAGGACGACATAACGGCGATGCAGTGTGCGCAGCGCGGGAAGGAGATACCGCCAACGCGCATGGACCGCGTGCGCCTGATGCTGGAACAGGGCGTCGGGTACGCGCAGGGCCGCCGGGATAACGAGGAGGGACGGCGGAGCGTCGAGGGGCGCGCAGTGTCGTTCACGAACCGGATTAACGCGCTGAGTCTGGGAATGACGCGGCTCAAGGCGTTCCGGGAACGACAGGCGGACGTGTTCAAGGTGTTGTCGGGCATTGGGGCCTGAACAGCGCTCTTGGCAGCTTGTTTTCTTCTTCTGGGTGCATTGAGGTCCTAATTTTGTTGAACTGCCTTGTGCACCAATTTGACTATGCAATAACTCACCTTGTATTTTTAAAACACAGGAGCCACATTTGTACTTATACCTTACTTACATAGTGTATGTACTGGATAAACGGTCCAAGCGAGTTGTATGATGTGCATATTCGAACGTGCGTTCGGAATCTCCTTCAAGTTTAGCTTGGTTCCTTGATTTATCGGCGGGCTGGCGGGCTGGCATGCGAACGCATTGACAATGAATGGCCAGCCGTCCTTGAGCCGACTGGAACACCGCTCGGAGCTTCGATGTTGCCTTGCTGACTTGCTTCTAACGCGAAATACGTTGCCGGGGCGTACCCTTTACCTCTCGAAAATCTGTACGGCGCCGCCAACTTGCCGCCAGCTTGCCCCCAGTTGGCGAAGTATTCGACGAACGCGAGCAAACGTATCTAAGTATTTGATACTGATCGTCGCAACAAGCCACCAAGCGTGGTAGCGCCGGAGGAGCGAGCATGTGTGGACGCGGATAACGAGAGGAAGCACATGGAGCCGCCAAAGTCGCGTGAAGTATATAAAAGCAGACGCCGAAAAATATCAGGACGTAGCCGCACAAATGCAGTTCCTGCTCGCCCTCGCCCTCGCTGGCACCGCTCTGGCCTGCGGCGACGACCACGCCCATGCCGCCCGCGACGGACACGACCATTCACACGCGAAGCGGGAGTTCCCACAGACTCACTTGGCCCCGCCCTCACGGCCCCTTGAGTGGGGTTCGCTCAACATTATCCACACTACTGACAGCCACGGATGGCTTCTTGGTCACCAAAAGACGAGTTTCCCCGAGCCCAACTACAGTGGTGATTTTGGTGACTTTGCCTCGTTCGTTACACACATGAAGGAGCTCGCGCTCAAAAAGGATGTGGATTTACTACTGGTGGACTCTGGCGATCTGCATGACGGGACGGGGCTCTCGGATGGTTTCCCTGCTGGCGGTGTGGACGCGCAGCAGTCGAACGAGTTCTTCAAGCAGCTCCCATACGACGTGCTCGCGATCGGCAACCATGAATTGTACATTTACAATAACACCCTCGATATGCACAACAACTTTGCCCCGCGCTTCAACGGTCGCTATCTATCTTCGAACGTCAACATTACCATCGACGGCGTGAGCAAGCCCGTCGGAAGCCGCTTCGCCAAATTCAAGACGCGCAAGTGCGGAATCTATGTTGTTTTTCACCTCATAAGTTTTGACGCTCTACTTCAGAGGTCGTTCAGTGACCGCTCTGGGTGTCCTGTACGATTTCACCGGCAACGACGCAAACACCACCGTGCAGCCCGTCGCGGACATGGTCAAGGAGTCTTGGGTGCGTGATTTGTATGTTTGTTCTTTTTCACACAAAGTAAACTCTCTCGTTTTTTGCAACTCAAGTTCCTCGACGCTATCAAGGACGAGCCCGACGTCTTCCTGCTTGCGGGGCATATGCCTGTCCAGCGAGATAACTGTGAGTTTCTTTTTTTTAATTAACTATTTTTTGCCAACCTGATGGCACATCAGGGCCGCTCGTCTTCAACGCCGTCCGCGCGCAGCACAGTCAAACCCCGATAATTATCCTAGGCGGGCACAGCCACATCAGGGATTGTGTCCAGCTCGATGCCAGGAGTATGTCGCTTGAGAGCGGAAGATACATGGAAACCCTCGGTATTTCGAATTTTTCAACTGCTTTGACTTTGGAAGCTTATTTGGATGCCAGGGTGGCTGAGTGCGGACCTCCCGGAGCCGAAAGGCCACCACCGCCGTCACAACGGCGAGGACCACGGCAAAGGCGACGACGGCAAGGGTGGTAGCGCCCCCAAAAACATTACCTTCAGCCGTCGATACCTTGACCCCAACCGGGTTACATTCGAGGTGTGTTTCATTCATCTCGCTCGCGGACGAGGTATTAATTAGATGTTAGTACCACACCGGCCGCGGTAACTTCTCGTTCGATACCGCATGGGGACGCAGCATCACAAAGGGCCTCGAGCAGCTTGCAAAGACGTTCGATCTATCCTTCACATACGGGACGGCCCCGCATGATTTCACCATCAACCAGTATGTTTTTTTTTTTCGCTCCATATTGGGCGGAGTTCAACTACAACATAACTATAGGGCCCCCTTCCCCTCCAACAACTCCCTACTTTCGCTTATGTCGGAGGTGATGCCTGTTGCGCTCACCGTCAACAACACGCGCGCATCGAACCCCAACATCATGATCACCAACTCTGGCTCGCTGCGGTTCGATATCTATGCCGGCACTTTCACCAAGAACGACCAGGTAAGGGGATCTCGAATTCCTCATCGTAATCTCACTCATAAATTATGCAGCTCACCGCCTCGCCCTTTGCGGACTCGTTCTTGTACATCCCCGGCGTGCCGTTCGCCGTGGCCGACGGCGTGTTGCCCGCGCTGAATGGTGCGGGCGCGGACAACCGCCGCCGTGACGAGGCGGTTGAGACGGAGCTGTGGGCACGCGGGTATGTCGGGACACGCTACCGCGAGTGGATGGAGGCGATGGCCCGTCGTGACGAGGAACTGGGCGGTGAGGCCCGCCGTGCAGCAGGCAGTCTCACCTTGGGCTACGTCACCACCGATGTGTGTTTCTCTTCCCAACTCTGGTTTATTGGATCCATTTACTCACGGCGACTCCAGTCCTGCCCAGGTGTCGGCGACGACACGCCGCACGCGCCGCTCGCGTTCAACTCGATCCCCGACTTTATCGCGTCGGCTTCGCCGGCGGTCGCGGACGACGCACCGATCGACCTCGTCTTTGTCGACTTTATCGAGACGCAGCTGATCGGTATTCTCAACTCGCTGCAAACGGACAAGGTGTATACCACCGCGGACGTCGCCAAGTACACGGACGTGCTAGCGAGCGAGGCGCTTGGGATCTATGCGCAGCAGGAGTGGAATTGAGTGCTGTTATCATGATATCATTATTAGAGGAAGGGGACACCAAAAAATCCGACAGTATTTATATTAATTATAATGTTATTCGTCTGAGTGTTGTGCCAGGCAGTGGAGGAACTTGGTCTCCATCCTACCAACCACGACAATGTTCGCCTCGGTTTGATTATCTCAGAATTTTGGTTGGGGAAAGAGATTTGGGAAGAGATCTTGGTCAGCGCGGTGGTTAACGTTCTGTAGTGTCGGCATTGTTCAATTTCAACGGTTGGTGTTGTCAAAATTCAGGGCCAAATACAGCCACATATTGGTTTCTCAAAATGGCAAACATCTCAATGGGACAGGACAAAGTGCGAGACCTTTGCAAGATTGCCGCCGGGGAGGCAGCGCTAATCCAACACGCGATGCACTTAGCGGTTAGGAGATGCAGCAAAGTGGTCATTCAATTCAGATTCAGTTGGTTTTCAACCGACTTGACTCGCTTTATACATCCCATCCTGGAACCATCACATTTCAACGTTCACCCCTTTCAGAATGGCTATAATGCGATTTTTTATGTGGGTTTCAGACCAACGGACCCGGTCAGTAGATCAATGCCGTTCGCGCAGCCCGCAGCCGTAGGCCCAAGACCCAACATCCAGCGCTTATTACTGTCAGCAGCACTGCTGCGCGACGCGTAAGATTTCTTTGACCATATAAATAAGCTTAAACTCCCCAGTTCTCGCAGGTTCTCGCCCACTACTCCGACATGGGTAACGCTACCACTCCTGAAGTTTTGGCTTTTCCTCTCCCTCCGACAGCCAAAAAGCGGTCACGAACGACTACAATCTTGACCCTAGTCGTGATATTCGTCGCTTCTGTGTGCGCGAGCATTGGCTTCTGCTATGTACAGGGTTCTGGGATTAATGCCGCACCGCCGTTACAATTTTACGCTAATGTTACGCGGCCACGGGGTATCTGCATCGGCGTCAAGGGGGATGCACCCTCATACGCGGGGTACATCGGGATTGCAGGCGACAGCACCGATTCCCCCAGGCGTTCCTTCTTTTGGTGGCTGCCTGCGTCCTTCGCACTTGTCTTTCGCTCTTAATTTTTCGTCCAGGTTTTTTGAAGCGGAAGAGGACGCGCCGAATGCGCCGATTATGTGCGTTGCTCTAACTGCTCTATATTCGAGTTACTCAAATGCCCTATGGCCGCAGACTGACGTTTGGAGGTGGGCCTGGGACGACGGGGATGTTGAGACCTTTTGGGAGCCAAGGGCCTTGCATCCTGACGGGTAATGGTACTGTCCCGAACCCGAACCGCATCACCCAGCACTTTAATATGCTGGCACTGGATCATGTATGCCTAATGCCCTCTCTCTTATGTCCAAACCTGATATTTTGCGCCATAGCCCATTGGAACCGGGTTTTCGTACGGCCTCATGGTGAACAATAGCCGTGACGCCGCACTGGTAGGTTCGGACCTTCGCGCCCTTGACCTCGATTTTCACCAGGAAATAGGATGTGTATGATTTCCTGCAAAAATTCTTCGTGTTGTTTCCGCACCTTGCCAAGTTTGTTTCCTTCTGTTTTTGTGACGACCGTTCCTGATATCCCAATAGAAACCAACTAATTATATCTGGCGGCTCATACGGTGGAGAATAGTCTTCCTTGACGACCTCGTCATTTTTTTAACTCGAAACTAGGAGGGAAATACGCACCCAACGTCGCGACGGTCATACAGGAGCAAAATGCACTCGTCGCGGCCTCGCCTAGCACCAGCGGAGTGCATCTTAACCTTGAATCTCTCATGATATCCAATCCCAATTCTGTACGTTTTTCTGATCCAATATCTGTCGAGAAACCAAATTTATTTGCCATCCTAGGATCCAATGGCGCACTATCGCTGGTTGCTGTACTTCCATTGCGAATTGCACAGTGTGTATGACGCAGATACGTGCGCTGCCATGTACGCGAAGCTGCCGGAGTGCCTTGACCTTATCGAAATAAGTCTGCAAAACACTGGGTTCTCCGACAGCGCAAATGCTGCACGCCGAGCGGCGCGTCAGGCTTGTCATTATATTGCCTGGGGTGGGGACACTCATGGCGTTCTGGTCGAGGATGTAAGGCGCTCGGTTCGTTTAAAAAAAAAGTTTCTCCCAAACCTCAAGGTTGAATATTCGGGGTAGTGCAACGAACCGGACACACTTCTCTGCTTCCCTCTTTTTCCTTGGATTGAAAAATATCTCCGTGACCCCGCAGTGTTACACATGCTCGGTATTCCCTCGTTTGTCAACTACACGGCCCTCGGCGATCCCGTGGAAGAAGCATTCTCTGCCACAGGAGACCAGTGAGTCCGGTCGTCGCATCCCTATCTCTGGCTTACGCCACTTGTCAGTATGATCCCAACGCATTTGCTGTATGAGCCGCTCTTGGCCAACGGCATTCGGGTTCTTCGTAAGCCCCACTCATGCGCCGGTGTGCGTCGTATGGCTGATGAGAGTGTTATCTGCAGACTACGTCGGGGCGCAAGACGGCAACTGCGCGTGGCCAGGAGTTTTCTCCTTCGTATGGGATTTCAGTCATTTTTCTCCCAGTAACGTTGACCACCCCCTCAGCTCAAGCGCCTCCAGACCCCATTCCAGCAAGAATTTAACCACGCGCCGGATGTGCCGTGGCCGACGCGCGACTCGGACGCGGCCACAGTACGCGCGGTCGGCGACGGAGCGGGCAATATGACGTATATTCTCATTTTCGGCGGGGGACATTTTGTGGGCCATTCCCTTTTATTTCGATGCAAGAATGTGCGTGCTGAAGCCTGATATGAACAGCCTCAACAGGACCAGCCGGCCCTTGTCAAGGAAATTACGGAGCATTGGATCAACAATCGTCCCTGGTTTTAATTAGACACGCTATTATCAACGTTTAAATCGCGTTCAGGAGTGAATTGCAGGGAATTTAGACTGCTGTCAACAATGGTCATCATCGAGATATAAGTAGCGGCCGAAACTTGTCAGTTGGCCTTCCTCGATTAGATAATGTTCGGAGGAGCGCGAGAAAGATGTGAAACCACCGCTACTTCACGAGGGTATTCAATGGAACCGGAGACTAATAAACAAAACGAATGTTCGAGAATTTTTACGTTTGCTTGAACTTGAAGTTCTAAATTGGGCAAATTGCTGTGCTGCTGACTCAGCTCGGCTCGACCGCTGGACCTTTTCTTCCCAACTCACTCACCACCTACTTACTGAAGCACTCTATACTTCAAATATGTCTGGAATCTGCAGGCCGCGTCTCGCTGAAGAACGGAAGCAGTGGCGAAAGGATCACCCATTCGTGAGTTTCTCTATCTCCGAAATTCGGTGCAGTGGCCTCCCATTCAGCCGAGCGAAACTGCACAGCCAACGCGCGTTAAGCTAGACCTAGTCAATATCTGGGCCTTCCTCACCGTTTTATTTTGTATCCAACGCGCTTCTAACTCTTATTGCATCTGTAGGGATTCTACGCGAAGCCAGCCAAGGCAGCGGATGGCTCGATGAACTTGATGGAATGGGAGGTCGGCATTCCTGGGAAGCCAAATGTGCGGTATCTGTTCTTCTTGAATCGCCACTTTATTCCCCACGGCGCGTCCTTTGTACGCGTGTTTCATTTCATTACTGACTAGATATGCGACAGACGCCTTGGGACGGTGGCTTATTTAAATTGGTGATGAACTTCCCTGAAGGTTGGATTCCGTTCGCAAAGCTCCGAGGATGTTGACAAACCTCGCCTTTATCAGATTATCCATCGAAACCTCCCAAATGTATGCTCTCCATTGTGTACCTCTTGAATTTTCACAAATTATTGACAGGTAAATTTACCCCTCCATTATTCCATCCCAATGTCTACCCGTCGGGGACGGTGTGTCTGTCCATTCTCGACGAGGAAAAATCGTGGAAGCCCGCTATCACGATCAAACAGGTAGACTGCTTGTCTTTCGTCCCAAAGCTGCTCATCTCACGATCCGCAGATATTGCTCGGAATTCAGGATCTGTTGGACGACCCCAATGTCAACGATCCTGCGCAGAGTGACGCGTACACTATGTTCAAGTATGTGAAACGAGCTTGCCACGTTTCCGCCATCTTATGAATTCACAGGAACGACAAAGTTGCGTACGAGTGAGTGTCTGTTTCGATCTCGGAGCTAGAAATTCAAGGATACTCCCAGAAAACGGATTAAACAACAAGCTCGGGAGAACTTTCCGAAGTAGCGCTGCCACATATCCCTTTTTTCTTCCTGGAGCTACACAGGTTCTATGTGTCGAATACCTACATTTTGCTATTCGATTTCTGTTTTCGGCGATATGACCCCTGGGTGCGGCTTTATAGCAACTTTGTTTCCATGACTCCTTTTGTACCCTCTCGTGCTTGTATTCTACCTTCATATGTCTGCCTCAATCCTCAACGTGCATACACCTACGTCTTCCTTTGCAATCGTGCATTCCTGCAAGTACCAAGGGCTGCACTTTATTTACCTTGTGTAACTAATCTCCGTTTTGCTGTCATTAGTGACACAAGAGTCTCTCCTCGACCTATGTGATAAATTAAGTCGCAAAACTGGCACAGGCTATACTGGAAAGCGTGTTGGCCCTGGTTGGCTGAAGTACGAGTTCAACCAGACCATTTGGAACCTGGACGACGGTGTGTTTGCTCCTGTCGCGTTCTGTGCTCCACCCATGTGTTTGCAGATGCGGACTACACAATATTCGTCTGGCGGCAGCAGCAACCCCCTTCAGAGACCGCCTCGACATCCACTGCGATAGAGCACCTCGAAACGCCGACGCTGCACCTCCATGACCCCCTCGAGCCCCTGCCCGTTCCGCCAGCGTACTTGAATGCGGCGTACTACCTCTTCCAACCCTCGCGCGCGCAGCATCCGTCCAGCTCGCAGAGCCCCTCTCCACGTCCCCGTAGCTCCAAGTCGCGGAAAACCAAGGGCAGCAAACGGGGGACCCTTGAGCCGGTTGACGACGGAATACCGGCGCACAAGAAACAATTCGAGAAATTCCACGGCGAGAATGGCGTGCGGACGGTATTGGGAAGCATCGGGCCCGTGTCGAATGGTGGGTGCTGTCTGGCTTCACCCTACATGCGCCTAATTTAAAATCTTGAATCTTAGTACGCATGCTTTTGAAGGCGGGCTACCGACATGTGTACATCTCGCGTAAATTCGCGAAGGAGCACGGCTTCATTCCCGCAGACGCCGCACCAGGACACTACGGCTACGGCGGTCTTGTGAACATCGGTAAGTAGTCTCTCAAAAACTGAAACGGTTCTGAATGGTTCAGTATAGGTACATGGCCCATTACTTTAACACCTTCCTCTACGTTTTCCGCACATCCCAATGCTCCTCCGCCGCCTCCAAAACCACGAGTCGCAGTTGCTTCGAATGGCAAAACGTCCAAGCGCGCAAATGACGGGAAGCCCAAGCCCACCCTGATAGCAGTTTACCTTTCCGAGGAGCCTCATTTCGATGTGGTGCTTGGGCGATCCTTCTTTGAACGCAGACAAATCCAAACGAGCTCCGTCGATCCAACGGACGTGGTATGCTTGGATACTGGGGAGAAACTCGAATGCGAGCTTGTCATCTTGAAAGATGGTAGAGGTGAGATAGTGACGGTAACTTGACGATACATTGTTCTTGCTCCGATGTAGTGCACGCAAAGAATGAGACATGAGATTCTTTATGAGTTAGCTACCGATGTATGGAATTATGTATTAATCATTTCAACTTGAGACGCGACGCGCGAGTCAACTGAAGGAATGGTTAGCATTATTCGGGACGACGCAGCAAAAGCAACACACCTTTCTCCGTTTCCGCAACCTGAATGTTGTCAGAAAGGGAAGAAAAAAAGTAAAATATTTGAACTCACTTGTGTTTCTTCATTTTCTTTCTTCGCTTCCTCTTGACGCTATCTGCAAGAATATCCTCCCATTCCTGATCCCACTCTGTGGCTCGCAAATCCTTGGCAGCCAAGTCAACGTCCATTCCTAGCCGTCGCAGCGTGTTCTCCCACGACACGGTAGCTCCGGCACGAGTCATCGTAAGCGCGCGAGTGAGCTGGCGCGCTGCTTCAGCGTCGGGATCAACAGGGAATTTCGTCTCCTGCTGGTTTCCGACAATGTCGTCCGGTAGTAACGACGTCCATTTGTAAGACTGCGTCGGAAAGAGAGGCGCAGCTGGCGGAGGGGAGTGGAGGATGGATGGCGGATTGGAGAGCAACAGAAGAGGTCGGTGGATGGAAAAGAACTGATGAAGTTGAAATTCCTCCGGTTCAATTATGGGATGAGAGGGGAGTCCCTCTGGGTGGCGAACGGCTGAGGCGGCAAGCGGCACCAGTGTTGCCAATCTTGGTGGTGGCGCGACGGAGGGTGACGATGGCGCGTCATCGGGGTTCAACAGCGGCGATGAGGGATTAGGGATGTTTCCGCTGGCAGATGAGGTTGGGGAAGAGTCGGAGGCGTCTGGCGGGGACCCAGCTGGTTCGTTGGTGTTATTCACAGCTACCACCGGTTTTGCGGGTTTGTGTGAATTGAAGTAGCGCCCCCCGCCTGGCTTGGAGAAGAAGGAAGAGTAAGGCCGCCTAGCGGCTGGTATTGGGCGCAGAAAGCGCGTCAAGGCCGACATGCGGTCCAAAGCCAAAGAGCCTTTGGCCGCCGATAACAGAGAGATGATCCCCGAAAACATACACTTGCAAAGCTCACTACACAGCCACTGCGCTGAGTTTGTCTGACTCAGGAGGGTTCACTCACTGGAGGGCGGTCAGCTCTTCGATAGTTTAACGCTTTGATTTGATAACAGCTGGATAACAGCTGGGGAAAGGGACCATTTTTTTTTTTTTTTGGTTGCTCTAAATACCAACTAAGTACAACTGTGATTAACTCGACGCCTCGGAGTCTGGGGATCTGAACAAAAGGTGAAGGTAAAATAGGTGAAGGTCTGGTACTCGAATCAAAAGGGAATATGGCTACCACTTTATGAATTACTTGAGGCCCGCGATTGATTTTTTACAGGCCGAGACGGGCCCTTCCAGAAAACGGCGCCGACATGTAGTTACTGGCTTAATCCGACGCCGGTCAAGCAAAAAAGTTCTGCTAGAAGGCTTCAATTCCAGAAGATTTGAAAACCGCCGGAAGATTGCAAAAGAGCGGCCCAGATAGCTGGTCAAGCGGGCGAAGCACGACACGCAACGACACGCAAGACGAGGAGAACAACCTAGAGGCCCAATTCGAGAAGATCTTGAGAGCCGCCCGGAAGTTTTGAGTCGTTGTCTGAATGTCGACGAAATTTTATCGAACACATTTCTTTTCCGCTGACTTTCTGGAGACGGCGGAGAGGCCCATGTCAAAAACCTTGAGCTCGATGTGCATCTTCTCGTTTAAAAATTCAGTAACACGTAGGTACTGGTCCTGGTCTCGACCATCACGAGCGGAGAAAATTTGACGTTCGGCACTCACCATTCCGGTAGACATGGCGCAAAGGAAAAGCAGAGATATTTCTTAAAGACCTCACGAGATTCTCTCAGTCTTGGAGGCCGGAACTCGATGCCCATGTCTTTTGTTCAAGATTTCAATAACACGTAGGTATTGGTCCTTGTATAGCGGTACTCTTAGCCATCATGCGCGGACAGAAATTGCCATTCGCACTCACCGTTCGCGAATGAATCTCAGAGCACAAGCCAGCAAAAGCGGAGTTTTAGAGACCGGAGAAGAACATTCAAACGTCGTCCGATTAGGGTTCACCTCCTTAGATTAAGATATCGATATATGGTAACGGCGATAGAAGAGTCATTTCTCTGGCAGCCTCCGAGTCTGGGTCCTTGTCATTGTTGGTTGCTAAACGTGAAGGGAAAATCAAATTACTTGAAGGACAAGGCAGACGTACCTACCGCAAGACAGCTCATCTTGGGCACGCCAAAGTGTTAACTTGAAAGGAATCTACTTGAACACCGTTAGATTTTGCAAGGGCATACGCGTGCAACGATACCATTCGTCTCCATTCCTCTTATCATTCATCTTGGGCTCGAGTACCGTAACGTACCCATGACGAGTTCATTACGGGTACGTTTCCGTTCGTTTAGGAGCTTTTTTTGTAATCTTGGATGAATTCCGACGCGTTCAGAAGTTTCTGACGGATTTCCCCAAGTATATGCAATGGAGGGACGTAGGCAGCAGTGAGCCCAGCAGGAAGGTGATTTTTTTGTTCGAGGACAAATGGTCGGAGTCAGAAAGTTTTGAAATTTCAACCTCCGATTGGCGAACCCGATTCGGCCCGACCGAACCTGACCGAAGCTTGAACCTCACCACATCCTCGTCGTCTGGTACTTGGATCTTTCAACTGTTTCTTTGTTCTCCTTAGCCTTTTCCGAAGTGATGAGGAACTTTATGTCTACCCTCTCCATATGGCAGAGAATCTTGATGTTTTCGCAAGTCCCGAAAATAGCAGAGCGGGTATATTCATCTCCTGCTATTCTGCTTCAATTTCTAGGAGATTGGATTGATCGTTGGCCCTTCCTCGACGCCCACCATTTATTCTGTCCTTTGCCCCAGAAAACTGCATTCCGACGGCCCTCCCAGTAATCAAGCTTGATTGGCGGACCAGTCTCGGAGGACGCGCTGTGGGCCTGTGGCAAATTTGTCGTCGATGCTTTTTGGAACCAATCGTCTGTTAGCGAGCTATGAACGGATGCAATGGAAAGGTCAACGCACAGACTCCTACTTCCTGAGTAGTGGGTTCCAGCCGGCGCCTGGCAATTTTTAGTCAAGATTAAAAAGGAAAGCTATCTTCCCAACAGAACTCTGGGATTCGGGGTGAAAATTACAACTCGTTGTCGAATCAAGAAAAGTCTGAAAGGCCAGTGAATGATGGATCGCAACTTTTTTTATCCAAAACGAAGGACTTAGCCAGAATTGGCCGGAAGCCTCATACTTCGTCACCTTCGCGACGAATACCAGCACGCTAGGCAAGTTTCTGTCGTGTTGACTGGCCTAGTGAAGCACCTGAAGCTGGCTTACGGCAAAAATATAGGTCACGTGAAGAGAATTTTTCGACATCGGGCGAGCAGCTCGCAATAGCCTTTCTCTTGGCGAAACTTGAAGGCTCTCCTTGGTTACGGATGCGCTCTGAGTGGAATTATCCAATTTCTTGATTTTTTTTTTCCACGGGCTTTGCTTTTCCAGAGATTATTTTGGGTCCACCGGCGGTGTTACTGGGAGATCGCCCAGATATAAACAGTGGTATCAGATTTACCTCGAAAATCTTCTCGATCCTCATTAACACAGCCCAATATTGCGTCACCAACGTCGCCAGACTGGGATAATTTTCGATTTCAGGCTGTTTTTTTTACTCCAATGATTGCTCGGAGTTTGTTTCACTGGATGCTTGCCCCTTGTCTGGATTCATATCACTCGACAGGAGCTGTGGGATATTGAATCGCTTGAGGGGGCGCGGATGAACTTGCAGCAATCGTATCGGCGTTGCACGGTGTGAACGAATCCAACGCCCACTTACCTCCATTTCTCCGAGTCACGTACAGCCCCGGATTCTCAAGTGCCACCCCTGTGGGTCTGTCAGTTTGTAGAGACGATTGGTCGTGACTGTTCTCAGGCAAGGGATCGAGTCGACGAGTAGGCCGTTTAAAGAAATATTATGGCATAAAATGCTGATTTTTCACTTTTTTGACTTGAGATGTCATCACGGCGCCCTTGTCAGCCAAGCCGCCGCCAAATTTAGGTCTTCTCACCGTTCTTTTTATCCTGCAATGCACGAAAATGAATCCCGCGAACCCTGTAGTTCGAACGGGGCGAGCCGGATTTGATGGATGACTTCGCACAACGAGTGTCTACAGCTTTTTGCTCTATTTTCACCTTGGACCCTCTGCCCAATGTGACGACTGGGCTGGACGTGCTATAAAGCCCCCTTGATTTTTCAAACCAACCACCTTCTCAAATGACCTATCCTCAAAGCTCGTCCGCTCGCAGGGTAGCGTAACCCGTTCTTTCTTCTAGCCCTTCTCACGTCCATCTAGGACCCCATCCCAAGTTTCACGCCCGGCGTACGCCCTCGACGCTCTCGACGCGATGCCTTCTCAGACGTACGACCTTCATTCATATATCTATTTTCTACTAATTAGTCACTTTAGCCAGACGAATCAGCCACCTCAGCCTCCCGCGCCCGTGGATACTGGAAACGGATCTTGGTGGGTGCAACATTGCTCCGCTCGGCGTCTCTTATTTATTTTATTTTATTTTTTGTTAGCGATGCCTCTTCTACTTTTCATCGCCAACCCAGCGAGAGGAGAACGAGCATGTGGTTTCCGACACTGAAGATTGACCACCATGCTCCTCAAGCACCCCCCCACGTTCGTACCATGTCAGCCTTTGACCAGAGGAAGACGAAGGGAACGACGAAGATGTCAAGAATCTGGCCTGATGCAAGGCAGCCCTACGTCTCTGTATATATTCCCGCATAGCATTGCTTCAGCCAAGCAACCAGCGATCCCATCCCCACTAGCTCATTCACTAAGTATTCTAAACGATCCCCGCCCGCCCAACATATGTATCTATAATAATAGACTCAACCTGCGTACCTCCATACTTGAACTCCGCCCTTTCTTTCGTCGCTGTCGCCTTCCCATTCTCGCCCGGCAGACCAGACGCGGGTGTAGCCGCGCTGCTCCAACAGCTTCTGCACCCCGTCCTCACGAAGGAGAGCGCCGAAGAACACCAAGTGCTGCGGCCAAGTGTGTACCCAGGGGTACTGATTCGGCTTTGCTGTAGCTGATTGAAGGACACCCGGTACCGATGTGGGAAAAGGCGAAAGAGGGAAAGCAGGATCAACCGATTGCGGGAAACGCTGCTCGAGATACATATGCGGCGACGCGAAGAACACAGTGGTCTGGTCACGGTAAGTAGTCGGGTCTTGATTTCTATAACAAAAATAGGCGTGTTCGGTACCAGAAACATTGATATATCAGAAGGGACGTACTGGAGGGGGGGCTCGCATCCTAGGGCCCACAGTCTCCCGTTTGCGAGTTCCTTCCGGTGCAGATACGCATGGCCAGGTGTAGAGTGGCAGGGCATCAGGAAACCCACACCACCGTCTCGTAATTCTTCACGCGGCAGGCTACGGATGAAAGTCATAACCTCGATAGGTGCGCTGCAATATAGAAGCGCAATATAGCAAGATACTGGCAAGGTAAGCAAGAGTGTGATCCGAATCCTCCGCTCTAAGGGCAAGGATCGTTTTGATGGGCCGTCGACGGGTGCGGTATGACGGCCCGCCGACATGTCGTATAATGACTTTGTGGCAAAGACATGTAGAATGGGGAGTAATGGGTGAATAAACCGCCATTCCTTATGACCAGCAAGGGAGTAAACACCAATTGTCCATGTGATGCAGCCAAGCATCGTTCCCAGAGCTACAGATCCACGGCCACGGATAATGAGCCATATCTCGTGCAGTACAAATGGCACGGAGGTTGTGCACATAATGGGAATAGCTTGGGAGAGGTAATAATGCCAAGCATTTCCACCGTAGAAGAGCGAGACATTTGAAAGGTTTGTTGCCAAAAAGTTCAGAGGTGTAAAAGTCGGTGTGCCATAGTATAGGGAATCGAGAGCAAATATCCCAGAGAGCGTCACGCCACTGAATGAGTTCATGTTTAGAGCCGGACTGCCTCCAAAGATAGGCTCAAACCTGATGATTACACCGTCTTGAATGATGGCAGCGAACGAGGGGGTACTCGATCGCACTTGCCAAAGAAGATATCCAAACAGATATGTCCAAATTATCGCGTTGGTGGGCCGTACAGCGCACGCCAGAGCAGCAAATCCCAGAGTCAGTCTAACCCTCGAACTGTAAATGTTAATATAGTTCCAATGGCCGCGGAAACAACATACCGGTCCATTGCTATACCGCTACCTGAGGTCCACGGATAGTAAGAGAGCGCAATTGTTGTTAATGAAGTTTCCAGGGAGTTTGAAAGTGACCGGGATAGAGAAAGTGCATGGAACAGAGAGGTAAGGGATACGAGGAGCTACCGGAAGAAAAAGATAACATTCAACTCGTGCGAGAATAAGAAAGGCGACAACAAACCGCAGTGGAGACGTAACGCTCACCGAGAACAGTTTTTGTCAAAGAACAGAGGAATATATCTGTGAGAGATGCGAGACTGCCATGTAAAATACGAGGCCCCCCGATCTCGAAAATATTCAGTCGTTGAACTAACGAAAAGTAAAAACAAGCCTACGACCAGCCAGTCGCCGAGGGTTCCCAAAGTGTCAAGACCAGTCACTTTCAAAAACCAGTAAATAGGAACATTAAGTGCGGGATAGAGAATGCTCCGAATCGGTCGAGGGCTCAGCCATTCCCAAGTCAGATGTCCATAGCCGAAAACAAGATGGTGCGCTGGCTCCAAGGATTGGAAATATTCGTCGGGTTGAAAGACTGTTGAGGTACAGAGGGCAATAAAGACCCGTACCAAGAGCGCAGTGAGAACCACGAAACGCGTTGTTGGCATTAGCTTAACGCGTGGGAAGGTGACATCGGCCGTCGGCATTTCTTTCCGCCAAAATCGCATCACTCCTCGCGCCCGTTATTCCGAGTCAAGCAGGAATCAAGTATTATCAAATGCAACGCTTTGAGACTCCTTCTGTCTTCTACCAATGTTTTCCACCCCTCAGAATTTCGCCCAGTACAACACACAGAGAGATGCTTTAATCAGCGACGACCGTTCTCTCCGTCCTGATCATTCGTCTAAAATATCACCTTCCGAAGCCAAGGCGGACGCGATAATTCGGGAAATCAGGTCGCTAGAAAATACTTCGGTTTGGGGCGCGGACCATGAAGGCGTCCCGCACCCTTTTCCTGGCATGGAATTCTTGACTGGTCTCCACTGCTCGTGAACAAAATGCCCTGCGATACTTACTCATGCTCAGGACGTAATATCATCTTGAAGACGAAGTTGTTCCAGATTCTGGCCAAGGTAATGAGCTTTGGCATGCGGCCCAATTGTTTCTTATTTGGCGAAGATGCCGAAAGGCGCGCTCTTGCACGCGCATCTGGATGCTACTGTGAATGCCGAATTCGTCCTCCAACTTGCACTCGAACAACCGGCACTCCATGTCCGTACGACTCAGCCACTCTCTGCTCTCAACATCTCCAAAATATTACCCGAATTTAAACCTCTGCCCAAAGAAATGTTCACCGATTCTGATGTAACTTTGACTGATTCATCTTACACCCCTGGCTCTTGGGTGGCTTTGAAAAAAGCCAGACAATCTTTTGACCCTGCTCTCGGTGGGCCGGAGGGATTCGATAAATGGGTTATCGGCGGGATGACCATCAACCCTTCCGAAGGTAAGTCGAATTGCGAAAGAGGCTGCTGTGGTGAACTAACAAGAGCTGAAGCATACCAGACCCATAATACTGTGAATAAGGTAGCCTCAGAAAAATATCCGCCGCCAAATCTAGTACCAACGCACGCACAGATATGGGAAAAATTCATCAGCACTTTTGCAGTTTCTACAGCACGTAGTGTCTTTACTTCTCGCTGCCCCTCGTTGATACAAATAAATACAGGGCCTGATTCGCTTTGGACCTGTCTGGGAACAGTACATCTACGAGTTCTTCCGCTCCTCCGTCGAGGATGGTATTTCGTATCTTGAGGTTCGAGTCAACTTTTACCCAAAGTACGTTTATATTGTCTGCTCTACCCATTACACCTACCCCACTGTTCGTTAGATATATGTTCGGCGAGGATGGCAAAGAGAACGTTCCTCACAGAGTTTGGCTCCAACTATTTGACGGCGCGATAGCCCGATTCAAAGCTGATTTGAAGCGTCAAGGTCGAGAAGATGAATTCATCGGTGCGAGGGTACAATCTTTTGCATTCCTTCTGCATTTCATGTGTTGACTTTGTGAGCAGATCATATACAGTACTTTACGCTTCATCAGCATGGAGGAACTCGAGTGGTATTGTGACGATTGCATCAAGCTTTTCCAGGAATTCCCGCACTTGATCGCAGGTTATTCCCTCATAATTCCATTTGCAGAACCCTGCTGATCTACTCACTCAAGGCTTCGATCTTGTCGGTCCCGAGAACGTGCTGAAGCCCTTGATTTACTACGCAGACACACTACTGCGATTTCGTGAACACCAGAAGGAATTGGGCATTGACATTCCCTTCATCCTTCACGCAGGGGAGACGCTGGGCGATGGAACCGAGGCCGATATGAATTTGTATGATGCTATCCTTCTAGGAACTCTCAGAATTGGACACGGGTCAGTAATAGTTCTCCGGTTTTCCAGAATCATGATTAATAACATTTTTTTTCCAGATTCTCTCTGGTCAAGCATCCCAAATTAATGGAGATGTGCCGAGAGAGAAATATTTTGATTGAAGTGTGCCCCATCTCGTACGTGTTCTTCCCGTGCAAGACAGAATATGGCTGATTATTCATTAGGAACGAGATTCTGGTGAGAGAATACCTTTCCATTACTCATGATAACGCTGACATTGTCCAGCGACTTACTTCCTCTATGCTCATGCACCCTCTCCCAATTCTAATGAACAACGGGTGCGTCTCAACATGCTCGATCCTCAAAACTTACTTTTTTTTTTTTTCAGCCTTCCAGTTGCACTTTCCTCCGACGACCCCGCTATGTTCGGAAACATGGGTCTATCCTTCGACTTCTATCAAGTATTAGGCCTTCTGCATCCCACCCTTTGCTCGTTGTAATATTTTTGCAGGTTCTCGTTGCCAGCGAAGTCAATGGGTTAATCGCTCTTAGAGAGCTTGCTCGGGACAGCCTCAAGGTGACTACTAACTTCTCTTGTGGATTGATACTTTTGCTAAAAATTTCAAAGCACTCTACCCTTGATCCTTCGGAGAAGAAGCGTGCGATTGCTACATGGCAGAGACGTTGGGAGAAATTCGTCGAAACGATTATTGCTGTAGATAGAAAGGCTGTGTAACCGTATTTACTATTTGGTTCCGCTACATGCCGTCTTCCAGCCTCCACCTCCCGTCGAGTCTCTGAACGGTACTAGTCGACATAGTCTGATTCAGTTCAGGTATGTGTGCTTCGCCTGTATCCCCCTCTCCTCCATCCCTTCCCCTCACCGTCGTCCCACTCCATCTCCACCAGACCTCACACCCCATCCCAATCCTCTTAAACGGCCTCAATTCCCCCAATCCCTGCCAAATTATCATACAATCTACATTGGAGAAATGGCTGATTCGAATCGCAAGAGGTCGCGATCTCCTTCTGACAGTGAACAGCAGAAACACCCCAAGCGTGCCAACACCGGCGCAGCATCCACTTCGAATGACTCACCACCAAACGTTTCTACAGGCTCTGTTACCCACTCAGCAGCAACTGACATGACCATGGTTGATGAAAAGTCTACATCCCCAAGCTCAGCTCATTCCGACAAGCCAAAGGATGGGACGAAGAGTCCGGCCAACGATGGTGCTGGGAAGACTGGCTCTGGCTCCGTTTCCGGAGAAACTTCGTCGACCGCTGCTACTGCGCCGTCCCCAATGATCCACATGCGTTGTTTGATTGTCACCCAGGATGCATCTATAATTATTGGCAAAGGCGGCACACATGTTAACGAGATCAGGGAGAAGAGTGGAGCGAGAGTCATGGTTTCTGAAAGCATTCCCGGAAATCCGGAGCGTATTTTGAACGTTAGTGGACCATTGGACGCGGTTTCAAAGGTGCGCTATAATTTGGGATGACATTGCACCGTTGTTGATTTCTTTTTATCGAAGGCATTTGGCCTCATAGTTCGTCGTATTAATGATGAACCATTCGATGTTCCTTCAGTACCCGGAAGTCGTGCAGTCACCATCAAGTTTATGATCCCTAATTCTCGCATGGGTTCGGTCATTGGAAAGCAAGGATCGAAGATCAAGGAAATTCAGGACGCGAGCGGTGCGAGATTGAATGCCAGCGAGGGGATGCTTCCAGGCTCTACAGAGGTCAATATATGCGCCTGATTCGATTGGATCTCCATCTGATATTTTCCCAGCGAGTACTCAGTGTTGCTGGCGTCGCAGATGCCATTCATATCGCCACGTATTATATTGGGAACATCCTCATCGAGGCACAGGAGCGGATGCCGTCATCCGCCAATTCCAGTTATCGTCCTTCGACCAATTCCCGCCGACAGCCGCCTCCGCATTCCGCTCCATCCTCGTACACCGGCTCCTCCTATGTCCCCGGATACTCGAATCCGTACGGTTCAGCACCTCCCCCTCCACCTCATCACCACAACCCCCCTCCACAACAACTTCAGACCCAGCAAATTTACATCCCGAACGATCTTGTAGGGTGCATCATTGGCAAAGGAGGCAGCAAAATCAACGAGATTAGGCACATGAGTGCGAGCCAAATTAAAATTATGGAGCCTGGTGCTGTGGCCGTAGACGCGAACGGTGCTCCTGGCACTGGCGGCGAGGGCGAGCGTCTGGTCGTGATCACCGGTCAGCCTGCGAACATTCAAATGGCCGTGCAGCTGCTGTACCACGTCAGTTTCTTCCTGGTTCGTCGTCTCACAGGCTAACATCTTTGGGCAGCGCTTGGAGCAGGAAAAACAAAAGCAAATGCGCGCCTGATACGCACTGTATATATATTTATGGACGCCTTGAGATGTATGTCTTTATGTCGTGGACGTACCTTAGCCTTCGCTTTCTTGAAGAAAATATTTGTTTCTGCGTGATGATCATTACATAAGTGAACTCTTTTTTTCCGCAACCACAACTTCGCACCATGTCTTCTGTTCTAAAAGCCCAGAAGGCGAATGCGACAAAAGGGGACCTCAAGGGCAAACGAAAGGCCGACGAAATGGACGTCGACGACGTTGAAACTCCTCTACCGAAAAAAAAGAAAAATAAGCAACGAGTGCTGCTGCTCTCTTCCCGTGGAATCACCCACCGAATGAGGCACTTCATGAACGATTTAGAAGTGCTACTACCCCACGTCAAAAAAGGTGAGTTTGCATTCTTATTACTTCGTTGTGCAAAGGGCCGAGAAAAATTAGACTCCAAACTCGATTCCAAGTCGCAACTACATCTTTTGCCGGAGCTCGCCGACCTCAACAACTGCAACAACACTCTGTACTTTGAGGCTAGGCGTCATGAGGATCTATACCTCTGGGCTGCCAAAACGCCGAATGGTCCGAGCATCAAAATGCATGTGCAAAATGTGCACACAATGGACGAGTTAAAGATGACGGGCAACTGTTTGAAAGGCAGTCGGGGCCTTTTGAGCTTTGACAAGGCGTTTGACGATACGGAGTGGGGCAAGCTTACGAAGGAGGTTTTTACGCATGTGAGTTTTACTGATTTTCGGAACGAACGAACTCCAAACTGATAGGCGCAGATATTTGGCGTCCCTTCCACTGCCCGAAAGGCCAAGCCCTTCATCGACCACATCCTTACCTTCTCCATCCTCGACTCTAAAATATGGTTCCGCAATTTCCAGGTTCGATCCGTGAAGACCATTTATAACTGGTATTAAACTTCCACAGATATTGGAAAAGGATCCGTTGCAACCCAATGGTCCCCCACAAACGACTCTAGTGGAGGTCGGCCCAAGATTCGTGCTCACTCCGATTCGCATCTTCGAGGGCGCCTTCGGTGGTGCAACCGTTTTCTCGAACCCCGGTACGTCAAAATAACTGTAGAAACCTGCTGTCGCTGACACACACTTGTTCAGAATTCATTTCGCCGACTGCGGTTCGTTCGGCGATTCGGAGAGAGCAGGGTACCAAGTATGGTCAACGTAAGGATGCGGAGCAGGAGAGTTCGAAAAGAAAAGATTTGCGCAAGAGAGCCGAACCTGAACTTGCTGTTTCCAAAGTCTTCGCTTGACACGGTACATACATTACAGCGAATCAATTTTTGAATGATTTCCCTAGCAGCACGTTAACGTCCCTCTGTTTATCCCCGTGGTGAGCGAGCAGGTCAGCTTCCATGACCTCCGTGAATGTTGGCGCCGTCGGTTTCCATCCAAACAGATTCCTTCCTCTGTCAGCTCTGCTTCGGGAATTGCTTCCGAAAAGGTATAGCGAGAGACCGACTCCTCCTAACATACGTTGAACGTCGTCCACGGCGGCTTCTTTTGGTTCAGCCGATTCTATCAGGCCAAGCGATGCCATAATCTTCCCTGTTGCCGCTGCAACATCTTTCCAAGCTACCTCCGAACTCGCATTGAAATAGAAGCCCTGGACTTGATTTCAGCATGACTGAACTGGCAGATTTGCAGGGTGCTCACATTTTTACCCCAACACTCGTCCCTGACAGTTCCTGTTACCACCGAGGCGACGGCCTCTTCCACAACCTTGACATATATACTCATCACATCCTCGATGTGTACGAGGCTCCGGACGTTCTCCCCTTTGGCGACATAGAACGCAGACTTGAACTCCAAAATCGCGTCGTAGAAGAAGGGGACCATGAAGCTTTGCGTGACTCCCGGGCCGTGGCCCTTGCCATAAATATCCGGCGGACACATAATAGCAGTGTGGATGTGCGCTCCGTGGGTCGTCGCCGCCTCGAACACAAGCTTGTCGACGTGCCGATGGATGCGGTCGTCAGGGAGCGCAGCAAGCTCGTCAATGTCGTCCACATCTGACCACACACGGGAGTTAAGCACACCGAATCCAGAGTTGCCGGAGTAGACGTCGGAGATGCAGGCTGTTCCGCTGAGGTGGATGAGGAAGGAAGGCGCCTTGCGCCTACCGAGTCCCGTCAAAAGCGCTTCCATTGCGCCCTTGTGGTCCGAGTCTCCTGCGTCTATGCATGCGTCAATATTGAAAGTGAAGTGCGCTCGTGAGATATTCCACGTACGAATGACGATGTCGCTCTCGGACGCGGCCTTCGTCAGGATTTCTGCACTGTCGTAGTCACCTACGATGGTTTTGACGCGCGGATACGCGTCGACATAGCTCTGAGAAACCTTGCGAAGAATTGCAGTGATCGAGTATTCAGGATGTGCTTTTGTGATCGCGGCGAGAACGCTGCCCCCGATGTATCCTGTTGAGCCTGTGCTATAGGACTGTAAGCAAAGCGCTGGCGACTGTGTACGGATCGTACATCAAAATTTGAGCCATGTCTGCGTGGTGTACTGGACAGTGTATCTGAAGTATATATACGAATCCGATTCCCGACCAATCGGAAATTGCTAATGTACGGGTAAATTGTAAGCCCTCGCATTGGGCTCTCAGTGAGCGCTTTGAACGTTTGAACCCCGGCAGTGTCTTCGCCGCCGATCCCCGAACTTCAACTTCCTTTCTTACTTCCAGCAACTTCGTTACATCTACATCCGCGGGCCGGACCGGACCGTTTCCTTGTTCCCACCGTATGGGACTGTGGGTGTCGAAAATCGGTGATTTTCATGTGGGGAACACGTTAATATTAACGTTGGTGTAAGTCTGGGATAGTTCAACACTTGTTCAACACTCCGGCAGAGAATATTCGAGAGTGATGAGCGGCGGAGATTGCTGCCAGAATACTGCAATTAGTCCGTCGACCCTACGGTGCCTCTAGAGAGACAGACAGGGTAAGAGAATGATACACGCAAACCGCCAGACAAAATGATTGAGACACCCGGACGGCGCCCACGATGCATTAAAATATGTTGGTACTTATTGGCGTAGGAATTGGTGTACATCTTGGCAGATGCGGGGCTGGTACGCAAAAGGTGAATGGGATTTGATGTTCTGTAGCTAAGTACCTCAACTGTAACGCGCGCACAGACGGAAGGACGCAAATTAGAAATTAACCCCTATTTACGTAATTTCCACGCTGCAGCCACGGCAACGCCAAAACGTCAACGATCGGGAACTCAAATTTGCAACTGCTTCCACCATGCGCGAAGAGACTCTCAACATATACGGACTACAATGCGCCGCGAGGCATCCAGGTCGCATTATCTTCCCTTGTAGACCTTTGTCAACCTGGCCTTGTATTCTTTAGTGATCCTGTCGGCTCGTCTGGAAATGCTTGTATGACAATCGTATGACTGCTTGAAACAAAAGGAAATCCAAACTCAAATTGCCGTCGCTTTCTGTCACAAAGGCGATCATTTCCAGATCTGGCAATTCGTTTGTCGTTTCGGGGCAACATCCCGTAGTACAAAAGCCTATTGTTCTGCTTTCAGTCACCGCTAATCACCCACTATACTAACTATATAATCCTTGTACTGCCATTATTCTTTCCTCTATTCTTCACGACCCATTCCTTCGTCTATTATGTCCCTCTCGATCGACATTGTTCCTCTCGCCGACTCTTTGGACATGTATGGAGACCCGCAGAGCTCGTGAGCCTTCCTTCTCTTTCGGAAGACATCGATTGACGCGTCTCCTCCAGTTCTGCGTTTTCTCTTTCCGGGCATGTTAGCATTACGCTCAGCTCCCCATTTTCTGTGTTCGAACGCCGCCGGGCGGCGCGCGTCATCCTTCACTCAGTCCAGATTACCTTCGAGGGCCAAACCGAAACACTCACGACCAGTTTGGGCTATTCCCCATTACGACTGTACTCCCTCGAGAGAGAGCTTCTCGCTTCTTCCGAGCCCATAGAACTCAGCAACGACGACCAAGAAGAAACGGATGAACCATGTACGTCAGCCTTGGCTTGGGTAGTCTGCCTGTATTAATCCAATTAGGTCGTTGGAATGTTGTTTTCGATCTTCCCATCCCTGGTTGGCTACCTGCATCTCATGACTTTGCTTCTGGTGATGTCGGAGCGTCTACAAAATATTTTCTGCAGGCTCTGGTCAAATTTGCGGTCGTGGAAGATCAAAGGGCCACCTCCTGGTCTTTCAGCACATTTTGCTCTCCCTTCCGTCCTTCTCGGATTCGGTCGATAGAGACATGCAAAGCCATCACCTTACGACGCTTCGTCGAACCCCCCACGGACGAACCGACGCCACCTGGACTTGTTAATTATCTCCTCAGTGCACCTAAACCGTCTAATAAGACCAAGGACATCCCTTCCGACATTTTTTCTAAAATCCAAGTCCTGGCGTCCGTACCAGAGCACGTGGACGTCTGCGAAGATAACGTTCCATTTACGCTTCGTCTGCGAACCAAAGATCTGGAAGATGGGGATTGCGAGCGGCTCCAAGTTACGAGCTTCACAGTGGATGTCGTCCAAGAAGAGATATGCCGGTGAGTATTGCTTATATCTTCATCTTTTTCATCTTTTTCTTACGCTGTTGCCTCAGGCGAGTGAGACAGGCCTCTGAATATCAGATGCGATATCCCATACCTTCGCAAGATTCTCAACCTCCGAACAAACCACTTATCAGCTCTCATCACATGAGGGATATGTATACGCTGGGCTTGTTCCTTGCTCCATCGGCCAATCCAAACCGCGCGATGTGTTCCACCTCACTGTTGCCTCCCGGGGAAACAGGGACATATCATTTGAGCGGAGGCAATCGCATTTTCGCGAATGATGCGGTGAACGATACGGCGACGTGGTACACCATGGAGACCACCATCCCTTTCATTCAGAACTTCCCTCCGGTAGATGGCGCCTCAGACTGGGAAGGAGCGTCGAAGGTGCGACCTTCGACTGCAAGCCCCCTCTACGACGTCTCGCACTCGCTCAAGCTCAGCCTGCGCTGCGAGTACGAGATACCCGATAGCACCGAACCCGTGGTCGCTGATCTGAAATTCATCGTCCCCCTTACATTCGGGCGGATCGCACCTCCTCTCCCCCCGCGAGACATCTTGCCTGCCCTCTTCCACTCGATGTGCTTGCCTGACGGCGCGTATCCTCCCATGCCCTCCTTACTTCCCTACGGCGCCAATCTTCCTGTATATTCCCAGTTATTCGACTCGCACGGAAATCGCAAGATGGATGCCACGCCTCTCCCTCTTTACACCCCAAGATCTTCGTCTGATTCACCAGTCGACCTTCCATCTTCGAACGAGAAACAAGAGGAGCTTCAGGTCATGACCGTTTAATACTAATGCTAATAACTTGTATCTTTGCTCTCCTTGCTTTGCGCCTTGTGCTGTTTTCAGCTGTCGTCCTTCTTTATTTCACGCACCTAACCATAGTACTAATTCCTCCCTTCTGTATTTTTCTCTCATTTCGAAGTAGAAACAGCTGTAGCAACACACTCCCATTCGTCACATTAATGCAATGCAACCATTTCAAACGACGTTGAGATTGCAAGAATTGATTTCGTCAAACAGCAATCAAAATACATCCCAACACGAAAAATAACAAATTCCTTAGATCGCCTGGTTCTCCTTGTCTGCAGCAACGCGCGAGGTCGACGTGACCGGCGGCGCCTTGATTAGAATTGCACAAGAACGCGAGCCGGCGGGATGGGGGGCCCAGAACTCGGGCGGCGGAGTCTCAGCGCGCGGTGTCACTTGCTTGAAGAACACAGTTTGCTGGCGCAGAGGCGGGCGGCCGGGTCTTGGTTGCGGCGTCGGACTCTGCTCCTGGTCGAAGCGGAACTGCTGGCCACGGTAGCGCAGGACAGCGGGGTGAGCGGGCACGAAAGGCGCTCGGGGCGTGGCGGCGCATGTCTCCGCAAATGGGTCGTCCAGGTGCGTGGGGCGGAGCGGAGGGGAGACGGAGGGGACGCGGGAGATGCGCGTGGCGGTGAAGGCCGCCACCTTGCGTACGAGGTTTGCACGAAGCTCCGCATGCGGCGAACTTGAAGAACGAGGCGCAGGAGGCCGATAGGTACGGGGAGGCTCGAACTCAGGTTTAGGCGATGCGCAACGCGATTCGAGCGGTGAGAGAAGCCGCAGCTCCTTCGTGCTTGTTGAAGGAACTAGAAGACCGAGACCGATACCACCAGGGGTGATGATTGCTGGCGCTGCCTGGGCCCGGGCTTGAATGTAAAGCGCCGTCTTTTCGGTCAAGGTCGTTGGAGGGTTGGTCACAAGCAAGGAGTCCGCTGGTGCGGCATGGTTTGATGCCTCGAGTACGCTGCTCGTGATATTGTTGTCGAGCGTTTGAATCTGCGGCTCTCCTTCAAGTAGTACAACCTCCAGACTCTTCGCCTCTCGAACATCCGTCAAGTCTTGCTGCACTTCAATCTGCGGCTCCACCGTCTTGACAATGTCATCGCAATCCGGTTGTCTGTCTTCGTTCGACCCAGTCGGCAACTGAATCTGCGGCCCTCCATCGGACACCTCCGCGACAGCCTTGACCTCTGCCCTCGGGCTCCCCGCCAGTAGCGCTCGTGGTACGCGCCTCGTCTTCGGACGCATTCCCGGCGCACATCCCCCCAAGAGCGTGAACACAAACGCCGACGCCTGGTGCGCGAATGCTAGCAAACCAATACTTAGCGCGCCAGCTTCGATAAGTTGCGGATTGAGGGCCGCGGGGCGCGGCGCAGCGATCGTGGCGCCGGCGCTGAGGTGGAAGCTGCGGCGGCGGGCGGTCATTGTGTGCGTTGCGAATGGATAGGGTGTAGAGCAAAGAAAGTCGGCGAGTCGAGATATGAAACAATGAGAGTCGTCGTAGGCGCACGGCGGGACGGTGGAAATTAACAAACGAGAGTAGTCGTAAGCGCACGGCGGCGCGGTGAGGAGAGGTTGAGACGGCAAAGGAAAGAAAGCAGTGTTGGTGTTGTTTGCAGGTGGCTGACTGCTCAACTAGTTGCTTGGCTCAGCAATTAAGCTGCCAAATTTGCGGCTGACATGTCTGTCGCATTGTAGAGTGCAATGTTACACTGAAACGCGCAGCGTACGCGCTTGAAGTTGTCGCAAGTGAGCCGTGTCACGGGACCGCGAATAGGGGCTTGATCGCGACTAGAACTCAACTCTACAAAATCCCTACAACCAGACACACGAATATACCTTTGGGTGCCGACATCTACTGTTACAACTTCGCCTGTGGCGGTATGATCTTCCCCTGCACCATCCCCGCAATTTCGCGCGCTGGCATAAAACAATTAGCACAGCGCGCGACAGAGTAGACGAGTACATACCCATCTCCTGTGGCGTCTGTTGCACAATCTGTACGGCGGAATAAGCAGATAGTAGAGTAGCAGAGTACACACGCACCAAATGCCCCGCCTGTGCGATGCGCACATTCGACGAGTTTGCGGGCCGCCGCCACACACGCTCCGGCGTCGCCCCTGGTTGGCCGAGCCTACAAGATTGAAACATTGAGACAGCGCTGACGACGACAAATGGCACGAGACGCACTCTGGCTCCTTGGGGTCGCCTGGGAGCACCCACCGCAGCGGGATGCGTTCATCGAGGGTGGGAAGCATATCCCACACGGGCGCGCTGCTCTTCGTCGCATTGAACGCCAGCGCCTCCTGTAGCGCAGGCATCGCCAGGCGCACGCCGCCGCCCGGCGTATCAACGAGACCGTGCGCGACATACGCCGCGAGGACACGCGGGTCCCAGGCCGCGAAGAAGGGGTTCGCTCCTAGAGCCGCCTGCGCCTCTTCTCTGCACGCAAGATCAGTTGAATGGATGTCGCTAGAGAGAGCGACGCACCGCGAAGGCCAGGTTTCGCGGCGCGCGAGGGCACCTTCCATCAACGAGGGCCCCCTAGGGTCGTGAGTAGGGGAGCCGTAGCGTATGATGACGGGATCCACGAGCGTGAGCGCGGTGAAAAGACGCGGGTGTGTAATGGCGGCCCAGGTGCTGGAGCGTATTTGTCTATTGTGTCGGCCGAGGTAGGGCATGGAACACACCAGCAACAGCCCCCGAACGAGTGCCCGACGGCAAACAATTTGCGTTCGGAGAATCCGCGCACCTTGCGCAGTTCACTTTCTTCGGGAGCGACGCGCGGGAGGTGTGCTGGAAGGGAGGCTACGATGCTGCTGGGCAAAAAGTGTAGCAAGAAGTTGAGTACGTCGCGCGCGTCGTCGGCCCAGTTGCCTTTAATAGAAATTAAATACGACCACTGAGTACCAGAGAGCGACGCACAGGAGGTGAATGGGGTGCCGGCGTTGAGTAGAAACGACGCGCCGTGGTGGGTTGCCTCCCAGGCCCATATCTCGTCAATGACTGGTCCGTTGGGGATCGCAAGCAGGTCCAAGATGGTCGGTTCATAGATCTATATGGAGGAGTTGCAGCATCATGAGCATACCGATGATCCCTGCACAGACCTCCTTGGGAAACCCATTTGCGTGTGCAAGAAAGAGGGTGACGCCCGTGCTGAGCTCGTCGCCGACGGCGTCTTTGCGCGCGTAACGGTTCACGGCGCTCCATAGCACGCGCTCATGTCGACCGTGCTGTCTCTCCGTCTGTGCCTCGACCCACGCTTTGCGTTCCGCGTTTCTTGCGCGCCGCTCCGGCTTGCTGGCTGTGTCGGGTGCTGGGGCCGGCGGCGGAGACTCGGGGAGTGCGGTGGAACGCAAATGGGCCGCCGGAACGAGATGGGTGCTCACGCTATACCTTGAATCGGCGAATGAACGAGGAGGAAGAGGAGAGGGAAGTGGATTTGGTAGGGCAGAGGCTGGTGGGGGTAGATCGGCAGCAGAGGAGCGTGCACGATGCCGGTTGTAGGGTGCGGGGAAGGCGGCGGTGCATAGCTGGCCATGGCGGCTCGGTTCAAGAGGCGAAACGATAGGCGCATTTCATTTGCAAATTGAAAGGATTTCAAAAGACCGGATAATCCAGAGCCGAAAGCCGGTTCATCATGAAAAGTCGCTTGGACCGTTGTATCATGTTCAATTTCTCTTTTCTTAGAGCTCACGTTCAGACCTCATCTTGGAGGACCCAACTTCACCGGAGTCTAGCCAACCGATACCAAAACACTCGAGCTCAACGCCAGCGTCTCGATGAACCAGTTATTGTGCTCAAGCTGCAATAACGTTTTCGTGTCCCGTGCACGCGCAATTATAGTCCAATGCAGGGTCAAATAAAGAATCACTTCATAAGGCGCAGCCCAGAAGCTCAGAAGACTCTTGGAAGCCTCCAAACTTGGACAAAAAAAGACCATCAAAATTCAATGTATGATGCCTTCCCTATTGAGTGAGACGCAAAGGAATCGATGCGTCGACTTGATCTTTAATATCTGCATGTCTTCAAAAACGCCTATCCCTCCCCCAAAAAATATGACCTACCTCGAAAAACGATCCACCATTATGCAACAAATACTAGACGCTATGGGCCACGACTGCTGGGCAACCCGGTTCGACCGCTTTAAGGTAAGCTTGTGCTCCCGTCTTCAATATCGGCTCCACTCAGCTGCCAAAAACCCAGGCGGTCATCCGTGATTCCGCGCGTGAGGTTGAGCTCGACGGCCTGACGAGACATGAACAAGAAAATCAAAACAAGTGGAAGAAACTTGTCAAAATAGTACATACGCGGCTCCTCGTGCCCCCCACTACTAAGCGCTTTCAAAGGTCGTCAAAGAATTTCCGGACTTGGAAAAATACCAAGACCACTGGCCCGTTATCGCATACTTCAACCGTCTGGTAGCCGATCGGGTGTACTGTTTGAGCCAGAAAAAAGACCAAAAAGTTCTCCAAATGGCTACCAGTTCTGGTGCATATTGATATTTCTCCAGGAAAAATCTCGACCCGACTCGAATGTAGACTCCGACCGTGAATCAGACGACATACCTCTCAGCCTTGCTTCATCTGACCCCCGTCGCCACTCCAAACCGACCCTTCCGCCTACTCGAACTGCTGGCAAACGCAGCGCCGAGCTCGACGACGACTCTAGCGAGGTGCGCGCCAAACGCAGGGCAAGTTCGTCCACATCCAAATCCAACGACGTGCCAGTCGGACCGAGGTATTATATTGGGAAGAACCCGTCCAACTTCAAGACTCCGGCGCTGCGAAAGGTGCGGCATATCTCCTACCATGTGCTCAACCAGTGGTGACACCGACTAGGCTCTAAATTCTGCAACAGTGCTGAGTTCTGATGATGAATCCGACACGGACGCCCGGTGCCCCAGACCCTCCGCCGCCACTTCGTCCCAAGTGTCTTCTTGCCCCGCAACCCAGCCGTCTGGCGCGATGACTGTGAGTATTCCCCATTCCTACAAGTCCTGTCCAATGTCCGTGCAGCGTACACCATCAACTCCCGCACAAGCACAAGACAACCGCAACGACTGGCCGTACTGGTGCGTCTGGTGCAAGACTGGGGCACCTCCCACCGTACCGGAGCGCTACACCAAAGAGCTGCGCCAGCTCTTCCCGGGCGACAGTGTGCACACCCTCACGGCCATGGGCATCCTGCACGACCTCCACCTCCGCGTCCTCGCATCCATCGGCGAGCCCAACCGCCGCGCCTTCTTGCTCTCGTTCGTCCCGACAAAATACACGCAGTTCAAGGCGCTCGAGATGTCCGACGCGCTGAACAAGTTCAGTAAGGACCACGCGGACGAGGATTTCCCTACGGGCGAGATTCAGGTGGTACGCTGAACTTTCTGAAACGCCGTTCTCCACGTGTGTGCCTGATCAATGCATTCCCCAGTGCTCCAAACACGCGAATGAGCATGCTGTCCAAGTGCCCTCCGAGCTCGAAGATGTCCTCCAGACGCTAGGGATGGAGGAGCTCGGCCCTGCGGCCGTGTTTCTCGGGATCAAGACGAATACGAACTTCCAAACGGCGCGCCGGTTCGATGCGGCAGCGAGAAAAGATGTGTTTTTCAACAACATGAAAGGGATTCAGCCCAGCGCTTTTCAAAATATGATGCTGGAAGTTGCGTTGGCGGCTCCGTTGTAAACATTCATTAGTACAACGACGTTATGAAGAGCGGAGGCTCGCGAAAACAAAAGAAGTGAACGGAATTTGAATGTCATAAGGACTCGATATTGTACCATACTTCAAATGTTCTGATCATAGCTCAGTACTGTGTGGCGGTGAAGGCTCGGATGCTCGGGCCGGCTTTCCGATTGTGACTCGAAGTGACCCTACCTCTCTGTTCTAGCTTTTCTCTTCTGCGCATCGTCGTGCATCGTTGTGCTTCTCACAATGTCATCTGAAATTCCAAATACCCCGACCCAGCGTGCTGTCGAGAATCTGGCATGGAAATTACGCCGGCGGTCAGTTTCGTCGCGCGCAAGCTGAAAACGCGCATGCCATTTACACGCGTTTAGGCAAATCGTTGGCTCCCGTGCGACGGCTTTAGAAACGCTGCTTGTTCTACGCCAAGTTATCTCGAAATCTCGCTTCTCCAGCATGGAACAGCTTGTGACTATAATACGGAGTGTTGGACGGCGGCTAGTGGAAGCACAACCGAAAGGTTCAGACGTTTTTACATGTACCATACGTCGTCTCATTCGTGCATGGAATAGAGCACTCTGTTGGGAATACTGTGCGAAAAGTATTGCACCATATACGAGAGGAATACCACACAGCTACGAAGGGGACGGCCGCAACGTCGTACAGTGGTTTTTCGATTTCCAAATTTATACAACTTGGCCAGCCACGAAAACATACTGCGCTCCCCAAGGCAGAGAACAAGGGTACTTTGAAAGAGAACGATCCAGATGATCCTGACTCTTTCGCTCGGAGTCTCAAACCTGTGCTTATGGAGGCAATCCAAGACGTTCTAGATGAGTTGGAGACAGTCTATGACAATGTTTCCAAAAACGCACAAAACCACATCCACTCCGAGTACGCTGCATTTGTCCTCTTTTATGAATAAATATATGAATAACGATCAACAGTGAAATCATCTTGACGCTTGGCATGTCCAAAACCGTGGAAGCTTTCCTTATATCCGCTGCACATCATAGAAATTACACGGTGATGGTGTTGGAAACAGCACCCTCGTTCGTTCCTCCACCTTATTTCTCACAAACCTTCCTTACGCCTTTATTCAGATATGGCGGACGCGACATGGCGCAGACACTGTCCACAGCCGGCATATCAACATTTCTAGTGCCTGATTCCTCACTGTACGGTCTGATGTCCCGTGTAAATAAAGTCATCCTCGGCGCACACGCCATCCTCGCGAATGGCGGCATGTTCGCCATCACAGGATCGCTCCTCGCTGCGACGGCAGCCCACGAACACAGCACTCCGGTCGTAGTGTGTGCCGGCCAATTCAAGCTGACGCCACTGTGGAATCTGTACCATGAATACGGCGCACTTGATTTCGGGGACCCCAGCCAGGTGTTAGGATTCGAAGAAGGCAACCTGGTCGACAAAGTGGATGTGGTCAACCCCTTCTACGACTATGTGCAGCCGAACTTGATAGACGCCTTCATCACCAATGAGTACGTGGTCCCCTGAAATTGCACGGCTTACAAATGCTCATATGTTTCCTAGCGGCGACCATCCCCCGTCATCAATATATAGGTAAGATTGTTTCAATTGGCTTGGCTTCGCTTATCTTTCCCTAGACTCATCAAGGAAACGTACGACGACGAAGATAACGAGCTATAGATTAGTCCCTGTACATACACTACTTGCTTTTCGAGCTCATTATCTCGAAGAACGCTTCTTGGGGCATGTCTACGGTGCCCACGCGCTTCATTCTGGCCTTTCCCTCCTTCTGTCTCTCTAGGACCTAGGCGGAGATGAGCGGAAGCGGCGTAACAAGAATGAAATTTCTCGCCTTCATTTTCCTTTCGACATGTCCTCCATACAAACCTGCAGTTACGTCTGCTCGATACGCAGAAAGCGTCTCCCGCGCGATGATCTTCTTGCCAACTGCGGCTTGGATTGGAACTTCGAATTGTTGTCGTGGTATGACTTTGACTGGACGTTCCCCGCGGTCAGATTCATCGTGGAATCAAAAGGCGATTCAAATGTTACCCAGTTTTTTCACCCATAGTTTGCCGATGGCGTCCTCGTGCGAACGATGGACGATCAACGCCAGAGCGTCAACAGACTGGGTTCACTATTATAAGTATATTTGGCCATGAAGATGATTTTATGATTACCTTTCCATTGAGGAGGAAGACCATCTGTCCATCTATTCAGCAAAATATCACGATGTGCACAATTGAACGCACCTTGGCGAGATTACTCGCCTTGTAGCCAGCTTCCTCGTAACTAGAATACCGCATTAACACAACGAATGCCCAGTAATGTTGAGGGCCTACTCGAAGCTAGCAAAACCAGAGCTACGACTCTTGAGCTGGTCGAAAAAATCCGTCACTATCTCACTCAGCGGCATAACACAGTTGAGCATGATGCGCGAGGAAGAGCCGGTTCCTGTTAACTTAGGGTCTTCAGAAGGGAGGCCGCTGGTCTAAATGCAAGGGCGTGCCTGCGTCGAGATACCGGTGCTCCAGCTCCTCCGCCCGGTGGCTAAAGCAAAGGTCCATCATGTCGCCGAAATATTCTGTGGATGATATAAGCGAGTAAATCTCGGCGTTGGAAAAGCCCACCTTCTGGCGCAATGATGGACGCCTTTACAACAGGTTCTTGCACCTCTAGGACCTTGCTTGATGCATCGATTGCGTCTGGGAATTCCGTTGGGTTGCTGATGAACACCTCCCGGTCCCTGTAAACGACTGCCGCCATATTCAGACACACGAACTAGCCCAGAGAGACGCCTCACTCTTGTACGGAACCTTGATAAATGTGAGCTATCATTCTGATTAAAGTGTCGACGGGTTTACCGTTGGGGCGGTGATGATGATGTTAGCATCGTGCTCGTCTTCCAGCCTTTGCTTGAAGACATCCAGATGTAAAGAGCCGAGGAAACCAAGCCTACACCCCTGCCCGAGGGCAGTTGATGACTCCCTCTGGACGGTGACGCTCCTGTCCGTGAGCGCTAACTGAGTTACCTTGTTCAAGATGTTGCTGTCAGAATTTGAGAGGAAGCTCACTCGTTTGATGGACTCTTCTAGCTTGGGGAAATCGCTTGTGTCGATTGGGAAAATGCCTGCGTACACCTAAGGTAATGTGTGAGCTATAAATTTACAGCGTGGAAGAAGAGTTACCATCGCTTTGGCAGGCTTGAACCCGGGCATAGGATCGACTGCAGCCCCAACGCGATAGAGTGTATCGCCAATGTGCGCTGGTTGGACGATGAGTGAAAAGATTTCTTGGAAAGAGGAAGAGATTTGGAGTACCTTCAGAGGACTCCTTCATGTTACAAGCGATATAGCCGACCTGGCCAGGATGGAGACCAGTAACGGGAATCTCCTCTGGATTCATGATGCCGATATCAGTGATTTCATACTTCTTTTTGGTATGAC
Organism: Mycena capillaripes; assembly: GCA_029204075.1. Classification (NCBI taxonomy): domain Eukaryota; kingdom Fungi; phylum Basidiomycota; class Agaricomycetes; order Agaricales; family Mycenaceae; genus Mycena; species Mycena capillaripes. The sequence goes on from JARHKZ010000051.1 coordinate 214,736, forward strand.
AAGAGGCAATTCTGTCGCCTGGAAAAAGCTGAGGTTGTGAACAATCGAGTCTCGTTGATGTCCCGTACCCTTCTTGAGGATCCCATCCTGAACGGCAACCAGTGAAATGACACCTCGATACCTGTCGTACCTGTAGGAGATGAAAGCTAGGTCATGGTACCACGAAAATTTGACTTACATAGAATCAAAAAGGAACGCCTTAAGTGGTCCCTTAACATTACCACTCGGAGGGGGAATCCGGTCTATGATAGCTTGAAGGACCTGGTCGACACCGCGGCCAGTCTTTGCAGATATATGAATGATGTCTGCAGGATCTGTTCCAAATGTGGATTCCATCTGTGCAGCGATGCGTTCAGGTTGGGCTGCGGGCAAATCTATCTGAATCCATTGGTTAATTGGAAGAACTTTACAACAAGTCCCTTCCAAGAACCTTGTTTAAGACGGGAATAATCTTTAGTCCGCGCTCCTGTGCGATGTGGAACACTGAGATAGTCTGCGCCTGGACTCCTTGACTAGCGTCAACCTGCAGAACTATTTTAAAAGGCGTTGGCAGTACATGATATGATCATACAAGAAGAAGAGCCCCTTGGCATGCGGCCAGCGACCGTGAAACTTCCCAAGCAAAATCAACATGTCCCTAACACACGCGTCAAAAGCCGACGTAGTGAATAAGTGAGCCGAACTGTACGGGCGTGTCAATGAGATTGAGGACGTGTTGTTTCCCGCCGAAGGAGTGTATCATGCTGTATGTGCATAAATATTGAGCATTTATCCCTTACAAGATCACTTTAGCCGACCTTGCGGTTTGCGCCTTGACTAGGGTCGTTGGGATTCAGTAATAAGTGATACCAGCATGAGGTATACTCACCGGTGATACCCCGCTCTCGCTCAACCTTTAGCTTGTCAAGAACCTGCTCGTTCTTGCCAACTTCCTTCTTTTTTATTGTTCCCGTCAGCTAAACATCCATTAATTCGCAAATTTCTCAAACCGCATAAATCGAACCTCCAGGAGCCTGTGAAACGACAATCAGAGGCAGTATTAAAATAAAAGATACGGAGAGTGCACCAACCTGTCAGCAAGTGTCGATTTACCGTGGTCTACCAAAATTCGATCGGTACGCGCGTGAAGGTGATTTTTAAATACTTACCGATGTGTGCTATGATGGAGAAATTTCTGGGTAGTCTCAAAACCAGGTCGGCGACTAAAGCTTGAGTTCGCGCACCGTATCAAGTCGCAGGGGAAGTCTTCCATGGCTACAGGCTTTGGGGCACGCCAGCGACTTGAGGTACTGAAGCGTGCACGGTGCGCGGGCCCCAGAATTTTGAAGCACGCATGGCGCCATTGCATTAGCATGGTCGCAAAGTTTTCTAGGTCAGCTTTCCAGGTCAGGGCGTCGCTTCACGGTCCATAGGTCGTTGAATCGCCAGTGCAAAAATCGCGTCGCCGAAAAGAGAAACGATCGGTGATCGCCGAACTCACAGCCACAACTCAACGATGGACTCGTCCCTCGCCGCCGCGTCCGAGGCCCGGAAGGCACGACTGCTGGCCTTGAAGCGCAAAAAAGACGGGATACAGGACGATGGGTGCGTTTGTTTCTCCGTCTTTCTTTTCTTACGCACGTTTACACGCCATATTCAGCCCAGCAGAACCCGTAATTAAGAGCCGCAACTTTGACCTTGAGTCGCGAACGATTAAGAAACGCGCAATCATCCCGGAGGACGTGGACATGGAGGACACCGTCGAAAAAGATGTTGCCGGTCTTGCGGAGAAAATTATCGCCGAGGACGAGGAGCGGCGCGCGCAGGAGCTGGTACGTCGTACCACTTCAGTCTTGTCTTAATCGATGCCAACGAACACTCTCTGCATAGGATGTATTTAACATCGCTCCCAAACGGCCTAACTGGGATTTGAAGCGCGAGATGGACAAAAAGCTATCAAAATTGCAACGGCGGACGCAGGAAGCAATACACACTTTGATTCGTAAGTCTTGCTCTTCATTCCTTGCGCAGCACTCAGTCTAGTTGCTCAAGGCCAGAGACTTGCCGCCCAAAAGGGTGACGCCGATGACATTGCCGGCGCTATGCGCGCGCAGGAGAAAGCACAAAATAATGATGACGACGACGACGATTGAAGTTCTTCTGGACTACGTGTAACTTTAAACGCTTGCTGTATTTCTAGTACCATTACGGTCTAATTTTCATCTAGTAATTGGGACCTCTGCGTCACGGTGCAGATGGAAATCTCTTGGTGCACTTTACAGCACTGTCTCAAGTCACCTGTGAAGTACAGGCCTCTCCTTGCCTTGCCTATGCAACAACGTATGGCGATCTAATAACTTCTGTGGGGTCTAGCAACCATTCCACGAACGTTGTGCAAGAGGGCATCAATTTCTGGGACACATTAAGAAAGCAGAGCTTGTGTTCAACTGGTTTGGATTTCCAAAGAATCGGATCGTCTTTCCCAATTGCGGGGCAAATGTTGGCGGGATATGATTTTCGAACATGATTCTCTTTTACGTTCAAGCTTTCAAGCGCAGTTCGAGTTCATATCTCTTTTGTTTTTTTCCCTCGTCATACCGCAAGAAACAACCTCGGAAGTGTGACCCCTGAAATTTTTTGTCAAGGGTTTGTTCTACTGCTTTCCTGGCGTCCTTTACGACATTTTTGGGTGAAAGTCGGGGGTATGTGTATCTTTTATCGCACTCCCCCCGCTCATTTGTGATGGGCAGCCTGAGCTTGATGCCTCAAAGGCACCCGAGTTCCTGAAACTACTGGACAAGATTACTTTCGTCGCATGGGAAATGTCCTCGACCTTTATGAAGTCCTCTTCCACCGTGGCCACGCCACGTCGCCCGACCCGTTCTTGGTGATCCTCCACGATGACGTTTTCTCCAAACGCGATGAGTACTTGGCCTGCTTCAATTATGTGTTCGACCCAACAAACTCGATCCAAGAGTTCCAGGACCACGATCCTAAAACTGGAACCTCGACCAACAAGAAGAACATTATTAGGGCGGATGTGGTCTGGCGCAAGACCAAGCGCTGGGCTACGAGACTACCGGCGCATGCCATATAGGCTCGAGTGGGTGCTCCGTGTGGAGTCCGTCGTCATTCCCCCCACGCCGCGTTGTGCTGCGCGACGACCTCCCGACTCTCATAGAGGGCATTTGGCCAGATTCGGCGAACTATACCAAGATTTGCAGGATAGGGCAAAGAAGATTGAGTCGGTCAGAGTGGGCATAGCTGATGTAGAACTGTCTCTCGTCGGTACATCGTACGCGACGATCTTCTTTCACCGTTATTTAAGTTTGGTTGCCACTAGTGACAAACCGCTTAAACACAGTGGTCAAAGAACGTAGCATACAAGTGACGCATGTATGTAGTACGGGCCCCGGCTGTTTCTTAACGGGACCGCGCCGGAATAAACCTACATACCTGACGAATTTGCAATCCTCTTACAATGGGATATGGTACCTAGTTTGTCTAAGCAAAGCTTATGTAAGCTCAAGTACTTGAATGTTTAAGTCGATTCTTCAGGTCCTCAATTTTTTTTGGCTTGGCCGATACAAATTGCATGGTTGGCACAGTTCTTCCGCTGCTCCATAGGGGTGCCGGCGCACAAATGAACTTGAAATAAGAGTTTTCCGTATTTGCCGGGAATTGGAATAAAGCGCATTGTTTAGGCGGATATCTCCAGTTGGTTCTCTTGTCGCTCCACTCTCTTTTGTCCCTCCTCTTCACCTCTTTCCGACCCCCACTGACCTAGCATGCACGCCTCACAACTCTACATTTTTTTAGTCGCTTTCCTTGTCACGATTGTGGCGGCCGACTCTTTTCACGACGACCAGCGGCTGAGACGGACACACAAGGCCGTTGCGCGCTCGAAACCTGCTGAAGTTGTAGTTGCACGCTCCACGAAACCCGGCAGACGTTCAGTTAGAAGGCGGTCTTGCAGGGCCCCCTCCAACTCTACTTCCAGCGCTGTGGTGTCTACTTCCAGTGCCGCCGCCAAGACTGCGATTACAACACACACCAAGGCCACCACGACCACGACCTCGACCTCGACCAAATCTACTTCCACCGGCAGCTCTTCCGGCGGCGGTGGCGCGCTTTCTCTGGCGGCCCTCTTCCCGGAAGGGACGCCAGGCAAATCGTGGACCACCTCCCCCAAGTCGCCGTCTGCACTGCCGCTCTCGGACAGCACATTCCAGTTGACGCATTTGATTAAAAATCTTGCACACACATACATGGCTGCACCGGACGGCAAACAGGCCATGCAGGCAACGTATCCTGAAGGTTCTTACACATTCACGCACTCTCCCCAGGGTGGCCTCTCTTTCTACGCTCCCGGGCCCAACAGCCTTGACATGACCACTGCCAAGACTTTGACTCTGGGGTACTCCGTGTTCTTTGAGGAGGGCTTTGAGTTCAATAAAGGAGGTAAGTTGTGACCTTTCTTTGGCTAACACAATTTTAATTCGTTCCTCGCGTTACAGGTAAACTTCCTGGGCTGTACGGTGGAAACGATCCCGACGTCGCCATCGGCTGCTCTGGCGGTCGGCGCTCGACGGAGTGCTACTCCGTGCGCCTCATGTGGCGTACGAATGGCATGGGGGAATTGTATTCTTACCTGCCAGATTATGAAGTCGACGGCTTTGCTGCGAACAAGAGGGTTTGTGACGTCGCGCCGTTTTCCGAGTGCAATCCCGAGTACGGTGCATCCGTCGGCCGGGGCGCTTTCACATTCCCCACGGGCCAATGGACCACTGTGTCGCAGCGCGTGAAACTCAACGACCCGGGCCAGGCGAACGGGGAGATGCAGCTCTGGGTGAATGGCAAGAGCGTCATTGACGTCTCGGGCATCATCCTGCGCGACAGCGCGGCAGGAAGACACCGGGGTATCCAGATGCAAACATTCTTTGGTTCGTATTCCTAGCGTTGAGTGCAATGCCCATTTGATCATGTTATTTCATACAGGTGGCAGCGAGTCGACATGGGCCTCCCCGAAGACCCAGAACTCTTACTTCTCCGACTTTTCCGTCGCCATCATCGAATCGCTCTAGCCAGCTCACCAAGAGACACGACAAGACACCACTAACGACTAATACACACACACTTGCATACACACTTTCACTAACGGACCTCATCGCTATCATTCATTGCATCTCATCGCATCGTACATACATTCGTTTTCCGTCTCTCATCTGCGCTAGTCGTCCAATCGACCGCAAGGGCCCTAGCATTGGTCCTCGCGGCCTCAATGCTTTCCTCGCCCGACGCACTGGACCTGCGTCTCGGGCCCATTTTAACCACGCACTGGACTAGTAGACCGTGCCAAGCGCTCATCAAAGGTCGGACTGGGTTGCGCTGGAATCCTGCATCCAGTTTATTTGTATCGCTAAATACACAGAGATGGATTTTTGGACCCCATGTATCATATACTTCAGTTCCCTTGCGCGCGCTGTTCGAAGTTTCTGCAACCCGCGATCCGCAAGATCATCACTTGTTCAGTCTAAGGATTTTGCGCATTCAGCACGCTAGATTGTACATCGTTGTGTATGTTACTTGTAAATAGCCTACTGGGCTGGTCTGCCCTGCGCATGAGCAGCAATGTGCCAGTCCAGAGTGTCAGCCCATTTGGGTAGGAGCTCCGAAATCTGCTCCACATCCTTGTCGCCTCGTCCAGACAAGCACTGTTAGCACAGATTAGCCTTCGGACTCCACCAAGGCACAGCGTAACTCACAATAACGATATCGGCATCAGCTGGTAGAGTTTTGGCGAGTTGCACACCTGCCCAGATTGCATGGGACGACTCGAGCGCTGGAAAATTATGGTAGGGAAGAAATGGACTTGGTCAGAGATCCACTGACCAGGGATGATGCCTTCACGTTGTGTCAGCATGCGGAAACCCCGAAGGGCCTCTTCGTCGGTGGCGACCGTATATTCGGCTCTCCCCGAGTCCTTGAGCCAGGCATGTTCAGGCCCAACTCCGGGATAATCCAAGCCAGCACTAATAGAGTGGGTTTCGACGATCTGACCAGCGGCAGACTGCAGGATGTACGTTCGTACGCCGTGAAGAACACCGGGCTGGCCCATTGAAAGTGTAGCACTGTGACGGTCGCCATCCGTGCCTGAAAGCGATCGTCAGAGAAGAAGATGGAACACTCTTTGTTCTCACCTTCTCCACCAGCCTCGACCCCAACCAGACGAACTGATTTATCCTCGATGAAATCGTAGAATGTACCGATCGCGTTACTGCCTCCTCCAACGCACGCAACGACAGCGTCAGGGAGCTTACCCCGAACGTCGTGCAATTGCTGCTTGATTTCTTCCCCGATGACTTTTTGATAGTCTCGAACAATGGTCGGGAATGGATGCGGACCAATGCATGAGCCGACCAGGTAATAAGTATTGGAGAGATTGGTAACCCAGTCGCGGAAAGCTTCGTTCACAGCGTCTTTCAAAGTGCATGACCCTGAATGAACGGGAATAACCTGAAAACACGAATCAATGAGGACCAAGTATTCCTTGCAACATCAAGGATGTTTATTACCTTTCCTCCGAGCATTTCGATGCGGAAAACATTCAGAGCCTGACGCCGGACGTCTTCCGCTCCCATGTAAATAACGCACTCCATGCCAAACTTGGCACAGACGGTGGCAGTGGCAACACCGTGCTGTCCCGCACCAGTCTCTGCGATGATCCGTGTTTTCCCTATACGCCGGGCAAGTAAAATCTAGGTTGTGGTGAGGGGTTTGCTTTGAGAAATTGGGCAGCCATACCTGGCCGATAGCGTTGTTGATCTTGTGTGAACCCGTGTGGTTTCTGAGAAGAAAATGAGAACTGTTCAAGTGAATGCATGGATATACTTGCAGGTCTTCTCGCTTGAGCCAGATTTTGGCGCCTCCGGCGTCTTTGGTAAGATTCTCTGCGAGGTACAGTTGCGAGGGGCGATTCATGTAACCAAAATGGCTCTGGAACTCCTTCCAGAATGCTGGATCGGCGACCGCAGATTTGTGGGCTTCCTCGAGCTCGATAAGGCAGTCCACGAGGGCTTCAGGCACATATTGTCCGCCAAATTGGCCAAATCGCGCAGGAAGGTCTTTGAACTCGGAAGCAGCTTTGACAAGTTCCGGAGGCGCGCCAGTCGCTGAAGGACTGAGGACGGGAGGCGAACGCACACGCGCCGGCTGCCCTTTCTGGCTTATTTCACGGCAGTAGGCTTCCACGGACTTGGCAATTTGACCTGCCGGTGCACTTTGAATGATAGTGACCAAGCGGCTGCCGATGACAACTCCGTCAGCACCAGCATCTGCGACCGTCTCGAAATGTCCCCGGTTTGCAACACCAAAGCCAACAGCGATTGGAACCGTGGCATATTGGCGTACTCGCGCAATTATATCCGGTAGAGCGGCATTCATCGCAACTTTGTCCGAAGAACCGGTCGTACCCATCTGCGCGACGGGATGGTCAGCGCATAATCATGAGGCAAAAAAGTAGGACCCGACCTTGGACACAACATAGATGAACGTGTCCGCAATGGACGATAGAAATTTGATACGTCCTAGAGTAGTGGATGGGGCGATTAAGGGAACGTATGAGATACTATATATTTCATTAGCCGAGTGTCAATGTGGTGGCGGGAAAGAAAGCACTTAGACTTGATGCATTTTTCGCGGAAACCAATCGCTTCTTCCGGGGGAAGATCCACCATTATAAAGCCGTTGGCGCCGGCTTCGGCAGCATCTTGAATGGATTTTTCTTCCCCGTAAGCCAAGAGGGGATTGTAATACCCTGTTAGTGTTCTGTGAGTTCCAAATCGCTTCCAGATCGCGTCGAACGTGGTTCCACTGACCCATGAGGAGGACGGGTGCGGTAAGCCCTTTTCTCCTGGCCTCTCTAAGCTGCCCAAGAACTGTTATATAGTCGATGTCATTTTTCAAAGCGATCTGCACTGCGATGAGGAACGATTTAACTTCTTGAACAATAAATACAAACTGTGTTGGTTTCTTGGATGACGGGACCGTCGGCGATGGGGTCAGAAAAGGGGACACCGAGTTCTATAACGTCCGCCCCGCCTTCCTGCATGGCCAGCAGCATGGGAACAGTATCATCTCTTGTGGGGTAGCCCGCGGTAACAAAAGTGACCAATGTTGGCACACCCTACAGCAGTTTGAGTAACAGTGAGACGTAGGGATGGCGCAGATCATGCCTGGGATTTTTTGTCTGCGAAAACTTGCTTGAGAGCGTCCATGGTGAAAGTGCAGATTTCGAGTCACGGACGCACCTTTTATAAAGAGCCTCGCGTGACGTAAACCGCTGTACATTAGTCCGATCACAAATAGGAGCTAAATTGGCCAGCTCAACTAGCCGCCATGGACCGCTCACAGCCCCCAACCGACGAGTCCAAGGTACTCGTAATATACACCGGTACCCATCTCCTCATAGTGCGTTGGCAATCTGACCAGTTTCCGACGTCGTTCAAGGGGGTACCATTGGAATGCTCATCGGGAATCGCGGTTATGTGCCAGAGCCGTTCTTCTTGACTGAAACTCTCAAAAGGTGCGACGAAATACTTATGCAGTGCTATATTGTCTGACGCTATATGCGAGCCAGCCAAACGCGTTTCCACGATCCCCTTCAAGACTCCCTGTTCTCGAATTCCGGCTCTGTTCAGGGCTTCAGACAGTTTCTCAGTGGCAGTGGAAGATCAAGTCCATCCGGGCAGAGTCCGACCAATGCGCAATTCAAGCCACCAACATTGCTCGTACGATCTTCGCGGCCCATTGGAAATTTCGCAACCCTCGGACCAAACCAGCTTGATGCCCCAACACCCCCAACATGCGTGAAGGTGGCGGAAAACATATACGAGGCTCACTTGCCGAGTTTGATAACACCTCGAAGCTCTGTTTCCGGCGGCAGCGGAAGCAAATCGATTCGATACGCCATTCTGGAGGTGAGTGCTCTCACAGTTCTGGTATTGTATAGAATTAATTCTGGGATTAGTGGGATCCGTTGCTGGACAGCAGTAATATCGAGACTGAAGGTTAAATTGAACTGACTACTCCATTTGTCAAATTATTCACCCATCGCCAGTGCAGATTGGATTCGATTAGCATCGGAAATCCAGTAAGTGCTAAATATTCTCAAATGCCCTTGCGCGCGTAACTTAACATCACCCAGACTCAATTACTCCTTCGATGCATTTGTTATCCTCCATGGAACTGACACAATGTCATATACTTCGAGTGCTCTGAGCTTTCTTCTCGAAGATCTCGGTAAAACAGTTGTAAGACATGGGCAGATATACATGACGCTACATATAACGGTTCATCTAGATTTTAACTGGAGCGCAAATTCCATTATCTCAGGTTTGATTCTGAATTAAATTCAAGGTCGCGCCCAAATCCCCTTTCTCAGCTGCGGAACGATGCCGTTGATAACTTGATGGGAGCACTCACTATAGCCGGCAACTACATTATTCCAGGCAGGTGTTTTTCGTCGATATACAGCTCCGCAGCTCATTTATCCTAGAATGCTGTCTATATTTCAATCACAGTCCGTCGTATAGCCGAATATTGCTGACCCTCACCGATTCGACCTCCTTCCAGCTCTTTTCCGAGGCAACAGAGTTACCAAAATCTCGTCATTTGACCTCAACGCATTCCAAACTCCCAACTTCCCGCCTTTGGTGAAGGGTGAACCTTGCGCTACATCCTTCATTCTTCTACTCTCAAACACACAATTTTAGTTGGAATTGACATTGTCGTTGACTGGAATAATGTGATCCGACAAACTAGTTTGCGGCGTTTCAAGGCCCATAAAGGTAGCTTACCATACTACATGTGATCCACCTACTCATGGATCCACAGAGATGAGTCCGCATGTCGGTTCGTCCCGATTCGCTCAATTTCCGAAATGATTTTAATTCCGTGTGGCTGTTCCATAGCCACTTTGCGTCTTTTCCCAGGTATTGCGACCGCCACCATCCGGGCATTCCTCTCGCCACCTATCCGAGGCGTTGTGCTTGAAAGCTTTGGAAGTGGGAATGCTCCTCAGCGGTCAGATCTTCTCCTTGCTTTCAAGGAAGCTTGCGATCGTGGTGTCGTCATTGTGGCAATTTCCCAGTGTCTGAAAGGATCAGTTTCCGATGCCTACGAAGCTGGGCAAGAACTGGCTGCAATCGGGGTGGTACCAGGCAGCGATATGACCCCGGAGGCAAGTGTGATTCAGTACGATGCCAAACAAGCATTCATATACTTCTTTCAGTGTGCACTTACAAAACTGAGTTATCTGCTCTCAAAACCAGAGCTTACTGTAGACGATGTCCGCAAGCTCATTAGTACGCCGCTTCGCGGAGAACTCACCCGACAATCCTCCACGACTTTAAATCAGAATACGATCAATCAAAGCATCGAAAATATTCAAGGGTTGCTATCAGAGTTTGTACGGCTTTCTGCCAGACCGGCGCAGAATCCTCAGATTACGGTATCTTTGCCCAACGGAGCGACGCAGGACGCTGCAGCATCTTGGACTTCGACGGCAGCTGAGGCCGCTTCAAACGAGGCCGCCTTGCTTCCCTTCCTCATCCACGCCGCTGCAGCCAGAAATGATGTTGAGGGCGTCAAATTCTGTTTAGAATCGGAGGCCCGGAATGACTCCATTGCAACCCCTGGACTATCGAATGTGGCGAGCGGACTAGTCAATGACGTGGGGGCATCGGCGTCCGGTGGATCCCCCCTTCACGCTGCCGCCCTCAACGGTAGTGCCGAGTGTGTGAATATTCTTTTGCATTCCGGAGCCCTGGTGCATCTACGGGATACGTTGGGTCACACCGCGCTTTACTACGTACGTATCTCGTGCTGCTCTTGGGTTGATATTTACTGTATACAGGCCGCGCGGAAGGGACAAGAAAACATAGTTGATGTGCTGGTACAAGCCGGCGCGAGCCTCAGCGGACTCGATGGCGGAATTGCTGCATTGGCGGTGAAGACGGCTGCTCTTAACGGGGACCAAGTTTCACTGAATATCTGGGCAAAAGCTGGTGTACGCGCTGAAGAATCGTAGAATGTCTGTATTTGTACTTAGCAGTGCCCCTATCGCGTGGCTGTGGCGCGGCTACTTAGTCAAAACGCGCAGTGTCACATACGTGACGTGACGCCCTCTTCTCCTATCCACGATCACGAACTTGCAATATGCCACCGCGCAAGAAAGCCAAACGCGGGAAAGGAAAAGAACTGGCATTTACGCCAAGCCCAAACGGGTTCCCGGCCCTTCCACTCGATATTCTTTTCGAAGTGCGTCTGAGCAAACGTTTCCAACACCAAACCCTTGAATTACAGGCGCTACATAGATATTCAGCCTCGCACACCCGCTAGACTTGCTCCGCCTAACCCGTACTACCAAGGCTTTTCGTCGCTTTCTTTTGAATCGCGCCAATGTAGGAATATGGCGTGCCGCGTTCAGTGCGCTCCACGAAGACGGCTTGCCGGAGTGTCCCCCATACACTTGTGAGCCAGCGTGGGCACGCCTGCTTTTCGAGAAAGCGTGCCATGTAGGCTATTCTGGCGTGTACACAAGTTGCCTCATCGATTTCAAAATACAGATCTGTTCGACGACTTTGCGGGACGATCCAAACCTAGACCCAGTGTGGTGGGAGTTCAGCGCCCGTTATTGCGCGAGCTGCGTGTCCAATCAGTATGCGCCCATGCCCATTTTGCCGTCTCCACCTAAATCCGGTTTTCCAGAGTCAGCAAGACCGTCTCCAAGAAGTTGAAGCGCTTGGATCCAAAACGTGACTGGAACAGTATCTTGCCGAGTGTCCCTCGAAGTGTGTATCTCATTCCATCCTCCCTGTGAATCCTAATTGCGTCAAGACCGATATCCAGGCGATAGCTCCTGCTACTACCTCGTCTCGCACCAGACCCAGCTGATAGATGAGCTTATGAAAACTGAAAATACTCAAGCGCGGGCGGCAGTCGTCCAGAAACGTCTGGAGGAAACCCTTCTTATCAATGAGGTTTTTACTCATTTCCGTTTTGTTGCCGAGGGTTTCTACTCCAACTGGGATTAAAACAGCACAGCAAATCGTGGCGCAACTGGGGAAGGAAGCAAATTGAAAATCGTCGGAATGAGGCTGCCAGCCGTCAAGAGGAGAAGCGGAGGAAAGAGAAGGCCACAGAGGAAGCGAGGGTGCAAGCGTTCGTCCTTTTCTATTCCACTGCTACTGCTTTCCTGGTTCTGAATAAAACAGAATTGTCGCAAAACTCGCGGCGCTTGGATGGTCTGATGAGCCATGGATGCTCGCTGGCAACCTAGCATCGCAGGTCCGGCGGTACCCCTCGGTCGTCGTCCCGAGAGCACTTACGCCACGCGGTACGCGATTAACATGACTTGCCGAACAGCTTCACTCATATCGTTCTTCAGCCTACCGGGAACTTGAACCTGCGCTCCTCTCTCAGCTAAATGCCGACAAACACGCCTACATCGTCCGCAACCGCCTCGTCGTGTTCCGCGGGGCTTTCCCCCGTCTCATCACGAAACAGGAACTTGATAACCTCGCGCTTGATATACCCCCATACCCTTACGATGTCGCGCTTACTCCCACTGTTCGCGAGCTCCTCGACGAGGCGGGCGACGCCTCAGTTGATGAGCTTGAACTTGTGACCAAACTCCAACCAATGATGCCAACGATCCTCCAGACCTGGATTGCGGACAGCATCGCGCAAATTGGTGCACACGCACATGGTGCCCTCAATTTAGGCGATAAGGACGAATCGAACGACTCTAATAGCGAAGCACTTGACCCGTTGTCCATGGCCATCGCGTTTGTCGGCTGCCCTCGGAAATGCGGCGCAGCGGGGCACATCCCTAGTCTCCTGAAGCACTCGTGCACCGGACCGGACAGGCTCGATTGGCTGCTTACACCGTTGTACGGATTTCTCGTCAAGACTACTCCAGACCCGTACCAGGCCGTTGCGCAAAGTGTATTCTACGGGCAGAAGCGCTTCACCCCGACCATTCTCGATTTCAAAAGCAGACTGGGGGCAGTCGAGGGTGTGGTGAAGGCTTTGGGACGTGACCCGAAGACCACAACAATCCAGGACATGGCAGCTGAACGGCGGCTTCTGAGCTGTACGACTTGTACGGCGAAGGCGAAGGATCCTCGGGACCGCTCAAAACCAAATATTGCACCGAATCCAATGGATTGGTTAGCGGCAGTGGGTTGTCATTTCTTGCACTTCTTTAGTCCTCATGAAAATGTGTCTGCAGATGCATCATTCCCTGAAATCCCACCTGACTGAACGGGATCTGAATATCGAATGGGAACTGAGTGGGAAAACGGGCAATTCTGATGCGCTTGCTTAGGATTCATTTTAGCTCTCTCGTTCATGGCATTAATGTGTACTAGCTAAACCAATAACTTTTCGATCGCGTTCTTGATCGTTTGAATCTGACTAGACAGTTCCTTCGACTCGCTAGTCGTAACGCTCGCCGAAATGACGGGCCTCGTTACACCGCAAGCACGGCCAAGGGCTGCCTTGGACGGCACAAAGATGTATGGCACATTCTAGCAAGGGTATAAGTAAAATGAAATGCAGACGCGTGCTCGACTTGCCTTTTCTTCGCACAGAAGTGGAAGATGCAACAGAATCTCGAGAGGCTCCGTATCCGCAGTCAGTACGATAAATTCGGCAATACCCCGATTGAGTGTTTTGGTAGCTAGAGTTTGGAATCAAGAGAGAACATTTCGGAACTTAGGGATTAACGCACCCTCGTTGGCTCCCTTTTTGAGTTGTTTGTACTGACCAGCCTGCTGTACGAGCTCGAGGATCTGTCACGCAGTTCAGATTTTAACGTCCAACACCATGATATTCTTGAACGCACCGAGTTGGTGAGATCAGCTTCGGCGATAGGCCAGGCTTTTGAACGGGTGTCCATTGTGGGAATAGGGAAGAGCTGGAAATGGGTGACCTCACGGCGTGCGGATCCTTGGTCGAGTTGAAAAAAAGTGGAGAAGAGCGAACAGGGAAGCCGATGGCAAACAAGGCACGCAGACTGAGCGCGCCGGCAGCAGCGCCCAAAGTGATCGACTTGTCCTGACTCGCTATAACCCATTTTCTAATGGACGCGATTCGGGTTTCAAAGGTACACCTCTCGTTCATATCTGCGCACGACCCCTCAAGTTCTGCAGGTTGAGAAAGTTTCTTGCACAAAGAATGCAACAACGCTCCTCGGCACGATACACTTGACAGCGCACCACCTTATATTCCGGTACGACGATGCGAAAGAAAAGGAGATGTGGGCAAGTCGAACGAGCTTGCCTTACGATTCGGTTGTTCAATATTCCGCAGGTTCCCTATCCTTTAATTTCGCTTGTAACTCGTCTGCCGCAGACACTGCAAGGGCAGTGTCCTTTAACGTTTCATTCTCGGACTTTCGAGACCTTCTCTTTGGCTTTTACCAAAGAAGCAGAGGCATCGGATGTGTTCGACAGTGTCAAAGAGTTGACGGTAGCAAGTACGTCGGATTAGGAGGCCGGCGATGATGCTGCAACTTACCGTCGACCAGCGTCCGTACAGCAGCTATATGCTTTCTTCTACTCCCCGAACCCCCCACTGCCCACCAGCGAGGGTTGGTCTATCTATTCGCCCCGAGACGAGTTTGGGCGGATGGGTCTCGGAACGCGAAGCAAAGCCTGGCGCTTCACTGATATCAATAAAGACTATTCTGTGGGTGGCCAATTTCTGACTCATTAGTGCACTTATCGATGACCCTCAGGAACTTTAGTTCAGCCCAACATACCCTTCGCGATTGGTTGTACCGACTCGAATAAGCGACACAACACTGCAGTATGCTTCAAAGTATCGCAGCAAGTGCCGCATACCCGTGCTTTCATACTTACATTGGGCCAATTACGTACGATTATCCCATCTTCCTTCCTGGCCCATTTTTTTGACCTGTGATTTAGGGGAGCATAACGCGCTGCAGCCAGCCGATGGTGGGGATTACGCAGAACCGGTCCGTTCAAGACGAGAAACTCATCGAGGCGATTTTCCAAACCCACCACTCGCCTGAATCGCGTGCATCCGCTGGCCCCGTTTACGGAGCGACGACGACGAATCTCATCATCGATGCTCGCCCAACGATCAATGCGATGGGCAATACCGCCAAAGGCGCAGGGTCAGAGAACATGGACCATTACAAGGACAGCAAAAAAGCGTACCTGGGCATCGACAGCATTCATGTTATGCGCGAGTCGCTTGCCAAGGTGGTAGACGCTCTCCGCGAGGCAGATGTCCTACTTGCCAGCATCAACAACGACCTGCCAGAGCAAATCCCTGGATTGGCGGTCCTGGATAGACAGGCACTTCGTCGATCGGGATGGTTGCGCCATCTCCAAGCCATTATGGAGGGCACAGTGCTTATCACTCGCAACGTCCATGTGAACTCGTCGCATGTTCTCATTCACTGCTCCGACGGATGGGACCGCACTTCTCAGCTCTCCGCCCTGGCCCAGCTGTGTCTCGACCCGTTCTATAGAACAATACGCGGCTTTGAAATCCTTGTTGAGAAGGACTGGCTCTCGTTCGGTCACAAATTCATGGACCGCTGTGGACATCTCTCATCCGAGAAATTCTTCGTGTCGCCCACCGAGGTGAGCAGCGGGAATAACGACGCCAGGGACGCAGCACAAGCATTCTTGGCGTCGGTCCAGAATCGCTTTGCCTCTCAACACCACATCAAAGAGACCAGCCCCGTATTTCACCAGTTCCTAGAATGCGTGCGACAAATACAGCGGCAGTTCCCCGACCGCTTTGAATTTAACGAGCGGTTCCTACACCAGCTCTACTACCACCTCTACTCGTGCCAATTTGGTACATTCTTGTTCAACTGCGAACGAGAGCGCCGTGTAGGAGATGGAGGGCCACCTGCGATCGAGCGCACGGTCAGCGTTTGGGACTTTTTCAACTCTCCCGCAGAAATGGAGCAAAATCTGAATCCCACGTATGCACCGGAGCTGGATGACCCTGCGAGCCGTGCTCCGAAGGCGGACATGGGGGTGCTGTTTCCAAATCCCAAAGACATTCGTTTCTGGAATGAATTGTACGGGCGCACTGACGAGGAGATGAATGGGCGGGTTCAACCTCCGCAGGTGTTGGAACCTGAAGCGACCTCCTTCGACGATGACCAGGGGGTACGGTCGCCGCCGTTGATTCCTTTGCCTCCCTCGCCAGCGCATTCCCCTGTTGCACTGCCAGGGTCTTCCCAAGTTTCGCTTACTAGCGCGACTCCTCCGCCCGGTCCAAGTGTTCAGGTGGGAGCGTCACCTTCTATGCCCAGTGCAACGCCGCGCCCCACTCCTTCAAGGGTCGACAGCTTTAGACCAATATCTTCCGCCTCTGCGTTCTCCTTGCGAGGGTTTCCCTCCTCTAGTCCGACACCGCCGCCTGCGGCACCACCCAGCTCGCCTGCGACGCCCAAAAACTCCGGCATTCGGCCGCCCGACTTTTTCGCGAACACGAGCGTAAAGTCGGTTTGGGGCAAGTTGTCGTCGAATGCTTCGGCCGCACTGTCTGTGGTGCAGGAGGCGTACGTAGGGGTCGCCAAGGACCTCCGAAATACAAGCCAGGATTCGGATCCGCAGACGAAGACGGCGGAGCTGAGCAGTCGGGACACGCTCCGCGCTTGGGGGGAAGACACAGCACGAGCACCTTCACCCGCGGGCTCCGGGTTTGTTCCCGCTAGTCCGAACCCGTGGAACACAGACTCTTCCGGCTCATCGACCACATCTACGTCGTCTTCTAGCATCTTTGAAAACCCATGGGGCACGCTCTCGCGCGCCTCTGGCAGTTTGTTGGCCTCTACTCCTGTTGTTAGTTCGCCATCATCTACACCTACTCCGACACAGCAGCGCGCGGATCCCATTCAACAGCAATCCGCATTCCCCGTGGATCCTACGGTTTCGCTGCCGAAGCAGCACTCGCTGCCCACGAGCGTGCTGGAGTCGGGGCTGTCGGAGATGACGCTGAAAAGCGTAGCTGCGCCGACGCGGTCCCGGGTCCAAGCTTCAGAACCACCTAAAGCTCCGTCGCCCACCACGGCCGCTGATATTGATCCCCTGGGAGTCGGACTCTCGTAGCCTTTCTCTACTTTTTTCTTCTTTTCCTGTTACTACTAGACTCTGAGCATGAATAATGAATGTAATATCGAAGAGACACGACCACTCACAGACAAAGTCAAATTTGGACCACTCACAGTCAAAAAACAACTGGTATTAAACACTTGGAGTGGTCTACTTATGGATGAAGAGTCACTGCCAGATGACTGGGGGGTATGCAACCCATGACTGACAGACATGGAATAGGCTAAAATTTTCGGGTCCTGGTCTAATAATGTGCGTAACGGCATTTCCTCCTGAGCTTTTTTTCCCCAATAAGATCTAGCTCAAAACCAGCAACAGGACCTTGGAATGCAGACTGAGACTCATTACATAAAACGACCTTTTTTGGAATTCGTTTTGTTATGGCGCCATTGCGCGATCGGCAAATCGTGATGGCATCGGGCGATATAAATATGGGTTGACTTTTTTCGTGCCATTATCACGCCTTCCCACCTTTTCCTCATCCGTCCTCCTTACACCGCCATGTCTGCCAACGGTCACTCCCGCCCTGCTCTGCCTGCTGGTCACTTCCTCTTCACCTCCGAGTCCGTTGGTGAGGGTCACCCCGGTGCGTCTTGTTCTTCATCGTCTAGCGCCTCTGTCTCATCTTTCTTTTTTCTTTTTTTCAGATAAAATCTGCGACCAGGTCTCCGATGCTATCGTGAGTTCTACCAATTTCTTTTCCAGCTCGTGCTTATTTCCTTCAATCAGCTCGATGCCTGCCTCGCTGAGGACCCGTCCTCCAAGGTTGCGTGCGAGACTGCCTCCAAGACCGGCATGATCATGGTCTTTGGTGAGATCACCACCAAGGCCAAGCTCGACTACCAAAAGGTCATCCGCGACACCATCAAGCAGATTGGCTACGACGATTCGTCCAAGGGCTTCGATTACAAGACCTGCAACATCCTCGTCGCGATTGAGCAGCAGTCGCCCGATATCGCGCAGGGCCTCGACCACGGCTCGCTCGAGGACCACGGTGCCGGTGACCAGGGTATCATGTTCGGGTACGCGACGGACGAGACGGAGGAGTACATGCCCCTCACCATCATGCTCGCACACAAACTCAACCTCGCGATGGCTGTTGCGCGCCGCACTGGTGCGCTCCCGTGGCTCCGCCCCGACTCGAAGACCCAGGTCACCGTCGAGTACAAGAAGGATGGCGGCGCGACGATCCCCCTGCGCGTCGACACCGTTGTCATCTCCACCCAGCACGCCGACGACATCTCCACCGCTGACCTCCGCACGGAGCTCCTGGAGAAGATCGTCAAGAAGGTTATCCCTGCGAACCTCCTTGACGAGCACACCATCTACCACGTTCGTAGTTTTTTTTTTGCTCTTTCGATCCTACCTCGGATCGATCAATCGTTGACATGCTTCGCGCAGATGCAACCCTCGGGCCGTTTCGTTATTGGCGGGCCGCAGGGCGACGCCGGTCTTACTGGCCGTAAGATAATCGTCGACACCTACGGAGGGTGGGGCGCCCACGGTGGAGGAGCTTTCTCCGGAAAGGATTTTTCCAAGGTCGATCGCTCGGCTGCATACACTGCCCGTTGGATCGGTCTGTTATTTTTTTCTTCGCCACTTTCTTTTGCTTACTCTTCATTCAGCCAAGTCCCTGGTCGCCGCTGGCCTTGCCCGTCGTGCCCTCGTCCAGCTTTCCTACGCTATTGGTGTTGCAGAGCCCTTGTCGATCTACGTCGACACTTACGGCACCGGCAAGAAGACCGACGAGGAGCTCGTCAAGATCATCCGCAACAACTGGGACCTGCGACCAGGTGTCATCGGTAAATACCCCGTTTTTGTAGCATCCCCATCCGCAGCTATCTAACACATACCCCAGTCAAGCAGCTCGACCTGCAGAAGCCGCAATACCTCAAGACCGCGTCGTACGGTCACTTTGGCAACCCCAACTACACCTGGGAGAAGGTCAAGACGCTCAAGCTATGAGCGCGTTTCTTGCCTGTGTGCTCTACCACTACTCTCGTTTGCTCTCCGCATCGGAAGTTCATCCTTCCACCACTCATACCATCGCAACACATCGGTCTCGCTGTCTGACTAGAAATACCAAAAAGCCAAGCTATCCCAGGGCGGGTTGTAGAATTACGCCGCGACGAGGGACGTCGCGGGCGCGCTATAAAAACTTTATAATAGATAATCTGAAAGAATAGACCGCGTTCAACCGCGAATTCTTCTGCATTTTCTGTGCGTGACACGTAGCACTATGGACCTTCTGCGAATCTTCGAGGGCATTCCAAGATGTATATACTTGCGTTTTCGGAGGTGCATGATTCTCTGCATCTGATGTGTGCAACATGAGCCCCATTACAGGAACGTGACGGGCCGTCACAGATATAAAGCGGGACGGGCTGTGGCGGTGTGATCTCTCGTATGCCCCAGCATCCACCACCCTCATTAATTCTCCCTTCCCCCCCGCCCACCACCTCTCCTGCAGCCCCATAGCACCCCGCGGCACCCCGCAGCATTAGTCCCACTGCGTCCGAAGCCTGGAATGCACAGCGAACGCCGCTCGCCAGGGCCCGGCTACACCATCGCGGAGGAACGCAACGACATGCTCGATACCCTACACGAGATCCCCCTCAAGGGCTTTCCAGAGCCAGAGATGATGTTTGACATATCCTATGCTGCCCTTTGTATCCATAACCATATACTTTTGTACTTAGGGAGGAAACCCCGACTTCCGCAACCATGTCGCTGCCTACCCCAGATTGCCAGCACGTCGTCCTGCCCCCACTCGAAACCGTGGCAGTACCCCAGCCGTGCGTTCCTTGCCTTTGCTCGTCTCTACGTCCCCTGACACTGCTCGTCGCCAGTGAGCCCGTCTCGTACCTGTTCCGCAGTGACGACGCCGGCATCGTTATGCCAGGGGCCCCTCGCATGAAGGACTACGACACCTTCACCGACGGCAGCGCCCAAGGGAGCTTCGACTCCATCCCCGCCGCCGAGACCAACGAGCTCGGCGAGCCCATATATACCATCAGCGCCCTCGCCCTCGCCACCCTCCCTCTCCACGACGCCGCCCGCGCCATCGAGTTATGGCGCCAGGACGTCAAAGACCACCTCCTCGCGCCGCAGGAACCCGTCGAGCCTGCGCCGCTGCCCATCCCTCGGACCCGGGCGCCTGCGCCTGAGCTTCCCACGATTCCCATCATCGATCTCACAGAATCCGAAGCCGGCACCACCCCGACGAACACGAAGCGCCCCCGTCCCCGGTCCAATTCGCCCGAGGACGGCGACGAGGCGCGCCGTAATCGACGCCCTCGCGCCGGCAGTCCCCCCTCACCTTCCCCGCGGGCCCGTGCTCGCGCGCAGTCCTTTTCGTCCATGTCGTCCGGCATTCATAATTCTTTTATATGGGTCGATCGCGGGCCCCCGCCCAACGCCCGTCCGCGCCAACGACCCCCCTCGCGGGCCAATTCCGCGCCCCCCGACTAACCCGGGGCGCCGCGCGGGCAACGCACAAAATTTAAACAATGTATGTAATAGACACTGCCCGTTTTCGAACGTCTCGGCTAACATTTCTGGAGCAGACCGGCACCCGACACTCGACAGCACTATACACCTGCGCCGCCGTCGCGCCGCCAATCCTAGACTGGACGAAAGAGCCACCTAGATTGTGTGCGTGGTTTCGACCACGCACAACATAAATTCGCAGCAGTAGACGGACTCTTCCCGCGCCGTCATTCAATATGAGGCGCACTACTAGCGTGCCCCGTTCTCCTTCCCCATCTCCCATCAATTTCGTCCAATCCCATCCAATACCCCCGCCCTGTGCCCAGGGCTGTGCCTACAGCAATAACACTTTCCCCACGCAGGATCCAAGCTTTGTCATCTCCCGGACCACGATATTTAGGATTGTTCCCTTTTTCACCTTTGACGATGCCCCTTCATCTCACTTCCCATGGATGGATATGCGCTCACCGTGCAATTTTAGAGACCTACACCGTCTACTGTTCACTCCCCCGCTATGAAATTGCTCTGCCTTCGAGTTTCGTATTTATTTTCGTCGTGTTCGTGGTGTGCCATGGCGCGTCGGTATCGGCCATGTTTTGTACCCTTGCCCTCCCCTCCCCCCTCCCGCCCGCCCCTATGCTCGTATTTACCCCAAGCCGTACATGTGTATGTGTCGCTCGTTTTCGAATAAAATTTGATGCCTTTTGGGCTGCCCGAACGAGACTGACTCACAGAGAAGGCAAAACTTGAAACGTTATCAATATCCGGTGACATCATTTCGGCATTTCTGCCAATTTTTAAGTCTCGTCGCGTGCTCGATGCTATTTATTAGGAAGGCCTTCTTCGGACCGTCACTCTTCGGCCTTCCTCCTCATCGACGACGGCGCTGACGGGGAGTGCGCGGCGCGTCGGCGGCTGGTACATTGCACTTTGCCGAGCTTACTATCGCTGGGTTGGAAGGGTAGAAAAGAAACGAATCGTCCCGACCTGCCCCGACACGACACCTCACCGACCTTTTACGATTAACAAGAACCACAATGTCGGGCAACCAGATCGAATCCCACAGCTCGGCGCTCTACCGTACGTTCCGCGCGCATCTTTCTGGTAAACGGATAATTTTGACCGAGCGCGACCACGACCACAGAATACGCCGTGCCCGCCGCAATCTTTATCTTCGCCGCCATCTGTATCATTATCTACTTCCGCTCGAGCCTGCGCCAGCGGCCCTCCTTCGGACCGAGCCCGGTGGTCGCGGTGCGCGGCGAGCGCGGTCGGGGCTGGGTCGACCCGAAGATGAAGCCGCCGATGTTTGACGCGTATTTGACGGTCGACGACGGGGATTGGCGCCGCCTGTGGGACGCGGAGGCGCAGGCTGAGGCTGGAACTGGAACTGGGATCGTCACGAGTCTCGAGTGGGCGGAGATTATGGTGAGTCGGCACTGCCAATCCCTCCCCCCTCGTCCCCTCGCATGTGTGATACCTGTGCTCACCAAAACGATGCAATAGCCGCTGTCCGCTACGAATTCCACTGTTGGAGGATCTGCTTCTCGTGTCGCGAAAGAAGGCAGTGAGGCGGATTCGGGGCGCACGCCCGACTCGGACGCGACGCGGGATATTATTCCCGCCGCGGAAGCGAATCCGCGGCCGCCCGACCCGACTTTGGATTTGAACTCGGAGTTGGATCTCTCGCGCGTGCTTTTGGGTGTCGTCGTGCGCATGCCCATTCCAAGTGCTGCTCCCGTCGCTGCCACAGAAGGAGAAGGAGATGGAGAGGAAGAGGTGCCGCTGCCATATCTCGAGCTAGGGCTGGTGGAGGTCGATGTGCTGCGATGTGGGGTCATTGAGGAGAGAGTTATGGCCTCACGATCATGAAACGAAAGGCTTAAAGCTTGTATATAATGTACAGTATTTGTATTCCACCCAGGCTTCCGGGGGCCACACTCCCGATGGTGCATCGACCACGATATGACCCTGCAAAATCATAGATTTTTCTGATTTCTCTTACCCGCCATAAAAAAAATTGGTTCCGTCGTTTGAGATGCTGAATCGGTAAATTGGATGAAATTCATTTGGGTTGTGATCCATCGCTTTGACCTTTGATCGGATGATCCGGCCCGGATGCCGGTCCGCCGATCACAGCAAGCCTTTGCCTCCGAGTCGTATTTGACTCCGCGGACTCTCAATAACCAGAATCTTACCTCTTTGTATAGATTTCCATGACCTCCAGCGCCAAAACTATCTACTTCGGCTATGGCAGCAACCTCTGGAGAGAGCAAATGGACGCTCGGTGCTACATTCTCTTGCCAAGTTGCCAGGCGGTTGTAACTCACCGAATGTCGTTTGAAGATGCCCCGAAAACAAATTCATTGGAACTGCTCGTCTGCCTGACTGGTCAGATACTTCTTGCTTTTGATATGCTAGTCGTCATGCAGCTCTGTAGGCGCTGGATAATCAACACCCGTGGATACGCGAATGTCGTACCTTCTCAGGGCGACGAGGTGTGGGCCCTCGTGTACGAATTAAGCCCTGCGGATGAGGAAAAGCTGGACGGATACGAGGGCGTCCCTAGGGATTACGTGAAGCAGACTTTGCCTGTCGAGTTTTATGGGAAGAATGGGCGCGATGGCAAGCGGATGGTGGATGCGCTGGTGTATGTGGACGTTGAGCGGATGACGGACGGCCCGCCCAAGAAAGAGTACATCTACCGCATGAATTGTGCAATTACGGATGCACTGAAGGAGGGGATGTTCAAAGCGTACATTGAGAAGTATCTTCGTCCGTGCATCCCTGCGGAGAACAGCACAATTGGTTAGATCTCACAATCCTGCTTGGTCTCGGAAGGGATGTCGTGTCATTAAATGTGTACAGACTAACTTTTTCTCTTGGTTACATTCGATGAATTAAAGTAGGTGGAATGTACTGTCCTGTTCTGGTCACTGTCCGCACGAAAACTTGTAATACAGTGTCCGGTCCGATAACAAAGAACATGAAATACGAATCACCTACGGGCGGCGAAGGGAGGCTCGGGATACAGCAAGGTGGCCCGTTGGTTTGACTCGAGGTCCGAGCGAGAGTCGTCGAATTTTCTATCCTGCTCCTCTCCATAGCTAATCGCCACGATCCATGCACCTGCCCGACATACGCATTAGCTGGGATGCGATAGCAGACAGCCCCGACTCACAGAATTGGATTAGTATGGCGGCGCCGAGAAGCGCAATGGGGAGAATGCGGATGAGCGACAGCCCCTTGCGGTCGCAGAACTGGGAAATTATTGGGCTAGTAGACCCGTTCAAGCATTTTTTCGCGGATTCTGGGTCGGAGTCGCCCGGGCGGAGAGTGGTGAGCAGTGTGAGGCCGAATGAGAGAAGGAGCAAGGGTGCGTGGATGAAAACGATTCTACTGTAGATGTAGACAACACCCCGCTTCCCACTGAGGGCGGCGATGAATCTGCAATATATCCGTTCAGTGCGTCCCCCGCCAGCTGAAGGCTGCCTACGCACCCGAAAAGAGACAAAAGAAAGAGAAAAGAGAACACGCCCGCTTGAATTATTGTCGCCACTTTTTCAATCGAGGCGAGCGGGTGGTGTGCTAATCCAATTAGGGAGGGAATGCAACAATTTCGAAAGAGGACATACTCATCCAGTACACTTCCAGCCAACTTCCTGCGGACCCAGCCCCGCTCACCAGTATAGCAAGGAGGGCAAGCAGCCAGACACCCGTTCGGAGGGGCACGCAGCCAAGAAACTTGCGGCATCGAAATAAGGCCATCTACTCTGCGCGGCGCTCGCCTGGAGGCAGAGGGAAGTGGGGTAGAACAGAACAACTGAGCAAGAAGGACTGCCAAGCCCGAAGAGGGCCGTCGCATATAAGTGATTCAAGCCCATGATAGAATGGTGCTGCCGCAAACTTCGAATTTTGACGGTTACCAGAATGGGCTTCATGGAGATCCAAGCTTTTTGAGGTTGACGCTCGCCGTCGAGGGGAAAAATAGCGCAGCCTCAATCTATCGCGTCTCCAATGGGTTTGATTTAGAAAGATAAACAGTGGGCACGAGAAGATCGCAAATCCCTAGCGACAACGGCGTTTGGCTATAGATGGGATTGCCCTGGATTGGTCGGTAGATGACTACCGTAGAAGGGTCTCATAGATAGCTGTCCGTCGTCGTAAAAGGCAGAACTTGAAGTTGCTCAATTGGGTTCAAGTTGATATATATTGGAATCTGGATACCCTCGTTGCTGTGGAGCCGGGTTTATGGACTCGGTGCTTCGTCAGATTCTGTCAGATTATGAGTCTTTTTGACTCTTGCCCAGGTGCGGAGTGGTCAAGTCGCGGGATATGCTTCCCTTTTGAGACGGAAGACTCGGAGTTGTCGTCCAAAGAAAAACAGTCGCGGTCACGTGGATTTGATTCATGGTTCTATATCACCCTGTACGCGTCGCTGAAGCCAAAGCAACTGAATAAATTCAACCCAGTGCAGCCAGTCAAACGCTGGATGATCCTGCGAAGCGTTGTTGCCGCCCATTCGAGTTGTTAAGATAGGGGCTGTTACACTTCGTCACGCTGTGACTCGCAAGCTTGCTTCTGCTCATCGTGTTGAATTATTATTCTGCCCAGCGGTAACGGCCAAAGCATGACGACAATATAGTGGCTACAGTTTAACTGGTGCTGGGACATGCGCACCAAATTGGACCCCCGCGGCGTGCAGTACTTGCACCCAATCACTGGCGGCACTTCCTTGACTGGCTTGTCGCTCGGCGGCTGACGCTACCAGATCCTCATGAGCTGCCCCAACTGCTGTCGCCACTATGCCTGAAGCTTTTCCTGGTTCGAACTGTTCAGCTCGCAAGCTAACGGGCGCCCGATGATGCGGTGACATTGACTTCTAGCTGTGGGAGAACCATACAACAGACGGGCAACGAGTTCGTCACCTCGCTGAGGCACTCGAACCAACCTAGGGGGGCTAAAACCATGAGGGTTGATGGCTTTTAACGCCGCCGACGCTGTTTGAGGTCTCTTTAAAATGCGGCGGACGTCGTCTTCGGCTGAACGCCATTGTTCTACTCGTAATGCCGCTGACGTTCCACCACAAGTATCAAGGAAAGTGACTGACAATAATGCGCCGACAGTATCGCAAGAGCGGACGTAAAACACGTCCTTTGCGTTTGGATGCTGACGTTCCACGGAATTTAACCGCTGCGATATTCTGGTGCCGACTGAGCAGAATTGCGGCCTTTACGCAACGTTCTGGCGATTCCACTACGACGTTAGGCGAATTCCCCGCCTAATGGTGTAAGCCCATCGCTGTCTCGATGGGCGTGATGCAGACTCGCAAAGTGGCTGACATGATAATGCGGTCCATGAAGATTCCTGTCCGCAACGCAGGGCACTTCCCCGATGCGCACAATGCAGCTGACGTTGGTTTCACTCGTGTGTTGGATAACGTGTGTCCACTCCAGGTACATCGCAAAGAGGCGGACGGCGAAATGCGGCCGACGCTGTCGTTGAGGTTGACCAAGTCCGGAGCCTTCTATCTTGCGGTCATTCTGAGCAAACATGGCGCCAGCGATGCCCACAGACAGGCGCTCCGATGCTTCCTGCAGTTATTTTGACACTAGCCTCGGTGTCTCCGGAACACGCCTTCCGTATAAATTCGTTTGTAGGCTTGCATTCCCAACAAGATGGCCCATTTGCCCCCGATACTATGTGCACAAGGTGTCAACAGCAGAACCTTCACGCCTCCCCCGTTCTCTCTCACTGTTCCTGAAATATGTGATTGGCACTACAAACACAGCGGGTCCCATCCGCTGTATGTATACGCGGACGACGCTACAAACGAAGTCACGACTGTTCCTTGGGGGATCGCCGTCCAAGGAATCCACCGCATCTCTAATTCCGTGATTCAAAGTGTTAAAACCTTGAAGACTTCCGAGACCAGGCCCTTGATTGGACTGTGCTCGACGTCAGGTAAGTCCTGCGCAATGGTCCTGAGGCTGCTGTCGTTGAACAGGGAGCAGATTCATTCACCTACTTACTTACGGTCCTCGGAATCATGCGGGCTGGGTATCCTGTCTTTCTAATCTCCCCGTTTGCGCCGCCTGCAGCATTGAAGCACCTTCTTCATATCAGTAATGTCTCCCTCATCCTTACAAACACGGACGCCGATCCCGAGTTACATTCGAAACTGTTAGCTGCAGTGACCGACATTAAAAGTGGCGATCAACCTGTCATATCCTCTCAGCTTTCTTGGTCCCAGATTTTTTCTAGTGGAATCACTGTAGAGGCTGGGCCAAATGTGCCCGAGTATGATTTGGAAGCGACTTGTATTATCTTCCATTCCTCAGGTGAATACTTTTACTTGTATCGTTTTCCATCCTCACTGACAAGCAACGCTTTCTTGAGGATCCACAACATTGCCTAGGTTGAATGTCTGGACCCACAGACTCATGGTGGCAACAATGCTCTGGCAACCTTGTACGCCCAATACACCTTTCAAAGCCTAACTAATCTCGGAGCAGGGTATGGAGAACGTGACATCTGTGGGGAAATCATGTCTGCAGCGTCGATCCCTATGGCGGGGGGCGCGGGCTTCATGCTGGCTTTGTTTCCGGTACTGTTCCGCTGTTCGGTGATCCTTATGTCTAACGCAGTGCAGGCGTCTTCCGGTTTAACTATCTCCGGTTTTAAGCCCCAGTCGCCTCCTACTCGCCCGAACCCAGTGAATGTATGGAAGGCCATCGTCGCCACAGAGTCTACATATGCCTTCATCTTGCCACCGCTCCTATATGTAAGATTCACCACATTTCAACCTCAAAGTCGGAGTCGAAGATACCTCCTGACAGGTGTTTAGCGAGGACCAGGAAAAACGCAAGATTCTGGCTCAGTTGAAAGGAGTTGTATGCAGATCTCAAACAGCTCCGCCGTTTATTAACAACTGTACCCCAGGTTTTTGCTGGTGCGCCCCTTAGAAAACCCATCGGAGCTCAACTAGTACTCGAAGGCACTAACTTGTTAACTTTGTTTGGGTTGTATGTTGCTTACCGAGATGATGTCGTCTCGCAATGGTGTCTCATATCACGTTCTCTAGGTCTGAGGGAGGATTATTGAACAAAGTTTTCACCGGTGAGCACGATCCAAGTGTTCCGCGTCCATCATTTCTACAACGACACGGACAGACAACCGAGGAGGAGATTGGGAGTTCTTCTCTTTCAATTCTCTCGTCGATCCAGATTTTATCCCACAAGAGAACAGTGATCTATTCGAGCTCGTTATCAAGGTAAGCTGGACCAAGCTTCTAGTTGATTCATTTACGATGTCTGTTTGTCAAGACAGGGCCTTTTCATACACCCACTCAGACAAACACGGTCCACAATGATGTCTTGGCGTTTGCAACGAAGGATCTGCTTTTGCCCCATCCGGAAAAGCCGGGTTTCTGGAAATATGTTTCTCGCATGGACGACCAAGAGATACTTTCCAACGGAATGAAGGTGAATGCAAGAGTTGGATTTGATTCATGTATAGCTGAACGGACTCAAAGATCAATGCAGTTGCTTTTGGTGAGTAGGCGCCGTTAATCTCGCTCAAGCTCATAGCAAAACTAGAGGCCATCCTTGCCTCGGATCCGTTGATTCGTGGTGCCGTCATGTTCAGCAATGGACCGACATTTGGAGTTATTGTCGACCCAGCCTCAGAATATGCTGCCAAGACTAATCTGTCGCTTCCCGCGGAAGTTGCTAAATTCAAGTCTCTTATATGGTAAAACTGCTTCCGCCAGAATGTTTTTATGGAACTGAAGTTTCAAAGGCCGACCGTTGAGCGATTCAACCAAGTGATCCCCGAACTTGCCAAACTTCACAAAGAGGTAAGGGTGCATGATAGAGGATAAACAGATTCATAAAATGTTCCAGATAATTTTGATTTCTAACCTGGACAAGCCGTTCGTGTACGGCGAAAAAGGCCTCCCTCGTCGGAAGGAAGCCATTAATGCCTATGTTGCTGAGATAGAAGCAACTGTGGGCCCCTGGCTCCTTCGCTGAAAATCGAATTATAAAGCTTTTTTTGTATATTGTCACGGTTGAACCATTTTCCTTCAGCATCTCGATTACCCTGTTTGAATGCTATTGCAAGCGGTTTCCTGGTAATAGGGATTAAGTTATTTTTCATCCACTGTAAAGCGTTGCGTCTCGTCACAAAGGCTAACATGCCAATGCGTCCAGGTTCGTCTTCAAGCGGTGAGTTTTTGCCAGTTTTATTGTATTCCGTGCCTGACTTATTCTGGTATGATAGACCTTTCTGTTTGCCCACTTCTGGTGCGTCCACGACCGCCGCAGACTTCATGCACTAACATTCTGCTCATCGTGTTGAATTATTATTCTGCCCAGCGGTAACGGTCAAAGCAAATACAGTGGCTACATTTTAACTAGTGCTGGGACATGCGCACCGAATTGGACCCCCGTGGCGTGCAAATTGGCAGTACTTGCACCCAATCACTTGCTAGCTTCGTCGGCGCAGCCTGGCGGTACTTCCTTGACTGGGCTTGTGGCAGTCGGGCGGCTGACGCTACCAGACCACATGAGCTGCCCAACTGCGGTCACCACTATGCCCGGTTCGAACTGCTCAGCTCGCAAACTAGCGAGCGACCGATGATGCGACGGCATTGACTTCTAGGTCGGGGAACCATGCAACAGACGGGCAACGGATTCGTCAACTCGCTGAGGCACTCGAAAACAACACCACGACGGGTCATGACTTGTAATGCCGTGGACGCTGTTTGAGGTCTCTCTTTAAAGTGCAGCGGACGCTGTCTTTCTTAAATACGGCTGACAGACGCTCTTGGAGCAATGTGTTCGACTCGTAATGCCCCTGACGTTCCACCACAAGTGATTCAGGGAATGTGGCTGACAATAATGAGCTGACCGTATCGCAAGAACGGACTCCTTTGCGTTTGGATGCTGACGTTTCACTGAATTCAACCGATGTGAAATTCCCGATGCGTAATGCGGTCTATGAAGATGTCCGCAACGAACACAGTGCGATTTCCCACCGCGCGCAATGCAGCTGACGTTAGTTTCGGCTAACGGGACCCTGCACTCGAAAAGAGGCTAGCGAAATGCGGCTGACGCTGTCGTTGAGGCTGACGATTTGTCGATTTGAGCATTTGTCAAGCTGGCTGACGTGACTGATGAGAGGAAACCTTTCCTTTGCCTCTTGCCTCATCCTTTTGATCGCCCCGACGCGCTAGCTATTCCCCTCTCAGTTTGCGAGGCTCATTTCGCGCAACCGTCGGGCTCCGACATTGTAATGTGGCTGACGCGTCAAGGATTACTCTCAAGGCGGACTCGCTTTTCTGACCCTTCAAAGAGATGGCTATGGTCTTTCAAATCCCGATACGACGGCCAACGCTGCGCATTGCGGCTGACACTGCACTCGCACCGGTGCAGATTAACCATTCCCGGGCGTAAAAGCGGCTGACGCTGAGACGAATAATATCATGTTGCGGCCGCTGACACAAATAATCGCACAACTACGTTGTGTTGTAATGCGCCTCACACATTACGCTTACTACTAAATTCGCCCTTCCTCGGTTGTCTTCTACTTCTCAAGGCGGTTAACGAGAGGACACAACCGTGTTACTTGTGGCTGACCCATCTCTGGCCCCAGAGACGCGGAGTAGCGAGGAAATCTATTGAGGACCGAGAACAAACCCTGGTCTCTCGGATTCCCGATGCTGTCGGATTGCAGCTGACTGACACTGCAAGCAATCGCTCACTGTCAAAACGTTTTATGCCCCCTCGTAAAGCGCTAGACATTCTCATTCGCGCGCGTACGCGCCTCGGTTGGACGTTCCAATTTGGCTGACGTTTTAATATTCAAACACTGGCATTCTCTCTCGCGCTCGATGGACGGCTGGCTGCCCGTGAATCATCTCGCAATAATGTGGCTGACTCTGCTTCGTTCTCTGGTCTCACATCCGGGGGAAACCCATCGCGAAGCGTCCGGTTTTTTGCGCTGCTGTCCATTTCTTCCGCCATATTTTTTGTACCTTCTCCTTGGACTTGCAGAGTGCGTGCGCGCGCGTCCTGGGTCCCTTCGTCTCCATGGCGGCTTCGGCTTTGGCCAGCTCGTCTGCTCGTTCGTTCCCGGCGATGTCAGTGTCCCGTGACCACGCGATCTCCACCCTGCGTTCCGAGTCGGCGTCGAGGAATGTACACACCTTACGGTGGGACTGGTGGGCGTATAGCTGCCCGGGGCGAGGCTACGGATCCCCACACGCGTCCGCCGAAGGAGTCTGCTGTTCGACGTCATGGTTCCGCGAGGTAAAAAAAAATCCTTTCTTCCTTCCCGCTTGTGAGTTTTGAAATTGTCTCTGGCTGCATTGTCTCCGCAGGTTTGCCTTGCTCTGGGAGCTCGGCGGTCGGACTGGTGGCACGTGGATTTAATTCATCGCTCTATATAATGAGCGCCGACTGCGTCGGCACAGACCTTGTTTGGGGCAGTTGACTACGTACTACAGAACCCGCTTGGCTGTAGTGTCTGTGGAATAACCTATGTAAGCTCTTCGCCGGACCGGAATTTTTTCGTTTGAATTTTGAATAGCTCGATATCGATGGTTCGCGCTCGGCGCCTATAGTCGTTGTTAAACACCTGTTCACTGGATTTTTCTAAAATACCAATGAATGCATCTGCATGCATGACTTTCAAGTTGCCAATTGCAGCATTGGACGCCAAGTACGAATCCATCTACATGAATGAATAGTAAGAAACAGTCCTTCTGAATCCCCACTGAGTCTTTTTGCGAACAGTTCGAGTTATCTGGTTCCCTTTGTCAATGCAGCATTCAATAAAATTGAGCCATGTGCGCACTTATGCAGTATGGACCTTCTTCTGTGGACTGCCGGTCATTCCGGGGTCCCTGGGAGGAACTTTGCGCTTGCGGGGCGAGGGAGTCTGGGTGGCTTGCAATTTTGGCGCAACCAAGACACGTAGCCCCTCAATGTCAGCCGTATATCTGTCCCGCCCGCCTTCATTATTCTTTCCCGTGATATTCCAGTGTTTCAAGATGATAGTAGCACGAACAATAGCTCCTCTCAGGGAGGCCACGTATTCGGAGGGCTCGATGAGGTTGCCCCTGAGATCGTATGCCGGGAGCTGAGTTACCCGATGGGTGGTGGTCATTGAGTTGAGGGCCATTTTAGCGGCTTCGCTCTTTACAGGCCAATTCGAAATGTCAAAGTCATCTTCATCTTCAGAGTCTACAGCGAATTCATTCAGGAGCATTTGAGAAAATATTCTGAAGTCAACTTGCCGTCCGTGCCTTTTTTCTAATACGAGGTGTTAGTTATGCAAGCCATACTAAGTCTGAAATTGTGACGAACCTCGAATAAGACGTGGCGGACTTTGAGGGTGGTTGCGGGGGTCTCCTTTGGATCAAAAATTCCTTGTTTGATGTTGCCTTTCGTCTCTGCGGCTTTCATAAACGATTGGATATTTTTTATTATGCGGGGAAAGTCAGCGGCGAAGGGCACCACTTCAGGAGCTGCCATGCGACAGGCAAGTTTCACGTCTGCAAAGTTGGCCGTGAATTCTGTAGGCCCTTTCCAATGACCGTCCGATGCGAGGAAGCAGTTCTCGGTGGAAATGAAGCTCACAAGTGTGAGCGGTGCTGGATTAAGGAGGGACTCGGGCGATGGATCCTCCGATTCAGGCTTATCATTGTTCTCGCTTCTGTGTGCTTTTTCGACTTTGTCGCGGAGAGCTGCAAAAGCAGCGTCTGCTGCGACAGCAGAATCTTTGGTTACGAGTACGTTATCGCGTCCAATCCTTCTCCAAACAACCTCGTCCTGAATCGCCGCTGTTGCCAGATAGTAACTATTGCGGATGAGAGCGTCGCGAAGATCGTCCATGTCTTGCATGGTGGGTTCAGAGAAAAGAGAGAGATACACTTGAGCGTTGGGAAAAGAAAGAAGAATGGGAGGAACAAGACTCAAATCAAGGATCTGCCGAATGCCATTGAAATTGCGATGGGCGAACAATGTCGAGACAGATCTTGACATCACCAATGGAGCGCGGGGCGAGATTATCGATATCGTTTTGGATCCTGAAGAGCCGCCGGTTGGGGATGGACCTATCGTGCACTTGAAAAAAGTTGCACGCATATATTCTCGTCAAATTGTCTCGCACCCGCGCCGGCTAGTTAGAAAGATCGGACGAACATGTCATTCGAATCGAGCCTGCGGAAACGACATGTCATGTCAGGTTCCCACTCGCCGATGGAAAGTTCACACAACGTACCATCCGACGTCGTCAATTCCCTATGACAGGGGAGGCCAGGTGCATATGTGTTCACAGATTAGCACAGGGTCAAACAATCCCGTACGTGCTGGTGGACACAGCGAAACCTCCGGCAGGAACCCTCAGTCTGTTCAATCTGTACGTGGCACTTCCGCGGAGCGAGAAACCATCCGTTTATTGAGAGACTTCAACCACTCGTTGTTCATGAAATGACACGATCCGACATTGTTGGCAGAGGATGATAGGTTGGAAGAGCTGCATGTACAGACAAAAAAGAACCCAGTCAAGATGCACAGCACACGACTTCGGACTGTGCAGTGGTCCGAAGCTAAGTCTTACTAGAATGAGCTTGTGAAGCGTTCGAAGATATTGCTGGCGGCCCATAGGGGTTGTCACACTTAGTCACACTGTGACTCACACAGCTTGCCTCTGCTCATCGTTTTGAATTATTATTCTGCGCAGCGGTAAGGGCCACAGCATGACGACAATAAAGTGGCTACAGTTGATCCTGGCGCGCGCGCAAAATTGGAATGCAAATTGGCCTGATCGCTTGCCAGCTTCGTCAGGCTTTTGGCGGCACTTCCTTGACTGGCTTGTCGGCGGCTGACGCTACCAGATCCCCCAGCTGCGGTCACCACTATCCCTGAGGCTTTTCCTGGTTCGAACTGTTCAGCTCACAAGCTTGCGGGCGCCCGATGACGCGACGGCATCGACTTCTAGGTATGGGGAACCATGCAACAGAGTTCGTCAACACGCTGAGGCACTCGAAAACAACAGAGGGGAGCTACCACCCACGGGCGGACAGGGACATGGCTTGTAACGCTACCTTTAAAATGCGGCGGACGCTGTCTTGACGGCTGACGAACAGTGACAATAATGTGCTGACAGTATCGCAAGAGCGGACGGACATTGTCCTTCGCGTTTGGATGCTGACGGATAAGACTCAGGATAAAATTGCTTAGCGTTCCAGTTGGTGCTCACTCGCAATGTGGTAATGTGGCTGACACGATAATGCACTCTTGTCCGCAACGAACGCAGCGCACTTTCCCGACATGCGCAATGTGGCTGACGTTGGCTTTACTACGCACGCGGGCTGACGTGACCCCATCTACTCCAGGTGCACGCGAAGACGCTAAGTAGCGGACAGTAAAATGCGGCTGACGCTGTCGTTGAGGCTGACGAATTTTTTTTTCTACTACTCGTCAAGCTCGGACCTGACGTTGTAATATGGCTGACGTGTCGGACTCTCAAGACGGCTGACGAGGACACCTTTGAAGTTCTGGGAATCCTTTTGGCGATCGCCCCGATTCCCCTCGTAAAGTGGCTCATTTCGCGCAACCGGGCTCGGGCATTGTAATGTGGCTGACGCTTCAAGGATTATTCCCAAGGCGGAGAAGTATCCCTCGCTTTTCTGACCCTTCATCTCTTTGGCTATACTGCACTCGCACCGGTGTTTCAACAAACCTCGGGGCGCAGATTAAACAACCATTCCGGGCGTAAAAACCGCTGACGCTGGGACGAGTATTCATCGCATTGCAACTACGTTGTGTTGTAATGCGACTCACACATTCCGTTCTACTTCTCAAGGCGGCTGACGAGAGGATTCCGCAATCGCTCTCTTGACTGGTACTTGTGGCTGACTCTGGCCCCAGAGACGTACCCGATGCCAAAGCGGGGAAATCTGTCGACGACCTCGAACATACCCTGGTCCTTCGGATTCCCGATGCTGCGGATTGCAGCTGACATTGCAGGCAATCGCTCACTGTCAGAACGTTTTACTATGCCCCTCGTAAAAGCGCTAGACATTCTCATTCGCGCGCCTCGGTTGGACGTTTCGAATCTTCAAACACCGACTGACGTTCTCTTTATGACCCCGATGGCGTATGGCCCGTGAATCGTCTCGCAATAATGCGGCTGACTCTGTTATTTTTCTGGTCATATTACATCTGACATTTCGCGCCAACTCGGATAATTATAAATGTGGCTGACGCCTCTCCTGTCTCTACCAATGTAGCTGACACGTTCATGTTCGTTACAAACTCGTACAGGCACATTGATTATTTAAGAGTTGTTACAATAAATGAAACACTTTCGGGCAATCCTCCTTCCATCCTTCCCGTTATTACACCGAGGATACCAATGAGTTACAGTTACAGTGGGATACACCCATCCGTCCATCCATCCATCGTAATACAAATACAATGCAGCTTTGAGCTTGGTGAGGCGAGTGGGCCATGATGCGATTCCGGGCGTTGGAACTATTGAGTGTGATACAGAAACAAGATGCGAATATGTTGCGTGCGAGTGTGAATGCGATGATTGAGCGCGGTCGAATGTGTTGAGAGAGAACGAGTTTGAGGCAATACGCTGGGAAGAGAGGTGAGTCGCGCTCATCGAGGCGGGGTACGGGACTTACGCGGAGAATGCAGTTTCCGGGATAGAACATACAGGACAAAGGCGAGAATAGAGGCTCCGGGAAAGAAAGAGAAAAGAGAGCGAAATCCAGCGAGCGCAGAGGGAGGGAAACACGTCCAGGGAACATATCCAGCAACAGCAGAACCAGCGCTACGCAAACTTTGCGAGCACGCCGCGGAGCTTGTCGGCGCTGTCGTCGTCCTTGGCGGCGAGGGTCTTTGCGTGCTTCTCGAGGGCGGCGATGGTGCGCTCGGTGGCGGCGGGGACCTCTGCGAGGGCGGCGAGGGCGGGGTCGACGGTGGCGGCGAGAGTGGCCTCGAGGTCGGCCCACAGGCGGTCGCGGTGGTGGTACGCGTCCACGAGGCGCGCAAAGAGGTTCTGGATGCGCGTCTGTGCACGGCGCGGGCGTCAGTCACCGTCCGAGGTTATAAATAAAAAGACGCGAAGACCTCGGTGGCGACAAACGCGTGCTGAAGGACGCGTTGCTCATCGATGGTCAGGGCCTCGAGGCCCTTGCACGCGTCGTCGAAGGCGAGGAGGCCGGTAGTGAAGGCGGGGTCGACGCGGCGGGCGAGGGTGCGGTGGGCGGTGGTGACGCGCTGGACGGCGGGCTGGAGAGTATGGGCCATGTCTTGGAGGAGGTCGGTGCCTGCGCGGGCGAAGGGGGCCTGAAGCGAGTCGGCGAGGGCAGAGAGCTTGGCGGTGGGGTCGGCGGGGTCGGTGCCGGGGCCGTCGTGAAGGAGCGCTGAGACGAGGGTCGTTTCGTCGTCCCATGAGTAGGAGGGCCGCGCCTTCTTTGCGGGGGACGCGTAGCCGGGGTCGTTCTCGTCGTTCTCATAGTCGTAGTCGTGGGCGTCGTCGGAAAAGTCAAGCGAATCGCGTCGCGCGCGGAAGAGGTTGCTTGACCGGCGCGGCGACTCGCGGATGCGCCTAGTGCGAGGGACGCGGTGGGTCGACTTTGCGGCTAGATGGAAGGGTTAGGGACGCGTATTGGAGTAGAAAGAGGTGGACATGTTGGCCTGCGGACGGGGATGGGCGTGCGCATGGTGGTAGGAAGGAAGGAGGGGACAAATATTTGGTCAAATTCGGTTCTTATACACAAACGATTTGCACGCATTCAAAGGCCCACGTTCAATGTTAAAAAAATATGGCGCGAAAAAAGTCTTGCTCTCAACCCAAGAGAACCATAAAGGAGCTGGGCGGGGGCTGAGACAGGAACGCCTCGGAAGCTTCAGGCACCGGAGGCAGCCTAGATCAATTAAATTTCAAACTCCGCTCTCCCTTGTGATCCTCTCCTCATTACCACCAAAACCCAGGTCCGCCCCCTTGCTTCCGACCTCCATCTCCCCGCTCACTGTCCCCAGCGTCCGTAGCCAGGTCTTCTCCACAGACATCAGCCGCCATGAACTCTCGCCCCCACAAAGTCCGTCTCTCTTCTTTACATGTGCACCTCTCCTGACTTGGCCCGCCTCAACCCAGCAATCCATGTCCGAGCTGAAGCTCCGTCGTCTGACAGAGCACAACCAGCGGTTACGGGAGGATCTGGCCCGGCCACGGTGCGTGGCGCCATTCTTGTTTACGCAACTTTTTTTGCCAACCTCCTCTGTTCTGCAGCGTCCGAGTCAGCGAAGCCAGCGCGAGGTCTGTCTCGTCCACCTTTCATTTCTTTCCCTCGACTAACTTCGCCCCCCACAGCCTGATCCGCTACTGCAAAACCACAAAAGACCACCTCGTGCGCCCCTTACGCTCCGCTGCCCGCAAATCACCCATCTCACCTTCTCGCAGGTACCCTCGGTCTGGGGGCCCGTGGGCAAGGGCGAGGACCCATACGCCCCGCCTGCGCAGGGCTGCAACTGCCTCGTTATGTAACGGCGCACTCGCACCCCGCCGTCGCTCTTGCTTGCCCATTGAACCCCGTCATCCTCCTTGCCCTCGTCTTGTTACTGTGGAGAGCCTGGACCGGCCGTTGCTTACATTGTGCGTACCCCTTTCTCTGTGCTTCTCCGGCCCATGCCACTCCGGACCCGTTCCCTGGACGCTGACCGCGGCTGCAGTATCTTCTCGTATACCATCCTGGATCACCACACGCTCTTTTTCGCCTTGGCTACATCCCACCCTCGGGCGCATTCGTTCTTGCACCACCATCCAACGCATACAATACTGCTCTGTCATCACCCAATGCGATCCTCAGTCATCTGTATTGCAACCCACCCCGCACGCCGCGCGTTTCTTCGTCTCATCTTACACTACCGCCTGTCCATACGCAGGCACTGTTCTTATTGTAAGTACGTAGAGTTTTCTCCCTGCAAGTTATATACTTTATTCTGCATTCACCGAGTGTAATGTGGGGTGAGATGAGTTGAGGTGCGGACGTTCGTGGGTTCAGCGTCATAAGAACGCGAAGCCCCTGAGCTGCTGCTTGGCTGCTGCCAACATTTTCACTGGCATCTGAACTGTTGGTGATGGATCGCTGTGATTGTTTGTGCCTGCCGCGATGTGATGCATCTATAGAAGAAGCGCATACATATGCTTCAGCGTTCAAATTGTGGATTGCGCGTCTGGGTTGCGAAGCATGAAGTGATTCAAGAGAAGGGATCTGGGAAGGAAAGGAAGAGTCGGGCTTGGCTGACAGGGGAGGCTGACTAGCACTGGCTACGGCGCGGATGCGGCTGACAAGCTAACGGCCGCATAGTGTCCTTTGGTCACTGCTTGAACTGGACCCTCTCCAACACAAGATTTCCTCCCAGCCAAACATACTGAGAGCGCAACCAATTATAAATAAATCCAGAATATGTACCGAATTAGACCGGTCAAAGCGCCTTCTACTGCCTGACGTAACGTAAATGATGCTTCCTTCCTTCTGCGAGTCGTATTAATATATTTAGGCGCTCGTGGCGGACATTGTATTTTTAATTAAGGAGTTTCTGTGCGGGGATTTGAGTTGAATGGCTAGTAGGGAGATGTGGTCGGAGATTGAAGGTGGATGCATACATGTATGGTCAGCCGCATATCCATCCGTCAGTACAAAGAGAATTGCCAGTGTCGTCGACTCGTCAGCCGTCTTTGAGAATTCCCCAGGCCCGAAGCGTCAGCTCGTGCAGGTGTCAGCTTCAGCCACATTGAATTGCACGCTTTGACCGTCTGTCGATCCGTGATGGACAAGAGTAACCACAAATTACATGCGTTGGGGTGTGAGACAAGTGAAGTCTCGTGCACAGTCAACTTCAGCCAAAAGCCACATTGCGCGCTTTGATCGTGCGTCGCGTCCATTGCGGACGAAGGAAGGAGTCACCATGAATTACAAGGTCAGCCACGTTGCGTGCGCTCCCGCCGGTCGTCGCATTCCGAGGCCATCGGTCCCGGGCGCGTGGAGGGAAGAAAGTGTTGTATTTGTGTGAGAAAGGACCAGGTATATTGCAGACTTGCTTGTGCGCATCCGTCGGGCTGGTGCTCGTTCTTGTCAACCAGGTTTGCGAGACGAGTCGGGGAAATGTGGTGGGTTGTAAATACCAGCACAAGCAAGAATTGTTGAGGTGTCAGTGTGGTTGCTTCAGTTTCCAGCTCGACGCATCCCAATTCCATAAAACAAGGCCTTGTCAAGTTGTATCAGGTGCACTGAAGCTTGAGATTGAGGTGCCAGTTGTTTGTAGTACAGGTGTCTACTGCAAAAAAAAAAAATCCGGGGGAAAGACGAAGAATTTGGGGAGAAAAAAACGGGAAATCCAGACCATTTAGGCAAATAGTACCTACCAGTGGGGTGCATGTCACCTACGAGGGCCACCGCCCGATCCAGCCTTGATCCAAATCCATTCCTCGGCTGTTGCGCTACTTAGCGACATCGCCGCAGAAGAAAAAAGCCAACGGACCTTACTTCAAAGCGCTGCATGACCCCCTATAGCTTGCACTACGTCGCTATCAGAGATATCCGTAACCATGTACGTTTTTCACTGTGAATGCGCTGCGAGACACTTGCTGAATACAGACTACTATATATAATGCTTGCGGGCTCTGTTCCCAGATTTCGTCTTCCGCTGACGAGATTTCTTCCCAGATCGCTGGTGAGGGAGACCGGCGACGCGTCGCGCCGCTCGCCGTTCTTCCGCCTGGCTTCTGAGCGCTTCACGAGTTGTGCGTTGTCCTAGAGCTGCATCGCAAGCGATCGTCGTGGGCAGCGTTGATCCAGGGCGACATGAGCGAGTCCAGCCATCCGAACAAAGCCTTCCAGCCTAGCGGTGGATTAGGATGAGAGAGACAAGACGAGTGATCACGTACAAAATCGTGTATACACTGCTCCGATCAAACCGTAAAATCCTCCAAGAGCCTGTCCGATATTTATCATCGAGTCGTCGCCTAACGGTGGTAATACCCAGAGATGATGGTGCAACCCCAAGAGAACCGCTAATCCCGCCAAAAGGGGAGGGTTCATACATTCCTCGCGGATCCACTAGCGCATCTCAGTACAACAATGATATATTCACGGAGTACAAGACGCACATCCAGATCTTCAACGGGACACCTGGGCTGCCTCTTGAACGCTAGGATCGTAATTGCCAGCCTCAGGAGTCGCTGACCCAGCCAACGGTATCTTTCATTACAGGCGACGGTGGCCCCAAAGTGCACATGACATAGAACGTCGGTCAGAGCCGTAGTAAGGGAGCGGGCGTCCTCAATGTAGAACACGGGGGGGTATGAGGGATATGATGGGTCGAGCTCCACCTCGGAAACGTCTATATAGTCCCACGGAAGGCGCCCACAAATGAGCAGCTGTTGGGTGGAACTCCTGTCGCAAGGAACATTTCCCGGGCCAACGCATGCAGGGCTGAGAGGTTGAATGCGGTGGAAGGCAGCGGCGCGAAGGGTACTCCATCAAAAGCGCGCAGACAGATCTTGTATTTCGAGCAAAGACGTCGGCTACCTCGTCCGTCAGGCGCATCGGTACATAGGAGTTCGACTCCATGGATCGAAAAGGTCACAGACCACCGGAGGGCCTCGTCGTTGCTTTGTCGCAGTCAGCATCCCACTGCGCGTACCAAACTATTTCCACGCACCAAATTGGACTGCGACAGCCTCAGTAAACACCTCAAAAATGTCTGACATTCTCTTCAACCCTGGCAATTCTTGCCGCACGGACTGCGTACCCACAAAATCATGGATCTGCAGACCATACAGCAGAACGAAATGTGCTAATTGAGATGAGTTCGCGAGCTTGTCCACAATGGTCTGCAAAATCAGTTGGTGGTGCATTTGTTACAAAGATTGGAATCGCACCGTAGAGCGGAATATTGCGATCAGGGCGGTGGCGATGGATACACAGTGCGATCGCAGTTCCAATCCCCAACCCATTCCAACGCGGGATATGTATGCCGTACGCAGTAATCCGGTGCGAGTAAACTCGCCAACGTCCGGCGGGTAGGTATCGGGGTTCAAGTAAGGGCTGGCCATGGGCCGGGTGTGTCCAACTGCCGCAAATCTTCGGGTTTCAAATTTAATGGGAGCCTGAATCGGGCTGCAATGGGGAGACGCAAAGGATCATCTGGGTCCAGTAACTCGGAGATGCACTCGAGTGGAGTCTGCAGAGGTCGGCAAATTACAGATGTTGAATTTGAGTACATGAATTCATGAGCGGAGAGGGTCAAACCAAGGGCACTTGCCATTGCCAAACATGGGCCAAACAGAGTACAGACATCTTTACCACCATGTCCAACTTACTTTTAGGTGAGCTCTGAACAGTCTTATACGCCCGAATGGGACGATCAAATTTTGTTGGATTTTGTATAAAGCTAAGAATATATTTAGCTCTCCGGCGTCGCTCCATATCGTCGTGTCAGCCGCCGTTGTGAATAGTCCCGGTGTCAGCAGCGGAGTCGGCGACAACGTCAAGCGCGGCATGTGTGCCAGTAGGTCTGAGAAACCAAAGCGGATGGACCCATTCTAGTACTAATAAGAAGTGGCTTTAAAAGTCAACCTCAGCTTTCCACAATCATAACACATACACTGTCAGACACATCTACTCCCTCCACTCTGCTATGCCCCTCCGCTTCTCCCACCACAGCCTTTGGAAAGCGTGCACTTTGAATTGCGTGTCAAATTCTGCCTTGATGATTTTGACTGTCGCATGTCGGTCCCAGGACACCGACCGGAGGGTGTGAATTGATGTTGCATAACGCTCTGTGCACGCTAATAGAGTTGCCTGGGACGGAACCTCGTCGCCGTCGACGATCCCAGGATTGGCAAGGTATATATGGGCAAGTCTCGGGGAATTCATGAAGATGCAGGGCATCGTTGTCTGCGTAAGAATGATCATTGGCCGCAAATTTCGAGGCGGGATGGTAAATTACCACGAGATCGTGATTGAGACCGGTGAACGGCAGGCGAATTTCCTCGAGAGATTGGAATTCTCCGTTGGGTTGGAAAGGAGCCTCTGTGTTAAGAAAATCCCTGTATCCTTGGCGAGACATCTCGAATTTCAGTCTTTTGAGCTGGGGACATATTTCGGGAAGGGCGACAACGATTTCTTGCAGATGTTGCAGCTGGAAAGGAAGCTCTAGTATAAGTTCCTGTAGACAAGGTAGAACCCGTGCACGCCACTGAGAGATGGGGTTAGCTAAGATAGCTCAGAGCCACAAACCATCGACCTTACCTCAAAAAATCTCGAAATATTTTCTGCGTCGCGTATAGGTTCTTCGTCATCCAGATCATCAATTTCCTCGTCATCATCTGCTACCAAACGGTACTCGACGTGTAAACGCTTGACCCTCGCGCAGAAAATGGGATCCCGGAGGAGCATCCGGTGAACACCAATTTGTCGGAACCCTACCACGCAAGAATATAAGACTAGAAACGAGACAAGACGTGGTGGGGGCCTTACAGGAATCCCATGGTTTCAATTGGCACATATGTGTTTCAACAACTTCGATTGTAGGCGTAGAAAGCCACAGCTTCCGGAACGCAGGATCGACGTTGTCACATACGATATGGCGAAGTGAGTTGGAGATAACCCCCTCGGGTGTATATGCGTTGCGGCCTGTATATTCCGTAGGATCGTCCTGCGCATCGTCCCGGAACTCGTCGAAGTTTTCGTCCTCCTGGTAACAGTCGATCAAGTGAAGACTTTGGAGGGCCGGGAAAGAGCCAACAAGGCCAGAGACCATGCTGAAACATTCCCCGCCGTCCTCTTCCTCCATCCATGCACCCGAGATTTCGAGGTGTGTAACATTTTGGAGCCGCGCCAGAAGCTCGATTCCTGAATTCTCCACATGGCCAGTCACTTTTAGATGCCGCACGGCGGCGGCACGCGCGTCGTCGGAGAAGATATTGAGAAATGCTTTTTCACGCGAGAGCGGAAGTATTGGGGCTCCACGTCGGTATGAACCAAATGATCCCTCTATGCACAGATATCGCGCCGTGAGCGGTTGTGCGATAGACAGGAGGCGACGATTCACGAGACGAAGAGTGTTTAGCGTTACTGCGTCGTGCGTATCGCGTAGAATGGACAGCAGTATAAGCGTAAGCAGTTCGCTCGGGAGCTCCAGCAATTCCATCTCGTCTCTGGCGGGAAGATGTACTAGAGAGGATACGTGACTTGGTTGGTGGTTGAGAAACGGCGATCAACTTCGATGTGTGCTTGTGTTTGACTGTGCCTTCTGATCTAGTGCTTTCGGAATAAGTCGACGGGGAAAAAAAGGCAAAATCTCTCTAAGACGCGTATCTACGGGTTCTGAAGTATATTACTTACGTGCAGACCAGACAAGCGGTTTTGAAACTTTGAAAGGTTTCGCTGCGATCAAATTCACGTGACCGCGATTAGCTTGGTAAATTCAAATTCAAGGGACCAAAGAATTGCAGGCTATTGCAGGGCACATTCGCGGCGCGCGCATAATAAATGAAAAAACAGCAGCCTATTGACCCAATTTTTTAAAACAAATTTACACCATCATTCTTACTAAATCTTAGTTTAAAACTGTGCGGTCAAAGGCTCAAAGCGTTGTCTCGACACTGAAACTTCTTACACAGTCGCGCTCGGCCGCTGGTGTACATCGGGACGTAGGGGGTACATTACTAGGAGAAGTCAGGGTAGGGATTACGAACGACCTAGAGCGTAGGATACCCGCGGGGTGGGGGAGGAGTAAAGAGACGCATCGGCCGTGAAGAAAAAGTTGCACGGCGGCGGTACTCAAGACTAGGCTATATATGTTGTATATAAATGGAGCGACCTGGATCTGAAGAGCGACACCGAGGGCTTTGGCAAAGCGGCGAAAATTTCTGCTAGTAGAATCGAACGGTACAACACACGAGATATGAGTGAGAATTGTTGTAGCGTCTGTTTAGAAGAGACTGCAGGAACGGGTGGACCGATAAATGGACTGGGGACGGCCGGACAAAAGCGGCTGAGCGGGCGACTTGAAGCGAATGGAGGCGAAGTCGACGGCCACATGGATGAATAGGCTGTAGTAGATGGCTACCAAAATTTTGAATCAAGCTGTGCTCAACCCCCGGGCCAAAAAGCTTCTTTATCACCGTTTACATAGGGGCCGCCAACTCGATTGAGATCGCGATCGCCTGCAAGCGAGTCGTCCGTTAGTCCCATTGCAGTTGATGTCGAGCGAATGTAAAACCCAAGCACACCTGCACATCGCAGCGGTTATAGAACCGAGTGGGCCCCATCGCTTTCTTGTAGGGATTTAAAACCTCCCTGACGGGTTTTCGGATGCGATCCATTTGAGATGAGTTGAGCTATGTAAATACCCTCAGCTCGGCCCATAGAATGTCAATATTGAGAGT
The DNA here is from genome assembly GCA_029204075.1 of Mycena capillaripes. Taxonomy (NCBI): domain Eukaryota; kingdom Fungi; phylum Basidiomycota; class Agaricomycetes; order Agaricales; family Mycenaceae; genus Mycena; species Mycena capillaripes. Next base: position 258,856 of record JARHKZ010000051.1, read on the forward strand.
ACTCACCCCGAACTTCTACATCGCGGGTGTGCGCACGATCTGACGGCGCTGGAGGTAGTTTCTTTCGACCATGATGGTGATAAGAGAGAAGAGTCGTTGGGGCTGTGCTAATATTGGTCAAGGTCCAAAACGTTTCACCAAGCCGTTCAATAATAAAACTCCAAGAATACATAAAATGCCTCCAAGTGTGCTCTGGATTTTTATAAAATAAGTAAAAGACTCGCCATCAACTATATCATCCTAATTGGGGTTCTTGCTTGACGTAAATGACTCCACAAACCGAGGAAGTAAAATGAGTCATGCAGTGAACCGTAAATGTATCACTGCAGTCTTCAGTTATGTCTATGCCATAGCCCAGCCATAAAATCTTCAGCCTCATCGCGCTTCATGCTGCGAATGGATTAGGTTCCTCCATGTAGTCTTCCTCGACTTCGAACTGAATAGCGGGGCGGCGAGCGCAGGGTCGGCGGTCTCGGGTACCGGTGTTTGCACAACGGCTGCAAGTAGTAGGGGTGCCTGGATTGGTTGAAACACCCGCCACTGTGGGGGCGCTCGCAGGCACCGTTAATTCCAACGGACGCTGGCAGCGCTGCAGCACTGATCGACTGAGCAAGCGCCCACGTATGTAAATAGAGATACGCACCTCGACATCGCAGAGATTATACTTGTTAGCTTCTTACCGTCGACATTCATCCCGCTCACCGGCCGCCGTATGCGTTGCAGCTGTACGGGCCTGAGCAGTTCATAAATTGAACGGTGGAGGAAGCAACCCGGTCATAACAGCAAAGACCTTGATCTGGGTGCCGTTTCCCCGGAGGGAAGGGGGATATCACTATTCAAGCGCGCCTCCAGCGCAACGAGATCCGCAATGACGTTATATTCCCGTATGCAAGTCTGCCTGCGCTACCTGATGCTCACGGGCAGGATTGAGTCGAGGTCGCTCGCCCCAAGACGGTATTGTTGCGTAGCTTTAGTTTTGACGATGGCAGGAACGTCCGGCACCGCGAGCTGAGCTGCTTGAGAGCTGGAAGGGCCTGCTTTAGGCATTCCGAGCACAAGGAGGAAGACGAGACACGGATGAGCAATTCCTTTGAACTCAAGATATTCCTCAGGTCAGGAACGGTATACTTGAATCCTGATCTTGAGCCTGCGAAAATTCGCGCCGTCCTGAAATACCGCAGGGAAACTAGGTGGATCTTCGGATTCGACATTAATGAATCAAAAATCCGGACGAGACATTTCCCTTGAGTTTTCTGCTAACCTGAGATTCCCAGCTCAAGTCAGAATTGAGTACCAAGTCGTGTTGTTCGCGGACAGACCGCAGGCTGTGAGGTCGGTCGACTTCGGTCTAGACTTGGCCTATTAATAGGTCAACTGCATTCGTCGCATCGAAGAAGTCTCGCCCTCTGCAGCCAGCACAACCCTCCATGGCAACATATCGTTATGATTATTTTCTGACCCAGATCGAGATTGCAGCATCATGTATACCAGTACACATTGTCCGTGTCGATAATTAACTTTAGCACCGATGACTACTTTGCACGTCGTGCGACATGTCCGTGATCCACGAGCCCCATACCATCCCAGTCTAGTCCGTTCGTCCACCTGTGAGCGCTGTCTATCTGTATCAGCTTACAGGAGCATGGCAGTGAGACCGATAGCAGCAACGAGCGACATGGCGCTGCCGCTGACGCGGACGCCAGCGCTGGGCGCGCCGGTGGAGTTGCCGGTGGAGTTGCCGGCGGCGCCCACAGCGCTGGTGGGGGACGCGCCTGAGCCATTATCGCCGCCGAGGAGGCCGCTGGGGTTCGTCAGGGTGCTGCTGATAGCGCCGGGGCCGTCAGTGGGTGCGCCCGGGGCACCGGTTTGAGCGGCACTGCCTCCAGCACCCGCAGAGTCGGTGGGACCAGCGCTGGCGCCAGAGCTAGCTCCAGAAGGGGCGGCACCTCCAGCGGCGGCACCTCCAGCGGGAGCACCTCCTGCAGCAGCACCTCCAGCGGCAGCACTGTTCATGGCGAGAGCCTGGTACGCGGCGAAGGACTTGTTGCTATTCTCGTTGGCGTTGATGGAGAAGACCATTCCCATTTGGCAGTGGTCGGCGGGGCTGGGTCATCGTCAACTCGGGTTGCTGTAAATACTCTAGGGGACATACGTGGTCTGTGCGCAGTAGAACCACAGAGGGCTGGTGTCGTTGACGATGGTGAAATTCCACTGAGGGAGCTCGGTTGCATTGGGGGCGACGAATTGGAAACCCGAGGAGATGCCTTGCGCAGGCACGGTCTGGGGAGCACACGGGACGCCGAAGGTGGATTGGGTGACCGACTGGAGGGGGTCAGCGCTTCCACAGGGAAATGCAAGCTAAAACTAACATGGTTCTTGCCCTGGAACTGGAAAAGGATGTTGTCACCGGCTTTGGCTGTGATATTCGAGGGGCTGAACACCAGCTGTTACGGAACCGATGAGTGGCGATGGCCCAACAAAAGGGGAGAAACCAGACCTTTGCACCAGCGCCAACCTGGATGAGGTGGTCCTCGGCCGAGGCGAAGAGGACGGGGACGAGTGCAGCAGCAGCAGCAAGAGAGAAACGCATTTTGAACGTGAGGGAGGTGAAAATTCGGTATATAAAAAAAAAAGTCAAATGAAAGACGTGTGAGCCTGAAGACGACAGGGAGTAAGTATTCCAACCATTGCAAGGGGTGGGGGACGCACTCTGCTCTTGGATGCTGCAAAAAGGAAGACCGGCTGGGGTGACGAACAAAGGAGATCCAGCAGGACGTGACTGGGTGATTCCTTATATATGGCGGAACCACATATCTCCATCACAACCTGATCATCCCTGTTTGACATCACGGCAGTCCCAGTGGTTTGGTCAACACTCAGAACAGCCATGGCAACCTTCCAATCTGCCCTCAGTATTTCCCGTCTGCATCCCCGACTGTCCGCCAGACTACTGCACTCCTCCGCATCTCGCAGAGAGCACTACATCAACACAACAAAAGCTGTTCGTCACGGCAGACCACCCATCTCATTCACTCAACCCCGCTGCATCAGGTCTTTGACCGGCTTGTCTTAAATGGCCCAGACGACCGGGTGGTTCTCGTGGATTTCTTTGCAGAGTAGGTCGATCATCCCATGTCTAGAACCTTTCCAAATAAACATCCCTCTAGTTGGTGCGGCCCCTGCCACGCACTCTCGCCCATCCTGAAAAAGCTGACTGCCGAACGCGCGGCGGGTTCGGGCCTCCAACTCGATCTACTCACAATCGATGTTGAAAACGAGGGCAACGGGGGGTTTGACCTTTCCCAAGATTACAAGGCAAGTCCGGGTATAAATAAACCTCAGAACCGAAAATATCACTACCAGTTGATGCCCGACGCCGGCCAGCCCGCAATCTAGCGGGTCCTCCATTTTACTGGGCTGATGAGCTCATGTTTTACAGGTGCGCGCGCTTCCAACAGTGGTCGCGTTCCGAGGGGGGAAGCCCGTCCACAAATTCGTGGGGGCGCTGAACGAGAACGGCGTCGGTCAGTTTCTCGACAAGCTATGATGCTCCCAGGCCATAAATAAAATATTTACCCTGTCGCAATCCATATCGTCCACTGGGATTGCTCGAATTCGACTTCCAGTTTTCAGAGGGCGGAACCAAGCCTTTGTTGATCGCAGTTATCGCCTGGCGTCACCTTGAGGCCATTCCGCAAAACTGGGTGCAACGAGCCATCATGTCTGTGTCGCCAACGAACGACCAACAACTGACACTGACAGTTGCGTCGAGCTCGCACTCTCCGGGTACGCATAGTTTAGACGAGCCCAAAGAGCCCAAATACAAGTATTCAGAGCCATTTCCTCTTGATCCTAACACCGCGTCCGTAATACATACAACCCGATAGCATACATAGTGGTAAGTAGATGAGATGGGAACACGAGAAAAAAAAACGAATGAGTAGACACAGCCAGCGAATAGCAAGTGTAGAGCATCGAGCCGCGAAAAATGGGGTTGGTGAAGCCATCGACCTAGCAGCTCACTGGACTGAGCACTGACACCCCTTCGCCTGCGCGCCATACGGGTCCTCCGCGCGCCCAACTGGACCCCACACCGACGGGACGAGGTGGTCCTTCGTCGTCTTGCAGTACCGAATCAAACTGCGTCGATCGTGTCAGCTTCCGCTCCGCCTTCCTCTCATATACACCCCGCAGAACGCACCTTGCACTCGCTTCGCTGACCCGCACTCGCGGCCGGGCGAGGTCCTCCCGCAAACGCTGGTTGTGCTCGATCACACGCCGCAGCTTCAGCTCCGACATCGCCTGGCGTCCTCCCGCGCGGCTGCTCATTCTGCTTCTGCTCGGTCTGGGTCTAGGGGTTTCGGCGGGTTCTGGTTGGGCGAGGGTCCTTCGCACAGGACTGCGTCAAGCTTTGAATGAGACTCGGATGTGGATATTCAGAAAGCAAAGTTTCCGGGCGGCTTCGGCGGAGAATGCGCTGCACCGAACCAATCAGTTTCGACTCGCTTGATAAGGACCACCGCAACATGACTTACCGGAAAGCTGCTCAAGGATAGGCGCGACTAAGAACGGGGAATGGCGATAGGTACCACACACTGTCACTCAACAGCTTACTTATACCTGGGCGCTGGATTGGGATTGATACACACGCTCGATGTTGGCAGCGTTCTCGCCGCCAGCCAATCATCAGTTGATCTGTGCAGAGGCATCAGATTCGAAGCTAATTGTAATGTGTCTGTTTTTGTCTAATGAACACGCTTGGCGGCTTTGAAAAATATGCGACTTGCCAAAAGCACCTGCTGAGAATACAACTACAAGTACAACAAAAGAGAAAGAAACATGATGTTCAGAACAAATTATACACGCGGGCAAGCGGAAGCTTGTCCGCAGGCCCAACATCCATGAGTACTCCGTCCGCTCGTCTTCAAACCTCGGTGAGCGCGGTTTTAAAAAACAGGAATAAAACACTTACACCTCATAGCTCTCGGGATCGACGGTCATCTTCGGAGTTGCATCGTTCCACTTCATGTCTTTCTTCGTCACCGTGCGGCAGTTGCGCACCGCCTCAAAGCGTTTCGACAGCCCATAAGACTGCACCGTGCCCGAGGCAATGGATAGTTGCGAAACGAAGGCGAGGGAATTGAGCGCTGCCGAGCCAGGCTTCGCGCCCCACATCGGCTTCCCGAAGAACGGCTGCACAGACGGGATGGAGGCATTCGCGTCGCCCATCTGATAAATCGTCGGCGATGCGGCGAACGAGAGACGATGTACAACATACCTGGGACCAAGCAATCACCCCCGACTTGATCACCATCTCAGGCTTGGAACCAAAATTCTCGGGTTTCCAGAGAACGAGATCTGCCAACGTTCCGACCGCGACTTGGCCAACTGCGTGGCTTATCCCTTGCGCCAAAGCACTGCGATTTTCGAAACAGCTTCAATGTCGGTGCGGGAAGATCAAGGGCATGGCATCACGTACGGGTTGATTGTGTACTTTGCGACATATCGCTTGACCCGCCCGTTGTCTTTGCCGTCCACATCACCGAGAGCCGTCAGCGGTCCAAGGAATTCCCGCATTTTGCTGGCAGTTCTCCATGTCCGACTGATAACCTCGCCGACGCGACCCATGGCCTGCGAGTCGGAGCTAATGATGGAGATTGCGCCGTTGTCATGCAGGACGTCCTCAGCGGCTACCGTCTCTGCTCTGATACGGGACTCTGCGAAAGCGAGATCCTCAGGAATGGATTTGTCGAGATGGTGGCAGACCATGAGCATCTAGACGCAGAGGTAAGCACAGCTCAGGTAAGGCAGGGGCGCGTACGTCGAGATGCTCGTCTAGGGTATTGCTCGTAAAGGGTCGTGTTGGGTTGGTCGATGAAGGTATAACATTGGGCAGACCGCAAACCACGATAATGTCGGGAGCATGTCCTCCCCCTGGAAAGAAACGGTATTAGATAGGGTGCCAGGTGATAGGTATAAAAGCCAACCTGCGCCTTCAGTGTGATATGTATGGATAGTGCGACCACCGAATGCTGCAATGGTGGCTAGAGACAAGTGAGAAGGAAGCTCGGGAGCAAACACCCAAAATAAACGCACTCTCTACAAAACCACTCTCGTTCAGAGTATCGGTGTGAATGTTGACCTGCACATCATACTTGTCGCCGACGTCGAGCGCGGTCGTGATAGTAGCAGGCGTGGTTCCCCAATCCTCATGCAGCTTCAGTCCCGCCGCCCCAGCCTTAACAATATCCTCCAATGCAGTTGGACCTGCGTCGTTCCCCTTGCCCGTAAAGGCAAAGTTCAAAGGCAGCGCGTCCGTCGCCGCGAGCATATGCCGCATATAAAATGGGCTCGACGTGCACGTTGTCGCGTTCGTCCCAGCGCTTGGTCCTGTGCCACCTCCGATCATCGTAGTGGTGCCCGAGGCGAGGGCCTCCTCTACTTGTTGAGGGCAGATGAAATGTACATGCGCGTCGATGGCACCGGCCGTGACAATCAGCTTCTCGCCGGCGATGACTTCAGTGGAGGAACCGATGATCAGGGAAGGGTGAACATTGGCCATGACATCTGGGTTCCCCGCCTTTCCGATACCCGCAATGAGGCCGTCTTTGACACCAATATCAGCCTAAAAGACGGGTTCAGAGCCGAGTGGGCAGAAAAAGAATCGTGTACTTTGTAGATTCCGGACCAGTCAATGATCAAAGCGTTGGTAATGACCAGATCCAGGGTTTCAGAGGCGGGACGGTTCGTGGCTTGACCCATTCCCTCACGGATGGATTTTCCTGTGCTTGGTGAGCAACTTTCGTAGATATCTGGAATTATGAATCTGACCTCCTCCGAACTTGACCTCATCTCCGTAGGCAGTCTGTTGAATGTAGTAAGCACCAGAATATTGCTCAAACAGTGGACACACTTCGTCGTGCTCCACCTCAACCCAGAGCGCAGTATCACCAAGTCGGACTCTGTCCCCAACCGTGGGGCCGAACATGGAAATGTACGCATCGCGACTTATATCCGTGTCGACATTGATCTCGAGTGCACCAGGCTCAGGTACATGGCCAAAGCCTTTTTGCACCAGGTCGCTAACAATTCGCTCTGTCCTGCTATAGTCGTACACGCCGGATGCTAGTCGGTTGCCGCCAGAAATAATTTTAGCGCCCGCAATGGAGCACAAAACTACGGTTTTGACATCTCCGGGTTCAAAACGAACAGCAGTGCCCGCCGGAATATCTAGCCGCTTTCCATAGGACTTTCCACGGTCGAAAGACAGAGCCGAATTAGTTTCGATGAAGTGGTAATGCGATCCAACCTAATTGGCTGGTTGAGAACAATATGAAATGCAGCATCTTCACGACGCACCTGAATAGGTCGATCCCCGTTATTTGTGACGCGCAGTTGCACTCGCTCCCTGGCCTGATTTATGACGATAGGATCTGGACGAGATATGATAGCCCCCGGTAATTTTTCACGGGAGTATTCCGAGACATCCGTGACGGGGAATAAATCCTCTGCTGGGATCGGGAGAAATGACCCATAAAGCGCCTGCTCGAGATTCCCGGATTCCGTGCAGATGGGATCGTGAACTGTAACAAGAAAGACCCTGGACGCATGGGATCAGGGAGAGGATATGGACAACTGCTGGCTTTACCCATCGGGAAAAGTGCCTTCCACCTGGATCTCATGGAGCAGACTGGGAACACTGGGAAGAACATGGCGGCGACCAAGCAGGGTCTTCCCATGTTGCATTAACTGAGAAACTGAGTGGCGACCATCGCGAATGAATTCCTGGAGCTGAGACGCGATAAGAGCGACGGCCTCCGTCTGGTTCAGCTGCAGACCGCGTGCAAGACGCTTTTGAGCCAGGAAACCTGCCTGCAAGCCATAAATACTCCGAATATTCGCGGTTGAAAGCGCAGACTTGCTTGGTGCAAAAGAAGCTTGGCCTCCTCCCGTGGAAGCAAACGCATTTCGAACTATCGGGTGATAACGTGAAGGCGTTGATAAACCCGATCTGGAAGATAAAGCGTGGTGCTGTTTATTGTTCGCGCTATCGCCTTCAAGCGTGATCCATCACCGTGTGACTTCCACATTTTTCTGGACTCTCAGCTCAAGTGCAGAAATGGTCGTCGTCGCAGGCCAGTCTACCGTCTCAGAACAAACCCACCCACGCAAGAACAGAAGAAAGCAGTCGAAAAAGAAAGGACCTGCCCCGGCAGACATAACCATTGACTCCGATGTCGAGGACGCCAATCCCTCCGCTTCCACCTCCGCACCCCCGCCTCCGCCTGCAGACGACGATGAACTGATGATAGACATCGAACCGTCCGACATACCACTCTCTTCCGCTCCTGCATTTGCACCACTTCCTGCGGACGCAGGGAAAGCTGCCCTCAAATCAGAGACTCGCCGGATAGCAATCCCCCCACACCGCATGACGCCCTTGAAAAAGGAGTGGATTAACGTGTTTGGGCCGCTAACGGAAATTTTGGGGCTGCAAGTACGGATGAACGTGCAACGGAAATGTGTCGAAGCACGGGTGGGTTGCCTCGTGGATTTGTATTTCGAAATAACTGAATGTATTCTTCAGACATCCAAAGCTACGAAAGACATCGGCGCTTTGCAAAAGGGCGCAGATTTTGTCAAAGCATTTGCCCTCGGTTTTGACGTCAATGTACGAAATTCGTGTGCTACATTATTTCCACCGATGACCCATTTCTCTAGGACGCAATAGCGCTGCTCAGACTAGACGATCTTTATCTTGATTCGTTTGAAATAAAGGATGTTAAAACGCTGCATGGTGACCATCTTTCTCGTGCTATCGGTAAGGCCTACCTACCAATTACACGCACAATCTCAAACACATTCGTTTTTAGGACGGATAGCAGGGCAAGACGGGAAAACAAAATTCACCATCGAAAACGCCAGTCGGACGCGCATCGTTCTCGCAGACACGCATGTTCTTTCCACCTTGAATCTTTCCCACACTTATTTTTTTGCCTCCAGAAAAATCCACATCATGGGTTCTTTCCAAAACATCAAAGTAGCACGAGATGCTATTGTGTCCCTCATCCTCGGGTCTCCTCCAGGTAAGGTGTACGCAGGGCTGCGGACAGTCAGCAGTCGCATGCGACAGCGGGCACTGTGATTCATTTTACTCTTGCATATGTATTGGCCTCCATTGTTCATCGATTTCGGGGAACCAAGTTGTATTCGGAGAGATAGTGATGTGCAATGCTACAAAACAAGCTACAAGTCTAGATGCAGGGTATGTACAGTTGATAGAGATCGGGGATTAGCTATGTGATACAGAAATCTCGCGCTTTGTTATTTGGGAAGCTACTCTTCTCCGTCGGCGGATTTGGACTCTTCGTACTGGTCAGGTTTCGTATTTTCGAGAACGCTGCGCAACCAATCAGCCCAGCTTCTGAATCAGTGAAGGAGATATTTTCACTTTTTCAATGCTTCCTTGTCGACTTTGGGATTCTCCCCATCACCGATCATGAGGTGTAGTGCCGTGCTGGGCACGCCATTCACTACAACGAATAACCAACCAGGGCCAGGTGGATAGACCATTTCGTTTGGAGGGCCCGTGATCGTTAGCTCGGTGCCGTCGTCACTGAGAGTCGCGTCGAGATAAACCAAACGAGAGTTGGCATGCACTGCGTGCGTTACATAGCCAAAGTCCATAAGCGGCACTACAAAGAAAATTCAACGTACAATTGCGACACATCGCAACAGAAAGCTCACCCTTGATATCCTGAACCTCAGACTTGGACGGAATTTGGATCTTAAGCAGCGTCGTCTTTCCGAACTCGAGTTGCTTCGGCCCATCCTTGATCAGGGGGCGCACCTTCGCCATATAAGGCGGACTCAACCACTCGACCCGATACTCCGTCCCGTACTTGATCTCACTCCGGTCCAGGTTTGGATTGCTCCCTGCAATCATAACAGTTCCGCTGGGCGTCAGCGTCGCCACGCTGTGGTACAACCGCGGAATCTGACTGGTGGGCATCCCGAAGGAAGAGAAGCGCCCGCCACGCGAGGCGGATGGTGTGTAGAGAACCGGCGTCAGCACTGGCTGATCGGCATTTGAAGCGCCAACTTGATCGCGCACGTTCCCGTAGCCCGAAATACCAGAGCCTGCACCATTGACGAGGACAATTTCACCGGTAGGAAGCATAACGGCGTCCGGCATAAGCCGCGCTTCCGGCATCTCTTCAATTTCCCAACCCGTCGCGATCCCAGCCTCAGTCAAGATCATCCGAGCGCACTGTGCGGATGCCGGATCTTGCGAAGAGATTTCGTAGCCTGGCTTGGTATCGTTGATGCCGGAACCTCCACAGATCAGGATTTCGGGCTGATAGTCGTTATCGGGAGAAAGGGGTAGCAAGACAGCCGTTCCCGCCATAGGATACGTCACTCGAACACCGTTGGGAATCGGAGGGAGCCGCCGCTCAGTGTTGGCTGTCCAGTTGTATATCATCGCGTCGTTGTTGGCAGCCATGAAGACATTCCCATTAGGCAGTGAAAACGCGATGGGGAACAGGTTAGAGTTGAGCGTGCGCTGCAAGAAAGGCAAGCCGATAGGGACTCCGTTTGATCCATGAATCGATTTCGGGGGGAAGTATTCGATCGTAGGATTATTCACGGTTGCATTATTGATCCACCCTCCCTTTTTGGACCCGCCAATTATCATCGCGCTACCATCAGAGATTCGAACGACGGTATTGTACCACCGGGGAGAAGCCATCCGGATTCGATCAGGATTCTCGTATAACTCGCATTCGCTCGCCGACGATGAGAGACAAGGCTGGAGTATGCGTATCGCCTGAAGCCCATTGATGTCGCCAAAGTCGGCCGACGAAGTTTTGTCCTCGACCACAGGATTGCCTCCGACGACGATGAGCGTTCCGTTCCGAATAAATGTGCCTCCTGCGCAGAAAGAGTTGGTCTTCATAGACAACGGCGTCACATCGTGGTTTTCAAGGTTGTATAAAGCTGCCCATGCTGGATGACCATCGATTGTGAGCGGATTGTGTTCAACCTTGTCGACGACTATTGCATGAGTAGGAGATATTATAGCCAACTGCATTGCGTGGACGCCGGTTGATCCTTTTTGCTCTAGTGTCCATTTCTCGGCCGGCCCGGCTTCTGCCAACAACAGGGAACCATGAGCGGTGGGTGACGGGGCCGAGGATACCTGTTCCAGATCGGGGCCCTTGGTAACTACAAATGCGTCCACACTGGCCGCATACGCCTGGGTGGATCCGGGACGCCTGCTTGTGTTGACAATCTTCAGCGTGTGCTTTCCGTGTGGTAAATCAAAATCCCAAAATGTGCGTTGCTGTTTGAATCCTTTGCCACTGTCGCACCATACATCCACCTCCCGAACGAATTTACCATCCAGATAAACCTTCGATATACCATGCGACCTATCACAGCATCCAAACCATTCGATTCCAGTGCCGGTGAACAAAAATGAGACTGATGCGCCGTGTTGGAACGTTTTCCGGATCGAATGCCCTACGTAGGCCGAGGAATATATCTCTGTCCACCTGCCGGAGTATAGGACAAGCGGAGAGGCCGAATCGTAGCTTTTTGTACCAGGCGGGACGAAGTAAGGGTAAAACGCGGAAGGTGTGGTGGATTCAGGTGTTGTGTGACCGTTCCACGCCGGATCGACCGCTGAAACATTAAGGCAAAGAGCAGCGAGTACGTATAGCAGCAGCGAGAAGATATGAGCGGCCATTTTGCTCGCGGGGGACACAGGAAGTGAAGGAACGCGCTTGGTAGACGGCAAAGAGCGAACAAACAAGGATCAACAACGCGTGTTCCACCTAGTTCCGCATTCCGAGTCGTTCCAACCTTCTTCCTGGTGCGTATTTCTTCAAGTAATAACAGCTGGACCTTATTATCTCAAGAATGGCTTCCAGTAACCCTCGTCTTCCAAACGAGCTCACCGATCATATCATCCAAGGCTTGCACTCCGAACCAGAGACGCTCTCAAACTGCGCTTTGGTTTGTCGTACCTGGGTACCTGTTGCCCAACGTATCATCCTTTCGAAAATCAGTGTCCACGAACGGAATTGTACTGAGATTGTTCAACACTTGACATCGGCCACTCCTAATATCGCGGTCCATGTTAAACGGCTTTGCGTTTACTTGTGGGGGGACCTCAGGTCGAATATCAATCGGTCCACTGCTAATCTAACTCCGCTCCTCCATCTCCTTCTGCCTCACATCTCCCACTTCACCAATGTTACCGAGTTGGTGCTAGACGGCTGCCGAGCTTTTCATGAATTACATTGGGACGAGATTTGGACCGATCTACTCGCTGCTGCGTTCACTTCCATCAGCCGACTCACGGTACATTATCTTAAATTCGAGGATCTCCCAGACCTGGTCGACCTTGTCTCCTCCTTCCCACAGCTGATCCATCTCACTGCTGACGATCTTGACATCGCCGACGCCAGCCACGAATACATGAATGAAGAACAAGAGCCGTACGATGGTTTCAAAACACCACCTCCCCTGCTGGAAATCATTAGATATTGTTCTGGCCGGAGTTTTGCATCGGGTGGAGGACCTTTTCTTAGTTGGCTCGCAGCGGGGCCTCAGGCTTTCACGACGCTGTATCTTGATCTTGATGCGGAAGCTGGCGACGTTAACGCCGGGGTGGAGCTCATCAGAGCGGCAGGTAGTAATCTCAGAAAGCTCTTCCTTAATTTTACTGATCAGTGGCAAATGTGTGCGTTCGTTCTTTTCCCCCACTGCATCGGTCCCTGATGTTTTGTATTTTATCTAGGGGAGGGTCTCGAATTTTCTTCCAATTCGGCCCTACAATCCCTTGTGCTCAGGAGTGTTACCGATTTCGGCACGAGCCTGGTTGAGATCTTAGGGTCAGTGGCCTCGCCACTGGAGCATCTGACTCTCGGCGACGTCCAAGAGTTGGACGAAGAGATATGGCCCAGCCTTAATGACGCCCTCATGTCGCAATCCTTTGCATTATTAGTCAGACTCACCTTCCTCGCTAATTCTGACAAGGGTTTGGAGGAAATAAGAAACACCATTTTGGAGGAATACCCCGGATTCGTTGAGAGAGGAATTGCGGTTTTTGGTTTGTACAATCCATGCTCATATTCTAGAGTGCAGACGGGCTGACCGATGACTACAAGTATATTTTGGAATAAAATTTTGAATCGTACAATCGTTCATACTGGAGGTGGTTGATATTGCATTGTGTTAGTCCGAGATCCGAGAGGAATACCGCTTCTAGATGCAATTTTTGTGGCGAGAGACACCCCCGCACCGTGAATATGATACTGCTCTCCGACAATTTCCTTTACAGTCACCATTAGCCTGTCGAGGCGGGCTAAGAACCCATAGGTCGTGGCTATACCAACGCAGAACATGAGATATTGCTCGTTCTGGAGGGTCTCGAGGGTTAATGTCCTGGGAAGCCCGTAATCTTCTTCAGAATCTTTGTGGATGACGTGGAGGCCAAATTGGCTTTGGAATCGGTCGATCAACGGGCAGGGCGTTATTTGGGGAAGCGCACATCCTGTTCGAAGGGCTGTGGAGATCATGCCTTGGTCCCAAGCTGTTCAACGTTGCAGTATGAAGACAAATCCGAAACTCACTGATAACGGCAAGAACATCCCCCTGGAAATCGGCATCCAGGAATCGCGTCCTGCGAAGAAAAGCACGGGTCCAAGAAGATTCCATATGTTCGACGACCGACATCACTAAGTTAAGTCAGGCATCAGCGAAGGGGCAGTAAATTCAAAGAACATACGATGGGAGAGAGAGTACGCCAGTTGTCTATAAGATTTCAACAAGCGAAACTAACCATACTCCATGGATGGAACATACAATTGCAACTCCATGATCTTTTGATATCGTTTAGCCGGCCAGCGTCCCCGCATGGAAAACTGTTGGCGGTTAGCGAAGAAAAAAAGAACATCGAAATGGATGAGGACCTCGTATATGGCATTGGTCTTTAATGTGATCGATCGCAGAATCTTGCTGCGTATAGCAATCAGTCCCGTCACAATCTCTTGAGGCTCCATATCTCCTGCGGAGGCGTACGATATAATATCGCAGTACATAGTCCCGATTTCAGAAGCCGTGGTAGCCATCGTCATTCGCTCGTATCGACGGATCGTGGTCGACGGAGGGAGGAGCGAGAAGACGCCAGCAGCAACTACCCCCACTGTGACGAGAATAAAACGCCGCCACGCAACTTCCCAGCCAAAACCAGGATTGCTGGGCGTCAAGATGTTGTGGTCTTGGTAGGAATATCCGATGACCTGCAAAAACGACTGAGATGAAACTAACATTCATGAGAAGATAAAACACACAAGAATCCCGGTGATGAAGAAAACCATCATACGCATCGGAGGTCCAGGCCAGTAGATTCTACCGTAAAAAAAGAAAGGGTAACAGACAGCGCAGAGAGCGGCCAGTCCATATGCGCTGCCGGTACCAGAGCCTGATGAGATATACCTGGAACAAAGTGAGAAATAGGACTTTGCAATCCATCAAATTTTATGTACCACATTACCATACCCAATAAACCACCGAGGAAGGTACTTAAGACACGGCTACTTAAACCGAACGCAGTGTCGCCTTTATCATCATCAGCTCCACCCTGCGAAGGTTGCACTCTGCTTACCGCGAAATCGGGCCAGCGTGGATTGACCCATGAATATTGCCCAAATGAATCTGTTCTCGTATGCAAACGCTGCCGAAGACTTCAAAAATGAAGGGAGGCACATTATAACTGCTTGTCGTGAGCCAAAAAAAAACGAAAACACAGACGTCCCGGACTGACCAGTCAGCGCCGCCGCCTTGATAGCGAAGAGGGTGTTGCCTCTTCCAAGCTGTGCGAATCCACGATACAGTAGATTCATCGTCCATTCAAAACGGTTGCGAGGAGGTAATGCGTCGGGGTCCCGTCGGCGCGCGCTGCCAAGATCGTACTCCTCGACGGCGGGCGGGAAACCCTGGATCATATCCGGATCTTCCTCATCTTCGTTGAATTCAGATAAATGCCAATTACTCCAGTCCGAGAATAATTTATGTGCCGGAGTCCAGAGGCGCTGTTCCTTGCGCTCGGTTTCCATGGTATGAATCGTGTCGAGCTGAAAAGCAGGTCAAACATTGGCTGAGGATGGAAGAAATTTAACCTTGCCATTGTTACTACGTTTGAAGATACCTGTATGAGATGGAACTGATATACATAACAATGAAACAAGTGACGATGTGGAGGCATCTCTTGCTCAGACTCATGTTCTTGGTCAAACGACGGACGCCACGGTTCCAGAATAAGATGTCTATAATGCAGCATCAGTATCGTTTATTGTTCAGTAATTTAAACCGAACCTCTTATCCTTTCTGAATTCATCCAACACTGCCCGGAGATTCCCCCGGACTGCTTCCAATTCACCCATTCTCTCTTCCAAAGAGCGTTGCTGCTTTGAACCCCCAATCCACCGTGCCAGTGTCCCCCGTCGCACAAAGCCCAACCAATCTTGTATCCATACAAGAGAATCCTGACAGCTCTTCAACAATGGAGTGCAACTTTGAGATAAAAGTGCGGTCGTTTCTCTGGTATGGGCTTCTAATTCGGGGTGGTTAAGATGCGCTTCGAGATCGAGATATCGGTGAGACTCGAAAACACCAACGACATGTTCATTTCTCTTGCTACTCAGTGAGAGGTGAAGTCCATGGAGGAGACTATGGTGGTGTGAATGATGGTGAGTGTGTCGAGTCCGTCTTGTCGGGGTAGAAGGTGAATTGTCGTCATCCATATCTTCCGTGTGCTCACGAATAGGTGTCCTCGGGGGTGAAGGGGGTCGTGGTATGACCGGACTTCCTGGGATCGGTGTACCGCCTCTCGACGGCAACGGGGTGACTGGAAATTTTTCTTTCATAGGATCTAGCAGCGTAAAGTATCTGGCCATTCCATTCGCCCGTACGGCCATCCGCTTCGCCACGGTTTGAAGGGCGATAAAATCAGCGGGTGGGAATCGAGAGTAGATTAGATCGCTTGGAAGGAGACGGGCAGAACCAGCGAGGGGAGCCAGGCCAGCTTCCGATTTTGCCACAGAAGTAACTATTGCCGCGACTGTCGCAGAGAATTCGGATGAGTACGGGTCCTTTCTCAGAACAGCTTGATGCAGTTCGAACGATTTGGCCAATGGAGCAAGAACCAGGGTTAGCCGGGTCGTAAATTGGGACGAGATAGTCGAGGGGAAGATGAGGATGGAAGTGAGGAGGGCGATAGCCGAGTGGAAAGCGATAGGGAGGACGACTGCCCTGCCGGTCTAAAATTCGACATCAGAGGGAGAATATATCACTAAGCACTTGAACACATTCCTGATAGAATGGATACGGAAACAGCGCAGCCGTTGTAAGCGAAATATCTGATGCAGTCAGAGTGGCTCATGGCTGAGAGAGGAATATTCTCACCCAAACCTTCAAGAAGTAAGTGCCAAGACTACTACAAAATGTGATGACGCACAAAGACATCCCAGCAAACAAGCGAAAATCTGGCTAGGAACTGATCGAGCCTTAACGTACAAAAGCACAGTGCTCCCTAGAAATATAAAGAGGCCAAAGATAACAGTTGGCTGTAAATTTCTGTTGTCACTGCCGGCGTGAGGAGGAAAGGCAGAAAACTCACCGCAACCTCAAGGTATTGCCCGGTAACAGCGTCCAAGAAACTCGCGTTCGGGTTGTGAATCACTCGAGCAAGGTCGGCGAGTTTGATTCCGAGGCAACTCCATCTGAATGGCAAGTCAGACGGCGGGAGAACATTTGACTAAAGACTTACGCCCAAGCCGTTGTCACGAAAGATAATATCATGAATTCACGCTCCAAAACAGCCATGAACGGATCGCTCGGTGGAGACATGAAGGAGGCTTTGCGTGGCGTCAGAATATTTTAGAATGACGGGGTGGAGGACCCACTAATGAGAATCAAGAAGCTGGCCTAGTATATTTGAGGACAGCGCGCAGTCGGAGAACGAAGGACGCGTACCTGCCCAAGAAAGACTTCGATCTTGGGTATAAGGAACAGAACCATAGAAATCCATGCAGCTATAGCTCTAGGTGGTCGGTCAGCGCCGAGTCTTGAAGGAACAGAACGGTCAATCACGATCGGATGGTGGGCTTGACTTTCGGCCAGGTAAGATTATCTAAAACCCATTGGAGACTTTTGGGCCATTTCAGCCAATCGAGTGCTTTGGAAGCCGGTGGTTTAGCCTCAGAATCGGTAGTTCCTAGTCTCCCTAGTCAGACCATAGCTCAAGGTTTTTTTTGTTGAGAGAGAATTTGAAGAGTGTAAAAATAACCTGATATATGGGTGGATGAGGAGTCGGATCGCGTAGGATGGGATTTGGAATCGGATTTTCCCTCTCCCGCGTTTTTTTCAACGAACTCGGCACCGCCTGGGGGCGGCAGCAGATCTGCAGACATGGAAGTCGCAGAAGAAGAGGAGGCCAGGGAACGCCAAACCGAATGAGGTCACAATGTTGCTATAAATAGTATTCCGGTCAATTATCATAGCCCGGTTGAGGATCAACTAACAACAACGCGACGCGGTTCAAAGAAATTGCTATGTGTTCAATATGTGCTACTGAGATTTTGGTGGGCCCTTGACGCGTTTTACGGTTACTGAAAGGTCGGGTCTGGATCACAGGGATTTACGGGCGCGATTGGAACTTCCCGCCGACGAAGCGTGCGGGCAAGTTCGGTAAGCATGAGATTGCTAATTTTACATTCGCTCTGCCAAAAATCTGGAAACCTTCACCGGTTTGTCAGCTGCTCGTACTACGGTTGGCGGCTGCTGCGGCCGTCGAGTCTCGGGGAATGACGGAGAATCAATGATCATGGAAGAAAAAGACGTATTCGCGGAAGGAGGCGACTTTTCAAAAACAGTGGACGATAGAACGTTGGGCCTTGTTGAGCTCGGCGTCGTGAGAAGACTCTCAGCCATCGGCTCAGGCAGCTTTGGGGACGACCTTGCTGCAGTCGATGGCGGTGTCGACGGGTCAGATGTGTCAGGAGAAGGGGCAGAGAATCTCTGCCCAGAACGAGCGAGCTTGAATTTTGAGGCCTGGGGCTTCCTGGATGTTGGAGGTGGACCGCCGGGTGTCGCAGGTGGAGTTGCAACGCCATTTGCACTAGGCTTGGGAGCGGGAGGGACTGTATGGAGGAAATTTCCGTCGGGTCCTACATTGTAAACCTCGCCTTTCTTCAGGAGTTCCATGATTTCTTGCATAGCGCCATCGTCCTCCTCGTCAGATCCACTCTCCCCGCCGACTAGGCGGTTGTCAGAGTCCAACTTGCCTAGACGAATCGCGCGCTGCAAAGTCCGGGCACTAGACGCTGGAAGGACATTGTCACCGAGCGATTTCGAGGATGACGGCGCGGCAGCATTGTAAGACGACGTTAGACGATTGGCTTGGAAATGAGATATAGCCGGCTTGCGAGAGGACTGATTCACAAACTCGTCCGTCTTTTCAATGAACGAACATGTTATTTACTCCATTCAAAATGTGAACGATAGGACGAACCGTTGTATGCGAAAGATCGTTTTGAAAATGGGACTGCATGGCACTGGAAGTGGTCTCGGCCATTCTTACGCGTTTTGCGTGGTATTCCAGAGCAATTTCCCGTTGGTGACGAGCAAAATCCAGGTCAAGTTCCTCGGCCAGTTCTTCGTCAGACTCAAATCCTCCTTCTTCATCTTCATCTGAAATAGTGGGTGAATCTGGAGGTTCGGATTCGTCGTCTGAATCCGGTTGTGGCTCAACCGGCTTGCCAGGCATTCTTTCGACAACCTGCATTTTCATTGGGGCCGTATCAAACCGGGCGCTCGACATCAGCGCTCGACCACTGTTGGCCCGAAGTCTAGCTGGAACAACATCCCCCCAGTCCGAGTCTGAGGCCCCTTCGCGAGATTCAGACGTCTCGACCTCGGGCGCAGACGCATCAGCGAAGGTGACGGTCTTTCTGGAGGCAGGCGCTGCGTCCTGGACCACGACTTCTTGTTTGGGTGCTGGCGGCTGCGGTGTCGCTTGATCGCGGGACGTTGACATGTCTCGCAACAAAGCCTTTCCCATCTTCCTCTGCATGTTCTTAGCGGCCTTCAATCGAGCAACCTCATCTTGGGCAGCTTGTTTTTTCTTGCGAAGTATCTCCTGACGCTGCTCTTGCGATGATTCCTCCTCTCTGGCCTGGTCCGTCTGTTCCTCCTCCTCCAACAGATCAAGGATGCGATCCCGTTCACGTCGACGACGTTCTTTCTCTGCGGAAGAAAGGTCTGCAATGGGGACTGGGGCATCCTCATCCAAATACGAGCTCGACTGAGGCTCGGAGCCCTGAATGGGTTCTGTGATTTCGATGATAGGGAGGCCCTCCTCGTTCAGAAGCTGCATACAACTCCAACTATTATATCTGGCCATAGGTCGAGGCACACACCTGACCTTCTTCATTCCGACGTTGAGGCTCTCCAACGTCGGTGCCCACAAGTTCCGCGAGCTTCGCCGAGAGCTTTTCAACCGCGGCGGAACTTAATTTTCCTCCTTCAGTTGCTGAGCCGGGACTCAGGGAGTGAAGCAGCGCCTGGAGAGCTGGATCGTGTCAGTAGACACAGCATTTCCCGAGGTGAACAGCGGAAACCTTGCGCGCTTCCATCGTTCAGATTTTGGGCCGCCATGGTCGCA
The DNA here is from genome assembly GCA_029204075.1 of Mycena capillaripes. Lineage (NCBI taxonomy): Eukaryota > Fungi > Basidiomycota > Agaricomycetes > Agaricales > Mycenaceae > Mycena > Mycena capillaripes. The sequence continues at coordinate 278,588 of JARHKZ010000051.1, forward strand.
AGAGAGTTTTCTAAGGCATCGGCTTTCAAAGTAAACACCGGCAACCTTTAGTTTGCCGTTGCCGTGTTCTACGTTTTCTACTTCAAAAATATAAGTTTTGAACGTGAATATCAACCAGTATTCCAACTATTATGGAGGCCAACAGTATCATCCGAACCATTCACCGTCGGATGTACGTCTGAGCCCAATGTAACATCACTCCCTCTCTCGTCGTGTGCCCCCTTTATCTTCTGCACTCCATTTATTCCGCTACTCTGGTCATGTCCAGTAGACTGCAGCTCGGTCGGCATTCCCATGGCTTTTCCACGAGCGTTGTCTGCTCGCAAGCTTTCCAGATGCGAGAGGTATTTTTCGTCGACGTCCCCAGTAACATAGTCACCGGTGAAAACCGAGCAGTCGAATGCAGTGATAGTAGGATTAAACTGCCGCACGGATTCGATGAGATCGGGAAGTGTTTGGAAGATAACGAGGTCCGCCCCGATGGCAGAAGCTATCGAGTTGGTGTCTCGTCCGTGCGCAACGAGTTCTGTTCGTGAAGGCATGTCGATCCCATACACGTTAGAAAATCTAACAATAAGTAAATCCACCAGTCCGGTATATCTATCTAGGCTTACCGAATCGGCGGTGCACAACTGGCCACAATGACTTTTTTGGCACCGACGTCTTTCGCCATCTGGACGATTTCTTTCGAAGTTGTTCCGCGCACAATGGAATCTGTAACAGGGAATTAAACGCGGTTCAAGCAGATAGTGAAGTGTCATACCATCCACGAGCAGGACATTTTTGCCAACAAACTCCAAAGCCATTGCATTCAGCTTCCGACGAACATTCTTCTTCCTGCACAATGTAATCGTCAGAATCAGGTTAGACAAGAGCTTCACAGGATGCCCCACCTCATTTCCTGTCCAGGCATGATAAAAGTCCGCCCAACATAGCGGTTCTTGACAAAGCCTTCTCGATAAGGCAGCTTTAGTTTTTGAGCCAGATTTAGGGCAGCCACGCGTGAAGTATCAGGGACCTGTGTATTTGATCAGTTTAAGAAGGTGTGGTGGGATCGTAGAAGACTTACTGGAATGACCACATCGACGGTAAGGTTGTTCTCGGTGAGAATGCGTTGGACTTCGTCGGCAAGGGCGTCTCCCATGGCCATTCGGCTACGGTATACACTGATGCCGTCCAATACGGAATCCGGTCGAGCAAAATAGACATATTCGAAAATGTCCGGCGCAAAGGTAGCCGGCGGTGCAACCTGGCGTCGGGATACCCCACTCCGCGTGATGATTACAGCTTCTCCTGGGACGAAATGAGGAATTGAATATGTAATGAATGATTGCAGCAAGGACGAACCGGGCCTGACATCTTGCCATTCACCGAAGCCTCCTGCATCCGCAACCACGCTTTCACTCGAGAATAGGTAGTCATTTCCACTACCTGATTTCCGGACAGCCATGCCTACGGGCCGAATACCATTTGGGTCTCTGAAAGCCATGATCCCGAAACCCGCAAGCATGGCCACGCAGGCGTATGCGCCTTTGACCTGCTGCATCATCCCACCGAGAGCCGTGAAAATGTCCTCCTCGTTGATTCGGAACTTGCCAGTCTGCTGGAGATTGTTGGCAAAAATATTAAGTAACAATTCCGAGTCGGAAGATGTGTTAATATGCCGGTGCGCAGTGGCGTCCATATATTGCAAAAGCGAACTTGTGTTAATAAGGTTTCCGTTCTGCACACTCATTGGTATTCGTGCAAAGGGAGATGATACGGCACTCACATGGGCAAAGACAATCCCGTACGGCGAATTGACATAGAACGGCTGAGCTTCAGCATTGTTAAAGCTTCCAGCGGTGGGATAACGAACTGCAAACAGATGATGGGATGAGTGCAAAAACGAAATGGAACTGACCATGTCCGACGCCCATTCCTCCAATCAGCCTAGCAATAGAGTTGCTGTCGAAGATATCGCGGACCATGCCGTTCGCTTTGCACTGGTAGAAGCGACCTTTAGGGCCGCAGGTGACGATTCCACACGCATCCTGGCCCCGGTGTTGGAGTAGAGAAAGACCTTCGCAGATTTCTGTAGCAGAATCGGTGTTTGGGTCGTGCAGAAGCAGACCAAGAATTCCACACACTGCGGCTATGTAAGCCACAATAAACGCGCCAGTGGTGAGTGAAGCTCACTCGTGATGCGGTTTGAAGTTACAGGTCCGGTCGCTGAAAAGACAAAGAAAATCGCTACCCTAAAAATCGCTTCTGCTTCCGATGTCTTCTTTCATCGATAAGATTAGAACTTAGAAGAACAGCTGCCACTGCGGCCCGACACACGTGCACTGCGACTTAGGGGCAGTCCAATCTCAAAAGGCACTGAGGCTCGCTGTACTAACATCCAAGCTTTCGAAGGTTTCAAGCCACATCTACAGGCGGGCTCTTCCTAGTGTCTTTCGGTAAATGGACTTCATTCACTGATTTTATGACCCTGGCTTGATTCAATTTGACAGCGTTCAACGTTGAAGCTTCCTACTCTCGGTGACTATCCGTAAGGTTCCTTCAGAATATTTTTCATGATATCGCTGCGCTCGCAATTCAACGACAACTTGGGTTCAACGGCGCCTCAAATTCGAGAGTCAAACTCAAGGCACATCTCCCGGTCCATACGAACCTGTGGGTCGATCATGGTTCAAAGGATATCATTCTGCTACTGTCCAACCGCCGATGCATTGGCATCACAGATATTGTGCATAGTCTCCCTCAGGAAAACGGGTTTTCAGACCGGCGCGAACTTTCGCAAGTTCAAGATATCGGTCAGATCAAGGAATATCCTGAGGCACGAAGGTTGAAGGGAATTCATCTACTCTGTCTGCCTCTGGGAGACTAGTTCTACGGGAATATAGCGGATAGTCACCCAATCTCGGTGTTCCGATTCGTGTCCAAAGGTGCGGCTTCCCCCTGCAAACGTCGTACTTAACTCTACGTGAAAGCCTGTTAAGAAAAAGGTACAGGATCCACTGGCTTGGGTGTTCAAAAGAAATCTTGGCAAGCGCGGCAAGATGTTCTTTTCCAAATTTCTGACACCACCCCTGCCTGTCTGCTTGGCAGATGTCTGGGCGAACATGTGTAATACTGAATGTGTTACCTCGGCATTCTGAAGGCGGCGATGATTCCTAACACTTCCCCTTGAATGGCAGCCAGTGAGAGAACATGAAGTTTAAGCGTCGCAGGACCTAAATATCGGATTCACACGATGGACACATTAGAAGCTTCAAAAACAACGTTTACAGGGACCAATTACGGATTCAAGATACCCACACTCCTACATCAGATGAAGTAGACGGGTTCTAAGATTATTTCCCGAAAAAATTCCCGTTCAGTATCCGGATGACCCGCTGGTCTTCGGATAACCTTGCTCCACGATGGTGGACGATGGATGTGGAAAAGTCCATCGTTGAAAACATCGAAGGCAGGGCCGGGCCAGGTATATCCGTGTGAGTGCGACTTGTTATTGACGCTCGGTTACTCCCAGGAGATTGAGGCGAATAGCTGGCGATTGATGAACTGTCGTCCCCGTCGCTTCGATTTCGCGTTTTGCCGCTGCGGTAAAGCCCCACGGGTACAATAATTTTGCGAAGGCAGGGGTCTCGATCCACCGTCGGGATGTGAGGAAGATCTTCGTATCTGAAATAAGCTATTGATCGGGGATATAAGTACCCATCGAGTTGAAGAGAAAATTCTACCACGGACCGGTAATGTGCCACTTTCGGGGCATTGAATTCGGATGCACCACAACCCATGCCGAATAGGCCTGCTTGACGAGACCACGATGGATATTCGCGCTTCTCTCTTGGTGCGATACGGCGGATGATGAATGTCCACCACGCGACACACCGTCAACGAATCTAAATGTCTGCAGACTCTGATCAGGCGAGTCCGAACCGTCGCCAATTTTTTCGTCGTAAAATAGGTACGGCTGTCGGAGATTCATTTCATCAATACCGGTCTTTTACAGGAAAAAAATGTCAGACCTCGCGCATCCGAGACTGGCTCCAGACACGTCCATCTAGGAACAACCTCAATCTAAATTCCGCCATACCATTGGCAGCAGTTTTACCTGTCCATCTTTTCAAGCCGGGAGCGTGATCAGATTCCTCCCATACAAAAACCGCGCCAGACTGGATGAGAGTGGATCGTTCGTTCTCATCCAAGCGGCGAGTAATAGGGCGAAGAAATCCTGAGGAATATGAGACGGCTTTATTTCGCAAGGCAGTCAGCATATACCTTGACGAGTGGCCTCGAATACAACATGGGCGTCGTGGGCGTTGCGCACATGCAGTCGAGGATGTGTGGCGTGTTGCATGTTCATGGGGGGATTGCTCCTCCAGGCGCTGCACCTCTATCCGTTAAATAGGACCATCCGCGGGCTAGGGACGTGAGAGACGCATAAAGGAGCCGAGCTAAGAGAGCCATGTCCGTGATCCCCACTTCGGAAACAAAATGAGGAAGCGCTGGAGATGCCATGAGAAGTATGAAGCACATCTTGGCACAACAGCCAGCTTGAAAAACCCAGAGAGAGGGATTGATGGAGTGCATGTGGAGTTTGGGTTATCAAAAAAAGGTCATGAAGACGCGCAAGTCATAACCCGTAGACTGGGTTGCGATTCGGAGCTAAGGTACCTCAAACTTGGTTTACAGGATCACGTCACCGCGAGAGATAGCAGGATCAAAAGGCGATGCGGGGCTCGCGCTGCGCATAGAGTGCGGAGTGTCGACAGTGTGGACAGAATCGCGACCAAAGATATCTCTTGCATTATAGTCGCGGTTAACTTGTTACCGAAGTAGGAAGCGAGTGATGGCAGTGGCACAAGCATGGGCAAATTTGATTGCCGCCTCAGACTTGCTTCTTACACTCATCGCTCGACACCGACCAAGTCTTGCGAAAGCCTCCCGATTCCACATATTCACGATGTCCCTCCCGGAGGACCGTGTACCAACATTGGTGCAGTATTGTCAACGAGTTGCAGCTATCCACGTCGATGGTCGGTGACCAGGTCATTTCCAACGATCCAAACTCAATTTCGAATCTCCCCAGCTATCAGTAGCCTCGGTGACGAGCTTCGCTATGATCTAGTCAAACCAATTCTTGAACGCTGCACCGTCGATCAACTTCTTAGATTAGAACAGGCCTCTCCGGTATGTGCTACACGCAATATTTGCGGCTGAGCGTCATATTGAGTGTTCCCGGCCACAGTATTTGAAGAAAGAAACGCCAGGTATGACATCGCTGTGATATTTAAAGATATTCTCACCCACACCAAACCTCAGAAATATGGAAGGCATTATGTTTCCGAACATACCCTACTGCTGCTGAACGATACGATCGGGGAGAAATACAGGAACCAGCGTCATGGAAAGATCAATACTTTGTAGGTGTCCCTGTTTTTTTTCTCTCTAGGCATACCCTAATCCTTTCGTAGATTCTCGTTGAAGAGGAAGCTCGACGGATCGAGGAAGTGGGATTGAAGATACGCCGGCAGCGACAGGAAGCCGAGGAACGTAAGAAAGAACAGGAGATAAAAATCACTACTCAAGTTCCCCCGGGAAAACGTCGATGTGCGTCAAATCATTGATTAATCGAAAAACTCTCATCTAACCTGCCTGTTCTGTAGGGGGTGTTCCGGTCCAGCCCAAAACTCTATTTCAGAGGACGAAATCAGAAGCGTCCCGCCTTCACAAGAACATGTATGCGAAGCCCATGTTTCCGCCTATGCCCAGTGGAAAGAACTACCGAGTCCTTCCTCCGGACAAATCCGTCTTACTACCTCCCTCTCAGTCGCCGAGTCGTGTAACAGTCACCACCGTCATGCATCGAGTATCAGCTCCCGGTTCAGTGATAGCCTCGGCCAACTCCTCCAAGGCACCGGTGAACCACTTATCCCAGAAATCCCAGTTTTCCGTTCCACTTCTGGCAGCTTCACCCTCTTCTTCCTCATTGTCGGTTTCTATGTCCTCGCTTTCCCAGAGGAACAGCAGTGTGTCTTTAACTCCTTCCTCATCGAAATCCACACCATCCCTATCTCCCTTAACCAGTCCATCTTTGGCGACTATCTCCACATTGCAGAGCCCCTCTCAACCTCCGCAGAAGAAACGCCGGCAGACAACCCCCGAATTCTCCCCCACTAAATCAGAGTCCCGAACACCCCGGCCTTCGATCTCTACGAAGCGCGACCCAATGGCTTCTTTATTCCTGCCTAAACATCGCGCTTACTCCCAACGTATAAATTAATACTGCGGTCAACACCTTCTGGTGGTCACCCTCTAGTGGCTCAGCTGTGTATCCTTGTGTATTCTAGCTTCCCGGATAATTCACTTTCATGTTGTAGTTTTCTTTCGCGACGGCGTATCCTCCTTATCTGATAAGCCACGTGGTTGCAGGTATTCGGAGGTACATACTTACCCTAATCCTTCACACTGGCAAAAGAATGCGAAAGTCGATCGAGGCGTGGAATACCTACGCGAATCCCGCGGTCGTGGAATCGTCCGGCTATAGTATAAAGGTTTGCAGTATAATTAACGACCGGGTCGGTAATAGCAGAACGGATGCATTCAAAAGGAGTTCGTACCTGACCGGCCCAACCGATTCATAAAAGATTGCGCGCGGATTCCAGTAATCTTGTGCCTCCCTCTGCTTCTCGTTTCTTTCTTGTAAAATTGGGGACTCCCCCTGTTGAGCTACAGGGCCTTTTGACACGGAAAGTACGGGTAGCCTCTAGACCTCTACCACCATCTGCACCACTGTCTTGGGTACGTCAGTTCACAAGCTCCAACTGATTGTGGGTAGAATTCATTATCCTGGTCCATTTTACCTTCCACATTCATGCTACTGGGACCCAACTCGGTTGACTCCGCAGTCATTGTATAAAATCTGGTGCGAGAGCAACTGTCAAACTAAGCCATGCCAAGAAATGGTCAATCTCTGGTACGCCTCCGCTCCTTACTGTATTAATCCCCAGGCAAAGGGTACGTGCCGTACCTACCTCACTAATTCTATCCTCATGCATGCCATTTCTCTCCGGTCCAACTGTCTGTCAGTCTATCCGGTGCTGTTCTGTACCCGAATCCTATCTGCTTGCGCACGTACCGCCTCAACTTACAAACGCCGACGGTGAATCAGGTTTGACTCGAATCTCAGTGAATCAGGTTTGTTTCCGCGAAGTGTCGTGTCTCAATCGTCCACCCCTTAGATTGTACCGTCCCCGTGGGCCTCGGCGCAAAAACAATGATCTTTTGGGACTGCTGGAGACTCGTGTCAACGCAAGTGTGGTTGTCCATGACAGTTTTCTACACATCACCCATCACATCTCCGACGAATCCGAGTGCCGGTGAACGTACGAACTATTTGGCGACACGCATAAAATTCTCAGACTCACCAAAATGTTCGATGACGCTAGGAATTACGGTCTGGGCGCTGATAAGACTTTCATGTAATACAAAATGATTTTTTCGGAGCAAAAAACTCACACTGCTTTCGGGATGCGACGGGTTAAATTGACGCGATATATCACGTGACCGCGTACTGTAGGCGCTGGACACGTAAGGTCGGCCCAAACGACCGTCGGTGGCTGTCAACCAGACACATTGGGCCACGATTTCCGAATGCTCAATGCCACGTAAATCTTTTTGCACTGGAGTCCGACTCGGAGTCCAGAGCCACAAGACGAATATCGGGACTTCAACTGCAATGCAAGAATATTCTATTGGTTTAGATACGAGTCCCGCCGACGTGATGCTGTTGTAAGTAAGGATACCGAACTACAATATAATACGGAGGTTCCCAATGTGATGAGTCCGGGTGACGGGATGGATGGGATGGGATGGGATGGGATTGAATGGGATGGTTCAATGCAATGAGGATAGCGGACAGAATGAGAAATACAAAGAACAAAGCGGTGTCGAGTCATTCATCACCTATGCTCGCGTAGACGACCCGCCAGCGTCACCGCCATCGTCCCACCGTTGCCGCGTCTTGCCCTTCCCTTTCATTGGGACTTGGGGAAAGTCAACGGCAATAGGGGAGTCGAGCATCGTGTCCGGCGGCTGGGCCTCCCAGATGCGTATCGTGTGGTCGTCTGAGCAGGACGCGAACATGCGCTCGTTGCGTGGGTTCCAGGCAACACAGTTTACGCTCCCCTCGCCGTGTCCTTCAAGCACCTCCAGTAATACTCCCGTATCACGGTGCCAAACGTAGACATTGCTGTCTGCAAGAGAGGCTCAATAATTAGGTAGAAACAAAAGAACGGAAGGGAACCCTACCCTCGCTCCCGCTGACGACAAAATTGCTCTCCAGTCCACCAAAGCAGCTTCGGATAATGTCTCTGGTTTGCCGTTGGCCGGTATACTTCCGCACCAACCGACCTAGATTAAGATCCCATAGCTGAATGTCCTGCGATAATGTCAGCCAAGGCTAAAAAGTATGCAAGAACAGAGAAACTGACATCCGGAGAGCGGCTAACGAGCGCATATTGCGAGTTTTGCGAAACGCTCAGGCTCGTCAGTTCCCCTTCAAACAGTATTGACCTGAATCATAAAACGGAAACTGAGGAAGGGAAAAAGACTAAATGTGATCAACGTACGATTCAGTCCGTCTGGTCGCTAGATCGAAAACAAGGAACCGGTGCTCGTCCTTCGGCGGGGGACTCGACGTTGAGCCCCCGTTTGCACCCGTCGTTGAATCGTTCTCTGCCCGCTGATCCACCGGTGACGGCGCGCGCATCCCCATCGCCACAAGCCGCGTGAAGTCCGGGGTGATAACCATGTGTGCTACACGGACGGGCAGCATACCCCAAATCTCTCGCCGTTGACCGTCCGTGTTCTTTTCATACAATGGGTTGTAAGCGTGAGGAGCGCGGTGTGAAACGTAGCAGTAAAACATACCCAGAGAACGATCTTGTAGTCCATCCCTGCGGACAAAAATCCTGAATCATCTGGAAGCCAGGCCAGCGCTGTAACCGGTTCTGAGTGTTCTTCCAGTGTCCGTAGACATACCCCTGTCTGTACCACAGTTAGTGGAATTGGGATTTTAACAGGAAGGAAGGAAAGAACACACCTTGGTATTCCACATCTTTATGTGTGTTTCCGTCCCAGCGAGTAATATCGAGTCGTCCAATGACCAGGCCATAGCTATCACAGGATACGGATGGGTTAGCACATGGCGTTTCTCCCACTCCCGTATCGGCATTTCCGTCTCAGGCTACAGAGTGGCGTCAGTAATGACCACGAGTCTTTGAAAAATCCTTACCCCGATGCCCCAAATAATAACCGACTTGTCGCTACTTGAACTCGCTAGGAAATTTCCGTCCCGACTCCATTCCAACATCCACACTTCATCGGTGTGGACCTCAAGTATCGTTGTTGTTACACGCGGGAAACCCGTCTTGTCACACTGGTGGTCCGAGAATAGCGAGAAGCCCGTCGGGCTGGTGGGCAGATTGTGGTATACACATTGCTGCCGCTGGTAGGCATTGGCCTGGTGTAGCAATGTTGAGAATCGCCTTGGTGGAATCATTATTGATGGCGGGATATAACCTGAAGAAGCAAGTCCGTGAATACGCGGAGAAGTAGGGAATGCTGAACGAACGATGTAGATTTTCTAGGAGTATTCGTCGCGAATTTCCTGCTGCGCCATCCCATTCTGCGCGTCGTCGTAAATCTTCTGGTTCAGAACACATCATTAGACTCGAGAGCATATGTAGCTGCTCGGAATCCACATCCAGCGGTGCAAGCTCGTTTCGAAGAACATGTAGCGCATCGGTAGTCTTCTGTGCTTCCAGTAGTTCCAGATATTTCTGCTGGCTAATCAAAAACCGCACGTCCTGTGGAGTGGAGTAGTTGAGTTAGCGCGCTTTGAAAATTAGGTAGTTCCTTACCCAAAGACTCTCGCGATCTTGTACGCCCAGACGTTGTAGCGCATTCTCCGCCTTGGACCACTGCGCCTCCAATATAAAATGCCGGAAATCGGTAACTTCTGGTGTTTCCATCGCGTACCCCGATTCTGCTTCCAGGGTCGCGGCGGTCTCGCTGGCCGAGGACATCCGATAAGCATGTTTCAATGAAAGAACTGGCAAGAAACGCACACATAACCAACATCCCGGAGGCTCTGTATAACGAGCCGTACAAACTCTTCCCGGTCCACATCCGAGTCGTCATACAGGCTCGAGCCAGGGAGCGTCACGCGCGCGACCGAGAGCGCATGCGAAGCCGCCGACGACTGTTTCGAGTGGCCGTTATGCTTCTGCACCCCATTCCCCGTTGTACTGGCACTCGACGCCCCATTGGCGGTTGCAGCGAAGCCGTTCCCCTTCAGATGGCCGTTCGAGGGTCCGGAGTGATCTAGACCCACCGACGACGGGCCTGCCACTGCGTCCGGGGAGGCGGACGAGTCCTCTGTGGGTTCCGAGCCAGGATAGCGCATTGTAGTATAAGAACGCGAGGAAGAGGGATCGATCGGAGGTGTGCTAATGGTGGAACTCGGGCTGCCGACACGCTGACGCTTGCGAGCTCGAGAGGGCTCGGGCTCTAGGTTCAGTGAGAGCACTGGGTTAGTCAGGATATTAGGCAAGCAGCTGTGGCACACGGTACCGTTGGTGGCAGGGTCGGAGGCAGGGGAAGTGCTGGAATAGTCTTGCTCTTCTCTAGGGCGGGTTGCAGGGATGAGAGATGCCACAGCGGGAGAAGGCTCCCGCGTAGGACGGTGGCTGGCAGGATCAATCGTGAATAGACGGCGGACACGCTAGATGGTAGAGGAAGAAAGACAAAGAAAGTCCAACTACATAACAAGCTCGACGAACAACGATTTCAACCTCGTGTACCCTTCACAACAGCCAGCCGAGTCAATATTGCTTGTTAATGTCTACCCGACTGTACAACGAATCCAGTCTGTATATCTGCACGACCTGCTATAGGCGGGCTCCGCAACAAAGCATCATTACGGCCTTTCGGTCCGCATCACTGCCTCTCTCTTATCATCCATCCACCCGCAGCGAGGCTCGCATAGGCGGTCGAATACAAGGGGCGTGTAAGTGCACACTGCGCGCGAAATCCATGCAGGTAAAGCGAGGAGTTGGGTAGCCGAGACGAGCTTGGTTGAAAAGGGCGAGAGACCACGCCGAAGAAATTTTGCAGATGGAATAATTCAGGAGCTTGCGTTTAAATCGCAGGATCGACAATGCTGAGGGACGCATTCACAGCAAGCGAACGCCAGCGTTGAGATCATCGAATAATCGAGAAGAAACCGGAATGGGCCGGGTAACAACGAGATAAGTAATGAAACATCCCCATGATGTCTGGTGTCGTTCCAAGCCGCAACAATCCCAAGATAAATAAAAATGCCGAGACAGTCAGGAGATGCATCTGGTGGACACGAAGCAAGAAGTTGAAGCCGATTTCGAGTCAACAATCTTCAAGAATCCAATAAAAGGCATGTGTACGATCGAGCCATTCGACGCTCGGTCATTCATCGCCGAGAAGTTCTGGATATGTTCGCTGGATGGGATCACGGTGAAGCAGGCTGGATAGATAGCAGACACTTTTCTTTCACAAAGTAATTAGGCCCAGGAGCACATATGCGTATTATAGCGGCCGATGCTGAGGTGATGAAAGACGACAAGGAGTAACTGTGGCTGTGCTGGCGCGCACTTGGCCTCATCCTGCCGTTTTGGGTGCCTAGTTTCCTTTTGCTGGCTAGGCCGCAATCCTTCCCAATAATGCGGGAAGGTCAGAATTCCTTATAGAAATGCAACGCAGACCCCGGCCAACCTAACGAACGCGGTCGTCGAACGAAATTCAGAGAAATTCGTCTCACACGGTCAACCACAACCATTTCACTGTCGCGGTCTTCTTTCATCTCGGAGCCGACAATTTGCTCTGAGGCGACAATTGCCTGGACGCGTTGACCGCCATCGCGTCGGACGGAACACAACAAAATAGCCACCATCAGATTTAGGTCGGCCGCTTGACGAGTCTAATAATTATATAAAAGTTCATGTTCAACTTGAAACAAGACCTGCTGGCGGCGCCGTCCAATCGAACGAACGAACGTGGTCGTTGCATAGCTCTGGTGTGGGCCACCTTGAAATCAATAAAAATTGTCGCCGCTTAGCGTTCATTTTCAATTGCAATCATCCCATTCCCAGACTACAGAAGGATCTAAATCAGCGTGATACAATATGGTTTGCTCTCCTGGAACTGGTCTAAATTCATCCTGTCTTTTTTGGGAGGGCTGGAGCGGTGGTCGCGGCCAAAAAAGTATTTCTATCTCTTCGGGTAATGTAACCGGTGAGGTTCGCCATGTGTAGATGTCTCTTATTTCGCTTGCCGTTCCTGAGCGACGATACTTCCCTTTTCCCGCTATTTTAGGTGAGGACCGGCCTGCCCGACTTTCTCAAGCATTTCCCTTCTAAATTGGAGCCCGCCACCCACCAGGAAATCTGCAAAACCGCAGCACTCCTCGTTTGGCCGGTTTACCCATTCGCCGATACCCATTCAAAATTTGCCACGTCTTTCCATGTGGCGACTTGTCTACAATCTAAATACAGCGTTGAGTTGGTTACATACCACGGCCGGACTGGGTGTTCAAATTAAGTATCGCGCTGTTCGTTTAGTGTTTAAACTCGAAAATCTGAGCCATAAAAACTTGAAACTTCCGCCCGAGGGGAGGCTTCGTCAATGCAAGCAGCTTCCACTTCACTCCGAACTTGACACTCACACTCGGTCATCAGCTAGCTCTCCAAATGTTTTGCAGAGGCGCGAAATCGGTTTGAAAGAACAACTTTGTTGGGCAGTCCTCACATGAAGGTCCTACTGGTTGAATATCCAAATCGATCAATAAGGGGAATGAAGTCGTCTTCTAGCCCTGCAATGGCAGCAGGATTACTCGTCTGTTCAAGAGGTGCAACGGGTATACTTCCACGAGAAAGAGATCTATTCTACTATCTAAATCATCATGCTGACGACAATACAAACGAATTGATTATTTTTCGGGAAGCTGCTTCCGATCTCTTGACATGAATTAATAAAATATCAGTTATCCCGTCAAGGTTGAACACGAAATCCCAATCCTCACCCCAACAATGGTTATGGCCGAGTAAACGCGCCAGACACCAACCCTCGTACTCTCAGCTCCCATGCGACGAGATTCACGCGTCGGGTCACTTCTATCCGAACAGTATGGTTCGCAGTATGCAAAACACTATGCAAGTAAGCAAAAATAAGCGCGTCGAGAGGGGTTGGTTCACTGCGAAAAGTTGTAGTTATAGGAGGAGGACCAGGGTGACCTTCTAACCTAGATCCAAGAAACCATTTATCTGTACCAAGGCGGTCTGCGATCGCAGATATGGCTTCGCGGTACTTGGATTCGATATGTTTTGGGTAAACACGCGTGCCACATGGGGTGATAATCGAGCTCAGGCCGGAGAAGGGCGGAGGAGGAGGTAAGACGATGGATTCTAGAGGGCGGAACGGTTTCTGAGGGAACGTGACGAGAGACATAAAGTACGAGGGCGAAGGCTGGGCAATTAACTGAGTGGTCGTAAGTTCCTGACGGAGAAGGCACAACCAGAGCGCGCACCAGGGCAGCATGGACGTCACCCTCCAGGAGTGATACCCAGGCCCTGCTCTCGTCCAACGCAGCTTGGTCTTTGTAGCCTTCCAAGGGACGCTCTTGTTCTTCCAGAACCTCGTCTGCCCATGTTGGAATGAGCTGTGCGGCAAGCAGCTGGCCGTTCGGGACGTGCAAGTTGGGGAGGCGCGCGCCCATTGCGCCTTGCGGAGATATATTGCAGCGTACTGCTATTTTCGACAGACCGCGAAGCGCGAGATATGCCTGCCATTTGAGACACTCGACATCGGTGCTAAGGCGCGACGTATCGGTCGGAGGGGGGTGAATCCAGAGAGTTGGGACATCCGGATGTTGGCCAGACTTGGGTTCTATTGGAGGATAGGTGTGGAGAGGGAAGAAGGAGAATACATGGGCGATGGCGGGAGGGATTTGCATAGTCTGTTAGTTACCACGCCCAATTACCCGGTATCCTGCCTTATTATGTAACCATCACAAATGCATGTGCAAACAAACGCTTAGCGAGACGCGTCTCGACGCGTTTTCCATCCTCCCTGCAGAGGGCACAATCCAGTATGGCCCCCAAACCGTCTGAATACCTAATCAAGGACATACGGTGACCTTATACCCCATTCACAGATAAATTAGAATGTTTTCTAAGAAAATGGACCGAAAGAGCCAAAGATATTCAGATAAAGCCTTCCCTGCCTCTAAAAGATCAACAAAAAAATGCTGCAACCTTTTGATGGACTAAAGTTGATGCTTGGCACTTAATATCCGCCTTCCGCCTTCGAGGGACCCCACGGCGCGTCGAAGTCGCGTCAAGGGGCAGTTCACGTGAGTGCCAAAAAAGGAAAGCTTACATAATAAGGCAGGATACCGGGTATCAAGCGCGGTAACCAACAGACTGTATATCAAACGAGGTACGAGTTAGAAATGATGTAGAGCGTCTGTCAAGAGAGACTAGGATTTGCATTGTTTACGGAGTTGGAGCGCGCTGCCAAACATGATGCGGAAGCCCATGGCAAGCCTGCGCAAACCTATGCCGTCTTTCTAGACCGAGACGTCCTGGCTGGCAAATTTGGAGCTTGCAGGTTCCATGTCTGACCATTCTTCTTCCAATCTATCCAGGCCCGCGTCGCCCGTCTCCCCGCTTCCTCCCACCGCCCGGCCTTATAGATTCAACTGGGATCCCACCCAGAGAGGCCCAGAAAGTGTTTCTGGTACTACCGAGGGCCGGGATTACTTTGGTGGCCCTTCGCGTCTCAATCTTTTCAACACCTCCTCCGCAACACTTTCTCTCGGTGCACTACCCCCGCAATGGAGCAGCTCGACGCATGGCTTCCACGGTACGTGTCAAGACGCCACGCTCGTATAGCTGTCTCACACAGACCCAGCCATTTCTACTGTGCTAAACAACCCACACAAGCGGCAAGCACCGCCGAAAGCACACTCCTCATTGCCCGCCGTAGCTTCCGCAGATCTCCCTCGTGTTCGCCGGAAGGACTTTGACTCCTACCTTCGCGCCATCACTCCAGAATGGGAGCGTTTGGAACACAGCAATCAACTCAATCGCGACGCGGAAATGCAACTTGAAGGAGCAACAACGCCCCGGGCGTCCTCTTCAAATGGCCCGTTCGTTCAAACACCCGGCCGGCCGCTACCATCGCTGGACGTAGTTCCTTCCGTCTTTTTCGAGCCCACTTTCAATCTCGGAGACCCACGGACCTTTAACACAGTCACAGAGCAAGACTCGCCCGGCTACGATCCTGCTGCTGACCCTACGGCGCTCTCATACTCGTTACCTCTACTGGAGAAATTCTCGCACTACGCGGACACGGTCGAACAGCACCTTGTCCGCGAGATCTCTCTCCGCTCTGCCTCGTTCTTCGCCGCGCTAACAAACCTTCACGAGCTGCAAAGTGAATCCGAGGAATGCTTGGATAGAATATCCAAGCTACGGACACTTCTTAAGGATGTAGATGAGAAGGGAGCGAAGAAGGGGCTAGAGGTCGTGCGGAGGGGAAGCCGGATGCGAAATCTTGGGAAGGTGCGAGAGGGAGTCAAGTTCGTGGGTGGGGTGGTGGAAATGACGGGTGTCGCGAAGGGGCTGGTCGCTGCTGGACAGTGGGACCAGGCTCTAAATGTCTTGGAGGACATGGAGCGGCTCTGGGAGGGTCCTCCGGTCTCGGAGCCTTCAACGCCGACACCGGCTTTGGCGAGGTCTTCCTCGCACACAAAGGTGCACGCAAATACCAACGTAAATGGGAACGGGAGACTATTATCACTTCCTCCAACGCCGGAAGAACGGCCCCCTCCATCCCCTGTTTTGCCTCCACCAATAATACCGCTGTCCTCCCTCACTGCGTTTTCCGCACTCCCAACGCACTTGCGGACATTGACGATGGAAATCACTACTTCTCTGTCGGCCGAGCTCGTCTCGGTTCTGCGCATCGACCTGCTGGAACGTATCACGGGCGTGCCCTCCAGTTCAGACACTAGGAATGAGAGCCTGAAAGATCGCCTGCGGCCGCTACTTCAGGGACTAACCAGAACCAAAGGCGTGCGAGAGGCAACGCTGTCCTGGCGAGAAGTCGTATTGGACGAAGTCCGCGGAGTAATTCGACGGGTGGGCGACCTTATTGATCATCTTGTACTGATTTTTTAAATTTGCGTTGTAGCATATCCCTACGTTTGACCTTGCAGATGAGGAATCTCGGTCTACCCCGCCTAGCGGAGGTGAAGACACTCCAAGGTAACTTCTTGTCCGCTGGCATTTGTACTTCAATAAAACATCATTAGACCTGGACTCACTGAGCACATGCGAAATATGCCACATGCAGAATTCTTAGAGCTCATACAAGCTATTTATAAGAGCTTTTTGAACGCTGTCCAGGGTCTGCATTCTCAAGGGGTCGCCTTCCTCGAAGTTCTTGAGGCGATGAGGTGCGCCTTTTCACATCCTTGAAGCGTTTTATTAAAAGATCTTCTAGTTCGGAGAGCCCGCCCAATACTACCGCCCTTCAGGATGAACTTTCCGACATCCTTAGTTCCGCCGCAGAGCTTTCGAACACCCAAGTGGCTAAATTAATCATTTTACGCTCAGAACAGCACGCTGTGCTGAGCCTATCTGAATTTTTCACCTTCTTCAACGATTCGTGGTCTTTCGTGGTCAAATGCGAAGTCATTTGTCGCAAGATGATCGTTGGGCTGCGAGGCGTGGTTATAAGCCAGGTTTGTGATTAAACGATGCCAATAACGTTTGTTTAACGATTACCAGTCCAAAACCTTCCTGCAAACTTTCCATCAGGCGCGTTTGACGCAGTCCGCCAGTCTGGTCGAAAACGAACAGTGGGAGCAGACGGATGCGACGCCTGCCATCCAGCATATCGCCGACGTACTCGTGGATTGCGCCATGCGAGACGTCCCCGAACTCCTGGTCAACGGCGCTGCTCCTCGAACTCCGGTAACCTCCCCTTCAGCGGCGTCACTCCCATCCCTATCCTCGTCGGCCAGTCTTACGCCCACATCCTCCACCAACTCTATCAACGGTGTTCCGCCCTCGCCTTCTGCTCCTGCCGTAAAGCGCAACGGCGCATCCCAGACCAAGAACGCGAAGATTCGGCTGCGTATCGAAGAACGCACATTCTCGGCTGTGTCGGCGACCTCTGAGGCGCTTTCGCTGCTATTGGACTACCTGCGCGTGATTGTTAACCTTTCGATGTTGACGACGGACACCATGAGTCGTGTGATCGAGTTCCTAAAAGCCTTCAATTCGCGGACCTGTCAGGTCGTCCTCGGTGCGGGTGCTATGCGCTCTGCAGGCCTCAAAAATATCACCGCAAAGCATCTGGGTGCGGATCGGGCGTTCCTTGCGTGCATGCGGTGGATTGACTGGTTTCTTTACAGCATTGGCGTCGCAGTCGCTATCCATTATGATTGCGCTCATTCCCTACGTGCGGGAGACGTTCCGCCGGCATCTTAGCCAGAAGCAGGCCGTTATGCTCGTGGAGTTCGACAAGCTCAAACGGGTGCGCATCGCACATTCCATTCCATTCCACTCGTCCTTCTTTCTTTTTCACCCCCCTTCTAACGCGTGTGTGATGGCAGGACTACCAAGAACACCAGAACGAGATCCACGCGAAGCTGATTGCGATTATGGGTGACCGGCTGAGCACTCATATCCGGACGTTCCAGGTGCGCATGCGGCGTGTACCTGTTCACAATCAATACTCTATGTGCTTACCTAATCGTTTCAGACTGTCGACTGGAGCGCCCCTCAGGAAGGTGTGAACGCGTACATGTCGGTGTTGGTGCGGGAGACAGTTACGCTCCACAAGGTGCTGTCGCGCCACCTTTCAGTGACGGTCGTTGAGGTGAGGAATTTGGCGTGCGCGATTTACGCTGAGTAACTTACGGACTGATTGACTCCAAATTGCGCTTCGCTGCTGTTAGGACGTGATGGCGCAGGTGTTCGCCGCGATTAACCACCGTCTGTCGGAAGAGTACGCGAAGGTGGTACTACCGAGCGAAGATGCGCGCAAGGGGTGCGCTCGTTTCCTTTCGTGACGTGACAAAATACTTAATTAATTCATCCAGCTTGCTTGCGGACGCGCGATTTTTGCACCAGAAGCTTTCTGAGCTAAAGAACGTCGGCGCGCCTAGCGGAATGCTTGAGATTGTTATTGCAGAGCTACGCGTCCCGAACGCTGTCTCGCCGTCTGCAAGCGCCACATCCTTCAACACGAGACCGACTGCTAATGCGAATGCGAATGCAAACCCCAACTCAAACCCGCGGCTTCTGGCGAACCGGCTCCGGTGGAATTCGCTCTCGCCTGCGGCGGCTGCGAACGGCAATGCCAATCCGAGCCTCAGCCCGAGCGTGAATGGCAGCGGTCCCCCCAGCAGGACGGCGACCCCAGTAACGAGCCCCACGCCGAGCGTAAATGGCACCAAGTCGCCGCCGCCGCCGCCACTGTTGAGCGCGCCAGACCCATTGGTGGCGGCCGGGTTCCGACAAGTCGACCCAGGAAGCCCGCGCCCAGAAAGCCCACGCCCCGAAAGCCCGCGTCCCGAGAGCCCGCTGCCTGCGTTGCCACTAGAGGCGATGGCTGCGTCGCAGGCGGTGACGACCTCCAAGGCGGCGGAGGAGCAAGTTCAGATTGAGGATCCGCTAGGCGTGGGCACGCCTACGCCGACACCTACGCGTTCGGCGTATGCGACGCCTGCTACACCTCGTACCCCAACACCAATGCCACCTCAGTCTGTCCTAACTTCCCCGCCACTGCCCGCGGTACCCGCACTGGATCCTGAAGCGCTCAATACAGCCCTTGCGCCTGACGCTGCGCCCACAGTGCCTGTCGCTGATGGTCCCATACCTGCGACTGATGCAACGGAGCCCCATCCGCCCGTACAGGATGACTCGAACCCTAATGCGGCGGACAATGGGATCGCACGCGCTGATCGCGATCTCCCGTCCGAGTCAGACTCGCCTGCGCCCACGGCGTGATATTTATTGCCATTTATTGCCACATAGGCAACAGCGCAACAGCAGCTACATCAGGACAGGATCGGGGCGTTACGGTACAGTATACGGTACGGGATCGTGCGCAGAAGGGGTGATAGGTGATACCTATGTGTGATAGAAGTTGCCTCGGAGAATGGAGCGCGTAGATACGTATAATTAATTCATCGGAATGGGAATATCGAACCGATGGACGGGGCGCGAGGACCTGCCCGGTGGGCTCGATTCATGTCGACCTGAGAGAATTCACACTTCGCCCTTAGCGGAAGAAGGCCGTCGAATATTAGATGGGGTGGAATCTGGGGTAAAACCGACGGCAAGTCGAAGCTTCTTTTTTATTTTCTCGACGCTTAGATTTACTGACTTCGGACATCTCTGAATTCTGAGAAGAGAAAAAAAAATGCTCCCGAGTCGCCGCGGCGAATACATCCCTTACAGCTATCTGAAGTCGCTTCCATTCCTCGCTTGCCTGCGGAGCGCCTTTTTTTTTTTTGACATTTGCATACTGCTCTCGGAGGAGGACAGCCACTTTTCCCGCGTCGAGTCAAAGCGCTGATCCCAGTTCCCACGCAACAATAGCATCAGGGCGAAAAGTTTGTTGGCGGCCGTTTCGCCCTGATGCCATTGTTTGAAAGCGGATCGCTGTTCATCTCCACCGGCGGTGAGGGCCGGCGCCGATAGACGCGCCCTTGCCCCCTTCCTAGTCAGCCATATGCATGCGTCACTAAATCTATCTGCGTTCCCGATGCGCCCTCGGCGGATTCGGACGCGACGCCGACGCGTCCTTTGTGTGCCTGTTTCTGTTTCTGTCGTTTCGTGCTTCCACTTTGGGTTGAACACCGTCCTTCGCGCATTGGAGCGCCTCTGCCCTTCGGGTCGGCGCCGAATCCGAAAGACCCCCCTCTTCTGTTCTGTTCTGCTTTCTGTTCTGTTCTATGATCTTTGAACGTTCCACCACACTGCAGGCTATACTGGTCAATTTTGGCGCCTCGGGTTCTCATCAGCACCAAACCTAACTATATATAATTCTCAGTAGCACCAACCATCGCCATTCCCTCGGTCGGGCCCGAGCCCGAATCGCTCCATGCTTTTTTTTGCCAAGGTGAATGGCTTTGAATGAACGTGGATCTGGTGCAAACCTGGGCCCCTTTAATCGCGCGCGCCTTCCTGTCGTTTTGATTTTCCCTTTTCCTTTACATTTCCTTTTTCCCTCTGAATCGCCTCTTCCTTCTTTT
Organism: Mycena capillaripes; assembly: GCA_029204075.1. Taxonomy (NCBI): domain Eukaryota; kingdom Fungi; phylum Basidiomycota; class Agaricomycetes; order Agaricales; family Mycenaceae; genus Mycena; species Mycena capillaripes. Next base: position 298,947 of record JARHKZ010000051.1, read on the forward strand.
CCTTCCCTCAAAATGCCATTCCATTCCCCGTCAACATCACACATCTGCCAACGTTATTCTTGTGTATGTTCCCATTTTCCGAGCCTCTGGTGGCCTACTAACATTAATGTTTAATTTTGATTCCGTAGGCCTGACAGCGGCGCCCGATATGGGCACGCTCCTTCCGCTGCCGGATTTAGCATTTAGGAAGGACGCGATTCTGATTCATTCGGCCTTCGGCTCGATGCCTCCTGGGTGGCGTATCTGCGTGGCTGGTTGGATGCTCGAACTCTAGCTTCGGGCGGCCATTCGTTTGTTGGTACCGAAAATCCTCGCTCCTTGGTCTGAAAATTAATTGGATCGCAATGCTTGCTCGGTGCCGCCTTGCTTAGAATTCAATTCTGTCTCGCAGACGTCTGCGGGGTGATTGCGCGTTCGCTGCCTCCCGCCCGAACTGCGGCTGAGGGGGGTTCAATATTCAATACTTATCGCGTGCATGCGTGCCAGCCTGCTCGGTGCCGCCCTCCCTGCCTGCATACTCGTCCAAGCTTCTGTTCGCTGCTGCGCTCTGGCTCCGCCCGAGCCGAGGGTTTTCAGTCGTCTGCATACTTACTTAAGTATCTTACTTGACTCTGGCTCAACCAACTCTGACTGCGGCGCATTTCCGTGGACATTGCATTGTCATTAACGCGTTAATATCGATATTAATGTGGCTGCTGTCTGTATTAATAGCATGCCGAGGCGATGCGTTGTTCGATGCTACACCCTTCCCGCTCCCCCTTAACGTCCGTCATTCTACCCATTGTCCTTTCCGCGGATAAGCAGGTAAAAGGGATCGACTCCTTCAAGTTTCTTCTTCTTCTTTGTTTGTTTTGATTCCATTCCATCCTCTCCGAGTCGCTGGCGCCGCAGCAGATGATCGACGGCCTGACAGGCTTGGATGGGATGGGATGTGGCAGGATCTTCTTCGAGATTAATGTTCGGACTTGAACAGACAGGGCATGTGCATATCAGTGTTGCGTTGTTGCAATAGCTAACCAAACCAAACCTTCTTCTGAGCAGGATCGGCGGCGGAGGCTTCGCAGACACGAGGGGGTCGACATATCATTGTTAGCGTTACTGGCTGTCTGGTACAGTATTCTCTGACTTGCGCATGCTGCGTGCGTGCGACATTTACAGTGACACTGAACTCCCTACTCCTGAGGCGAAGAGGTTATCAGAGCTAAAAACTGAACTGGAACTGCGAATTCTGAATTCTGGACTACTCTGGACTCAATCCATCTTCGTTCTAGGTCCCTGTCTATTTGCAACATATTTCTATAGTGTCAGATAGACTCCTTGCATTTCGCCGTCCGCTCTTCGTCCCGTGCCACGCCGTTCTATGCATATAAGTACATGTTATGCGCATGTAAGTCACACTATGTACGCAATACACATTCCGGCGCGGCGAAAACGTGCTTTTCCCTTTTCCTTTTCCCTCTATGCATGCACATATGGATGGAAGTAAGGGTGTGTACGGCAACAGAATCTTTTGAGGTTCTGGTGCTTTGATGGGCAACTATTCCCTTTTCAAGTAGTCAGCTGCCGAGTGCGTGACTTTCTCGCATCTTTCATCAAACAGCATCCAATGCGTCCGCTCACCGTGCCCCGCCTTTCCCGCCCTCTTGGCGTTGTCAAACCAGTGCCCGCCCTCGACATTCCGTGCGTCAGGATAACCCTCGGGCTTTGAGAGAAATACAATTGATGATTACCCTTAACAAGCTGTGGGCAGAGATAAAAAGCGAGGCGGTTTGCGACAAATTTTATTTTTGTTCTCGTCGTCGCCCACGATGAGCACGGCAGTCAACGATGCGGTGGTGATGCATCAGAGCTGTGACTCCTACGTGACTGAGAAAAGTTTGGACTACTTGAAAAGGGAATAGTTCCCATCAAAGTACCAGAATCTCAAAAGATTCTGTTGCCGTACACACCCTAAGCAAACTGTGATCGCTGGGCCGCGGTTCCCATATGCAGTAATGTCCCCTCCCGGCTGTTCCCATCAAGACGCGCCGTAAGTGCCTAGGTTCGTTGGTTGCTACGCGCATTTGCTAGCGATTCGTCGTGCGCGGTGTTTCCCTTCCCGGGGGCTCTCACGTAAATCACAATTGGGATACCGGCGGCTTCAAGTTGTTCGACTTGGTGCAACCTTTGTGATGTTATTCGATTCATGGCGCGTCTTTTGTTGTTCATCCGTCGCGTCCCCCCTCCCCACACTTTAATTGTGCTCCGTGTCGGGGCTCGTGAGATTTCCGTTACGCGGTTAACTTCCGTCAATTAATTGTCGACGTCCAGACTCCATCACACGACGCGACGCCGTAAGTGTATTTGTTCCTCAGACTCAGGTCTGCACAAAAAAAACGTGTTTGTTGAACATACTTACCATACGCGTACGTTGCTATGTTCGCCTTTACGCGTCGTTGTACGCGGTCCTTTGTTATTCTGAACCTGCGCCGCGTGGGACTTCAAGTTGGTGGTCCCCGTCCCGGATATCTCTTTGTTCGTTCGTTTTGGCATCTCGACCCCCCGTCCCCATCCCCGTACCTCCTCAGGTCTGCACAAAAAACGTGTTTGTTGACCGTACGCGTATGTTGCTACGCCGTTGCACACGGGGTTCAATTTTTTTGTTATTCCCAATTCAGGCTTGGCAGTGATCCCCGCCGAATCGCGGATTCCTTGTAAAATTCACAATGTGCTCAGGCTCGTCCTCCGCTGCACCCCATTTTTTGTCCATTCTGCATCACGGCCCTGGCTTGGTCCCCGTCCCGTCCCCGTCCCCATCCTCCCGTCCGTGTGTTGCTACGCGCCGCGCGGGATTACTAATATTATTTATGCCCCTTTGTTTCTGCGTGCGTTGCGGCACCGGCGGGCTCGTTGGTCCCCATCTCCGCAACGTTGCTTTATAATATTTATTTTTTGGTTTAAATCTATAGCCTAGTCTAGCCTCCGCAGGGCTATACTTTACCTTGGAACGTTGTAAATCCCGTCTTTCCCGTCCGGCGTGCGAGTTCAGAGTCGGGTTAACGTTTCGAGGGACAAAACATGGCAACGACCCTGACCACTCCGTTCCCCTATTATTTTTATTTTATTTTTCGTTTCAAAGGATGAGACTCTGGTCCGAGACCTGGGTTAGGCCCGACATATGTTTTTGATGTGTCGCAGCCTTGAAGGTTGTTTTAGTATTTGTTAGTTTAAATCTATGGCTTAGCCTAGCCTCCGCAGGGCTGTACTTACCTTGAACCTTCAAGGTAAATCCCGTCTTTCCCGCGTGCGAATTATTCAGAGTCGAGTTAATGTTTCGATCGTTCAAAGGATTCTAGTCAAAGTCCTGGTATAACGTCAGGCCCGACATTTTTTGGCGTGTTTTGAAGTTGGCCCTATTTTGTATTCTGTTATTTTATGGTCGGACCCGCGCCCGACGGATGGCAGGCTAAATAAAATCGTTCGAATATTACTGACCCGACTCGTTCGTATGTCGCCGCGGCTTTATCCCAGTCACTAAATCCGAGTCGACTCGTATGGCGATCCCAGAACCGGGCTTGATCGACGCAGCCATGCGCGCCAATCCAAACTTGAAGTCCGCGGAGAGTTCCAAGTTTGTAACCAGAGTCTCGGATTGTCCCGGTCCCAGCAGAAAGAAAAGAAAGATGCATGCTGATTTTTTTTCTTATGTCCGCGGTCTGTTCGAGTGTTCGCGCATTGGGATATCCACATCAAGCCTCCGACTCGGTGCGGAGTGTAGGAAGGCAGCGGATGCGGGTGGGGGTGCGGGGTGCGGGTCCAGTGCAAATTTGATGCTCAATGTTTGACGGAAGGACGGGTGCGCTTTTGAGGTGATGACTAAAGATGGCGTCTTTGAATTCAACAACGCGAATCCCAAGGGAGGGATGCGCAAATTTGAATTTGAATGGGGGGAAGGGAATACCTTTTTTGCACGGAAGACTTGCGGAAAGACCAAGACCAAGACCAAGACAAATCAGTGGATGACGACTGATTGCGTTGCCTATATACATGAAGTTGGCACCGGATATTTACTATTATTATTTGAGCGGTCATCGTGGAAGTAAGTCTCGTACTTGCTCATCTTTTGTTAATATCTGATGGATCTTCCGCAGTCGCGCGTCACTATTCAAAAAACCCAATACGGCGCCGGCGGCTCGTCGTCGACCTCGGTCGCGACCTGCCAACGCGCCATTGGATTGCCGCTGCACGAGTCGCGGATCCGGGGGGCTGCCTTTTCTGGGAGGCGGCAGACCCTTCACGTGCAATATTAATGACATCAGACGCGTCGCGTCGTGCGTCATTGCCGCAGGTCTCCTTTCTTTGTCCTCTGGGGAGAAAGTATTCCAGGATGTTTCGGAACATGAAGAGAGCAATGGGGGCATGTGCTGCACAGGAGTGCGCGAATGCAAGGTGAGGGGAGGTAAAGCAATGGGGATGACGGGTTTTTCAGAAATGCCCCGCTTTTTTTCGAAATACATTCTCGTCATGCAGGCGTCGCGAGGGCCGTTGCGAGGGCGCCGGCGCGGACGGGCGGGAGGACGCGTGTAGAGTGCTCCCGTGTGTGTGTGTGGATGTGATTCGAGGAGGGTGAATATATCACTTTGTGTCGGCATAAAGAAAAGAGGGTGTGATGGTCGCTGTTAAATGCGACGAATGCGCACGCGCCCCCTGTGCGCTGGACACGTTGATCGTGGATCGGCGGTGTTGTATTTGTGCGCTTGTCTGAAAGAAGAAGGTTCGCAGTATGGGTCCAAGTATAGCATGGCGAGTCGGGGCAGCCGGCCGGGGAGATCTGAGATTGGATCTCAAGGGGGTCCGCCTAATTAAGACATGTGATAGGAGTGACGTGACTGTCGCCAACTTTTCTTCGATCACTATATAACCTCCAGTCTGCACACGGTCCTCCGCCCACTGCAAAATGTTCGAGGACGTCTGCTTGACCTGCGGCAAAGAGCTCGACGACGAGTAGGTCCCTGTGCTGCCGTTCCTTCTTCCTTTAGGGTGTGTACGGCAACAGAATCTTTTGAGATTCTGGTACTTTGATGGGAACTATTCCCTTTTCAAGTAGTCCAAACTTTTCTCAGTCACGTAGGAGTCACAGCTCTGATGCATCACCACCGCATCGTTGACTGCCGTGCTCATCGTGGGCGACGACGAGAACAAAAATAAAATTTGTCGCAAACCGCCTCGCTTTTTATCTCTGCCCACAGCTTGTTAAGGGTAATCATCAATTGTATTTCTCTCAAAGCCCGAGGGTTATCCTGACGCACGGAATGTCGAGGGCGGGCACTGGTTTGACAACGCCAAGAGGGCGGGAAAGGCGGGGCACGGTGAGCGGACGCATTGGATGCTGTTTGATGAAAGATGCGAGAAAGTCACGCACTCGGCAGCTGACTACTTGAAAAGGGAATAGTTGCCCATCAAAGCACCAGAACCTCAAAAGATTCTGTTGCCGTACACACCCTTAACCCCCCCGCCAGTCGCCCGTACTGCAATGACCAGTGCCAGAGCGGCGATCTTACGTCCCCGTCCCTCAGCGAGACCAGCAGCGCATTCTCCTCGCCCCACCTCCAGTATGCCCATGGCCAGGATGTCCCCGCCCTCGTCCCCTCTGCCCTGGGGCGTGCGCTGAGGGCGTACACCGCGCACGACCGCTACTCGGCATCCTCGTCGTCCGCGTCGTCGACCGCCTGGTCCGTGCTCACCGACGACGACGACAGCGAGTTCGACGACCTCCACCACGACGGCCTCCATCTGCGTCCAAACGCCCTCTCGTACGCCCGCCGCCCCTCGGGCACCAACAACCCCCTGCCCCGACTCCACTGCCGCACCGCGTCTGGCTCCTCAAACAGCCTCGTCTGCAGCCTGCCCCAGAGCGCACCCGGCGACGCCTCCTTCCGCTTCCTCCAAGACGACGACACCGACTGCGACGTCTCCGACTTTGCTTCTGAGCTTGCCGTCCCAGAGCGCGACGACGAGCACGACCCCGTGCGGCCCCAAACGGCGACCATCACCGCCGCACCAGCAAAGAGCAGCAGCCGCCGCAAGCGCAACCGCGCCTCCCTGCCCACCTACTTTTCCATGCTCCAGATCAACGCCGCCACCGCCGCCGCCCTCCCCACCCCGTACCCGCACCCGCGCACGTCCCCCGTCTCGTGCTCCTCGGGCCACACCACCATCCCCGGCGCCCGCCCCTCCCCGCCGACCCCCAAGCTCAGCCTCATGGCCGGTCTCGCGTCCGCCGTCTCGCCGCACCACCACACCCCGCGCGGGCGCCGCCGCGACTCTGCCGCCAGCCCACGCCGCCTGCGCTCTTCCTCTGCGAGCCCGAGCCGCTCGCCGTCCCCCGCGCGCCGCCGTGACTCGGACGAAAAGGTCGCAGACTGGTCAGAGGGGCTCGCGAGGGAGCGCCCCCGGGGCCGCGCGAGCGTGAGGCGCAACAGCAGCCCGCCGCCGACGATGATGCTGAGCGCGTCGCCGCGGCCTATTGGGCGCAGCGAGAGCGGGGCGGAGAGTGGGAGCCGCGCGCGGACGAGGGGGCGTGCGCGGGTGGAGGAGCTGGAAGGGCCTGGGAGCCCTGAGCATCCTGGGCTTGGGTATGGGCGGAGCGGGCTGATTAGTCGCGCGAGGAGGGGGGTGGCCATAGGCGCGGGGGATGACTGGGGGTTGCGGTAGATGGGGAGATAAAAACGCAAGCATCGAATCCCATCTACTACTCTACTCATGGCATGGATCCCGGAACCCGCACGCACAAAACAAAGTAACACCACCCTGTATCACCCCCTCTCCCGTCCCCTCCACACCTCACCTCCTCGCACGCACTGGCACCTCGTCGCATCAATCTTTCTTGGGCAGCATCTTCGTATTCTCGCATGCAACATATACATACACAGTGATATCCCTACCGCGCCATATTCCCCACTGCATTTTTTTTTCATTTCAGTCATTTTCGTATTATTCCCCCACACCCACACCGCATACCAACCATTTACATACATACGCAACAAAAAAAATAAAGGAGAAAGGAAGAAGAAGAAGAAGTAATCTAATTAAATTTGTAGGCAGTACGTGTTAGGTACTTATTACAGAGAAATAAAAAATTGGCTTCAGTGGTCTTTTGGTGTGTGTTTTGAGTTCGAGTCAGTGAGCTAGGAGGAGGATAAGGAGTCTGAGCGGTTTTTGGAATTTCTCCGAGTGCTCGTGCGAGCAGTTGTTTCAAAATTAATGGCGGTAGGTCCACTAGCTTTACATGTGTCACCATCTTTCCTCTTTCCGGATCCTCTTTTTCCTCTTTCAATCCCTCCCTCCTTATTCGGTTCTCGAGTCCGCCCAGGCCAGGCACACCACCCCCACCCCGACATTTTTTCGCTACTATTACGCCCAATGGGTCTGAATTTGCACAATGGGTCTGAATTTCGCACTTTTCTCTTTCATTTCTTGCTCTCTTCCCTCGGAGTTTTTTTCCATAGTTACCTGTACTAGTTTATTACAGTTATATGAGAAATCTATGGGATTCGGCAAGAGGAAGGTATTGCGAACGGGTTCCTGAACCATCAAACTCAGCAACATTTTGGAAGATGACGACGTTCTGGCATCCCAGCTTACCCCCAGCTTCCGGGAAAAATTGAGAGGTATCAAATACAGTATACCAACCTTTCTGCCTCCTCAGAATGTTTCTCCGGAGCGGAGGCATTACGTTCTAGTGGAGGAGCGTGACGAATTAAAACTCCGCTCGCTAAACAAATGATGTGACATTTTGTGACTTTGGAGACCTTTCCCTCCATAACGCAACAGCCGCATCCCGGAAAAAATATCTGAAGAGGCAGAAGGTTCACTATCAACTATATTATACCTCTCAAAATTTCCGGCAGGCTCAGAGTCACCCGGAAGGCCAGAGCATAAGTAACTTCCAAAACATCACTGATTTTGATGGTTCAGGCACCCGTTCTCAATACCTTCCTCTCGCTGTATCCCTTAGATATTTTGCACACTCGTAGTCAACTAGTACATGTACCTACCGCGAAAAACTCCGAGGGAAAATCGGAAGAAATGAAGGAGAGAAATCTGAAATTCAGACCCATTGTGCAAATTCAGACCCATTGGGCGTAATAGTAGCGCTGACGTCGACGGAGGGTTTTGGTGGCGCCCGTCACGGTCGGATGTCTCCGACCTCCTCTCCATAATTAAAAAAAAAATCGCTAGCCACAAACCCGCGTATACGCGAAACAGCTGCAGGGCTGTACAGAGCGGATCATGCCAGATACCCGCGCTTACTTGTCGGTGCGCAGCCTCCTTCTTTCACACGCCAATTTACTTTGCAATTACCGTGTATCTGATATGATTTGAATCCGACTCGGACTCGGAGCCTCTCGGAGCCTATTCGAAGCGAGTCGTAGCGGGAATCACTTATCGCAGAGGAATTCGAACGTGCTGAGGCGCACCAGATATCGGCTTTTTTTCTTTTCTTTTTCAAGAATTGGTTCCGCGACGCACGCACGCTGATAGCCCGAAACAGCCCGAAACGCGTCCGATACCACTAGTGCTGCCAGTGTGGAGCCTACGGGAAAAAGCACTATCTCATCTGCATGCGCATCCGAGTCCGTCTCTTCATTCTTCATTCCTTCATTTTTTTTTCCCCCCTCCACATACGCATTCGTCGACTTGAAGCGAAGTCAAGCGAACGTGCGCACTACAAAAAAAAAATGCCAAACGGGTTCTGAGTCTGGGCTCCTATACGTTCCGCGTCCTCCCCGGACGGATACGTCCCTAGGCGTGCCCGGATGCAAAAAAAAATTGAATTGAAAAAATTAAAAACGCCGAGACGCGTCAACTTGTGCCGACGCGACCCCTACTTCGATTCGGGCCCGATTCGACGAAGCAGGATGAATTTGAACAGATTCTTTTTATTTCCAGACGCGCTCGCTCCCAGCCATGTAACGCGCGTCCTCCTCTCTAGGCCTGTTCAGATGCAAAATATCTTCGAAATAAAATAAATAAACACCTGTGCGCGTCTCCTCTTACGCGTTGCAGCACGTTCCTCAAGGAGCGGAATCTGTAAATTCCAGACGAGCCGGGCTGGGCTCTGAGCGTGGGTGCGCGCACGTTTCGCCTAGGCGCCCCGTCCAGACTCGGATGCGGATGCATATCCTCGAAAAAAAAAAGACACCGATGCGCGCCCACCATCTCGGGCGCCCGGGATGCGTTCCAGAATCGCACCAAGGTCGGCACTAAGCGGGCGTACGCGGGGTGTGCGCCGGATGAGGGAATTTCCCAAACTTAGACAAGATTCACGCCTGAATACTTATGCGCACCGAGAGTCCGAGCGCCGTGCTCTGCGGATCCAAATCTGAGCAGGAGCGCGTTTAAGGCAGTGGATGCGCTGGAAGAGGCAATGCGGTAGAAGTTCCGATGCGTCGCGTACGGTCACTCACCGAGATGGGCGCCGGTCGGAGGCGCGGGACGAGGTTCCGAGCGAAGTCGCGTCGACGTTCGCTGAATCAATGACAGCCGACTCACAACAGCTCGCGACGCGCATTCGCTCAACGGCGCGTGTTCCGAAGACCCGTCCTCTCCGGAGAACTAAATAAAGCGCGTTAATTCGTGCACACGACGGGATCCGTGGCAACAAATGCGTGCACTCTTTCAAATTTTGCCATTCTGATGTTATCCTGGGCGCGTGGCTCCGCCCGGCCAACATGAAAAGCACTTGGCGCGTCAACACGGTATTCAAACGCGGTTTAACAAGATTCAGATTCATCATTCAGACAAAGCATTAGAATTCGGACTCGGCGGCACCACGATGGGACCTCGCTGGCAGTGAATATAGAGTCTAGAACCGCACAATGTTCAATTAGATTTGGGCTGTGCACGGGTGGGCTTCAAACAACTCAGGATTAATTAATATCTTCACTCCACCACCGTCCGCTTGGCCGCCGCACGGGAGGGAAGGGTTCTAGTGGGAGGTGCTCGTGGTTTGGCCGCCGGACGGGTGGAAACGGTTCGCGATTTGGCGGGACACCGGTACCTCGTCAACAAGGCACGGTTTTGACGAAACTGAAACCAACACTTACCCTTCTTCTTGAACTCGGGCATGGGGATCCCATGGAGCGCGCATTGTTCCTCCAATTTTTCCGTCAGTCTGAAAAACGCGCAAGACGCGTCAGCACGCGTCGCAAGACGATGTACGGAAAGATAACATGCCGTCTGACACAAACTGGCCCCACAGATTCAAGAAGGAGCAGCTCCTTCGGATGCTCATACTTGGTGGTACAGCACCCGATACAATGCAAGCTGAGCTCGTACCCGTGAATTGAACGTTACGTTTACGAGCGGCTCTCTCCTGATGGAATTTTTTGAGGAATTGAGTCAATGGTCCCTATGAGCGAGGACGACGACACACCTTTAACCCATCGGTAAGAGAGGGGATTGGCACAGCATGCGGGGAGCATGTTGGTGTTGGTGGTGAGGCGGCCTCGAATCCTTCGGAAGTTCCTTCAACCCTCGAGAACACGTGCATTTTTTGTCGCGTCCCAACGCGATTTACGTAACGCGTCTGAATCGCCACCGCTTCCTGGATTCCTTATGATTTCCTACACAGTATGTACCAGGCTCAAAAATAATCAACTCGTCGTCGCTACTCTCTGCAACGACCACCGCCGCTTGGCTGCGAGGCCCTCACAGCGGGCACAACCTCAACATCTAGTACTTAGCCCTTGGCGCACTGCTTGACTGAGATGCGGCCGGTCGGAGGCGCGGGACGAGGGTCCGAGCGAGGTCGCGTCGATGAGGTTGACGACAACCGACAACAGCTCACGACACGCGTTCGCTCGCGTGTTCCGAAGAACTTACTTGGCCCCGTCCTCTCCGGAGAAGTAAATACCGCGCGTTAATTCGTGCACACGACGCGATGTGTGACAAAAAATGCGTGTGTTCGTTCGAGATCGTTCGAATTTTGTTATCCTGGTGTTATCCCGCCGGGCGCGTGGTTCCGCCCGGTCAAAACACGAAAGCACTTGACGCGTCAACCCGGCATTCAAACGCGGTTTGGCAAGATTCAGATTCAGACAAAGTGTTCGAATTGAGACTCAGCGGCACTGTACTCGGACTTCGGAGGTGCGGGACGCATTCCGAATTCCTGAGCGCACGCGCATGCGCGCGCTGGGAGAACCCGTGCGTTGCGTCGGATGAGGCAATGCGCGCGTGCGTTGTCACTGCATCGCTGAGACTCGGACCGGGTTATAAATGAGTCTATTTTGAGTTCGGATTCGGTCAAAAACGTTCGCGATTCACGAGTAAAAAAATATTCGCTCGCGCTCGTGTGCGTGCTCGGCGTGAGCGAATTCATGCCCTGCGACTTATGTACGAGGCAATGCGTGTACTGAATGAGGAGATGAGGTGCGTATTGCTTGGAGGGGGTTCCTCGGAGCAAACAAAAAAAAAAAGGATCACGTCCGAGTCCAAGTCTGTTCGTTTCGTTTCGTGTCAGAGGCTATAGGTCATCTAAGGTTTCCGCTTCCCTCTCACCTGCTCACCCAAAACAAAAACGTCAAAAGCAAAATGCACTCGGTCCGAGTCCCGTATAGCTGCAAGTTCGAATTCGCCGGAGGCGCGGCTCCATTCTCCACGTACTTCGGAATTGAGATTTTCGTGCGCGTCGAGATCTGCCTTGTCAACGCTGCGACAACTCGACCTTACCTCCTCCGAGTCGGCTCAGAGCCCAGGGCATATGTTCCGCCCCCCCCTCGGAATTTTTGAAGCAATCAATCCTTGTATGTCCGCATAGTATCATACGCATACAAATGTCGGGATGGTGCGAGGGACGCGGCCGAGCGACGCGGACACGGACATGGACACGGATTTATTTTGCCTGTTATTAACGTTTTCTGTCAAGATATTTCGTGACCATTTCGTCAGTCAGGTCGTTCGGGATTCCGTGAATGCGTGAATGTTTCGTACGAGCGGTGTTTGGTGTGGGCCTCGGGAGCGAAAAAAACAAACGTTGACAGCGATTTCGAAAGATTGCTTTTCTTGTCGTCCGAGTCGTCATCCCGATGTGTGGGGAAGACAGGGTGGCGTCAGTCAGCCACAAGTATTGTGGACGCTGCGACGGCGCAAATTTAATTTCACAAAGACATCGCGATAAGTACGGGCGGGCGGAAAGGCGAACAACGATTATCGCGCACGTCTTTTGCTGTGTGGTATGGCGCTACCGACGCTTGACGTCACATTCGTTGCGAATGTCGAAGGACGGTGATAATATGTAATATATTGTGCGATGGCGAACAGGGCTACGATATGTGACATTCAAGGCAAGTGGAGCCGATTGCTTGGTGCAGATAAAGTTTTGAGTATTGGGCTGGACAGAAGATAGATGGGTGGATCATGGATGGATAGGAATGCAGGTAGATGGACATGTGCCCAGATACGCACAATGCGGGTGACAACGAACGAGGGTTAGAGCTTGGGCGTGACGACCAACGAGGTACTATACGGCCCGCGTCCTCTCTTGAAGTTCAATGATTGTTCAAACGTTGAAGTTGAGATTCAGAGATTCAGATTGGAAGATTGAAGATTGCATCCGTGTCGCGCAATTGCTAAAATCGCCCCGTCGCGGCGGGCCTATGCCGTTATCTTCACGGAGTCGGCCGGCGTTGATGTTGTCATTCAGCGAAGGGGGGACATCAAAACAAGTTTGACAAAAGACCGAGGTAACATGACTGCTGCGCAACACTTCCAGTTTCATCACCAGTCTAGGCCGAATTAGAAGACAAGAACGGCTGAGCAACAGAACATATAAACAAGGCCGGCGAACACACGACTTCAAGGAACGAATTAAATGCCACTGATGGCGGGGCGGTGATCTCGAGGAGCCGTCGTTGTCGTTGGCGGCCAAGCCATATTGGGAAGTAGGTAAGCCAAACCGGGCGGGCAGGTACAGGAGTCAGGCGACGTTGGTCGGGGATTTTACCTATAGCAGCGGTCGGGGGGAGGGGTAAGTTTGTTTTGAAATTTTCTCGAGTGGAGCGTTGAGACGTTTTGTGGCGTCAGGGAGTCGGGCCAAGTAATTCAGCAAAAGTCAGCAGCGAAGGCGATCGCCGAACATTTCCGAAACAACGGCCGACAGACGATCGAGGTCACGCTGAGCGGCACGCGCCTCAGACTTGTATCTTTGCATTCAAGTTGACACGCATCTGCGGTGTTTGAGGCTGTGAAGATTGCTACTGGCCGTCGCAGGAGACGTGTAATTGTAAATATTTTGGTCTTTCTTTTTTTGCAGGTCAAGAAATAGCTATAGTCCCCGACCCTCCGCCGCCAACACAATTTGAACACTAACCGCGCTCACGGGGTGAGTTCTATTGAATGGCGGGGACGATTTGAGTGCCCGGAAATGCACAGAAGGGCTGACGACTGGTAGATATTGAGGGCGCCGACATCGTTCTTCTTTGTGTCTCGGGGAGTCCCCGGACGTGAACAGATGGTGTTGCCATAAGTAATGAATTCGACGCAAGAAGCACACCCCGCAAAGATGTTCCACCGCCCGAAGGCAGACCGAGGAGGCAGGTTAGTCAATACACGAAGATCACGCCGCGCGAAGAAGTGCGGGGTTGACAGAAAATATCAGCGGCTCGGAGATGGGTTGCGGCGCGGGAGCCTGTCGTCAAAGGCTGGATGCTGTATCGTCATGCCGAAAGGCAAAAATCCGGTATCGTGTTCAGTTAAGTTGTTCTGGACGAGTATCCGCATCATACATAACAGCTCCGCCGTGAAAACTATTGTGACGCGCTAGTCATGCCGGTGTGACTTGCTGCAGAGCCAGAGAAATACGAGCGAGAGAAAATGGAATAGAATTTCCGAAGTAGATCGAGTCCGAAAGGAATACGTGGGTTGCCGGGCGGAGTAGAGCCGGAAAATGAGTCTTCTAGCGTCCGCACGAAGGGGGCCTGAGATATCAGGGCAGAACACAAACACCTTGAGTGTGCGGGGCGTCGCACGGCTTCCTGCATCCAGCCTGTGTACCGGATATGCATGTGTATCTCGCAGCTTGGCAGGGGGGTAAGGCGTGCAAGAAGTGATCCCAAAAAGTGTCAGTGTATCAAGTAACTTGGCAGATATTCGATCGAGGGCCGAGTATAGCGCAGCGCGTGGGTAGGGAATACAGTCCGTGTAAATCCCCAAGATATCAGTGTCTAAGGCAATACGTTGGGGATACGAGAATAGAGCGAGTTAAGTGATGTGATGTGGCAGAAGCGTCGCCAATTGGTGCACCGTGACCAGATTTTCAGCAAGTTCGCAATTAGAGATCCGGTAGAGTACTAATGATGCTCGGGTGACGTCGGGCAGAAAAACAAAAAACGAAGCGCGAGTAACAAAAATTGAAAGGATGGTTGAAGAAGAGCGTCAAGATCATAACTCCGCCGATCGTGCGATCAACATAATTCAACAACTCAACCTCAACAGTCACCTCACTTGCATCGCGTTGTCAGACTTCTCGAGATCCAATTATGCGCAGGGTTACGGGCCTACCAACTCCCACTATCTCCCCCGCAGCCCGTGTTCGAGTTTCTGGAGGTTCTGTCGGAAGGGAAGTGCTGGACCCGTAAAACTTGCCACGATGGTTGTGTTACACTGTTATCTTCCTGGGCTCTCCGAACTTCAATTCTAGAAGTGGCCGCGGCGTGGCAAGAAGCAAAGCTGGCTCGGTTCTGGCTTCTTCGGAGATTTTGCAATTGTCTTCCTCCCAACTACCCCGTAGAGGCATCAATGTCTTGTTGCCATATTATGACGCTAATTCAAGAAATCCAGGCGCGAAATTGTTTTCTCTTCGGGAGACACTATAATATTCATCTCTTGTCCTCTCTCAATTCACTACAAATATGCATTGACTCCGAGTCTGGCTATCATCACTCGATGCAATATAAGAGCTTTTCAATGCATCCGGTTCCCTTCTAATAACTCTCTGGGCCGTCATACAATATTTCGTGGTTAAGACCTTTCAATACCTCACTTGTTTTGGAGCTTTGCTTCCCTATTGACCCCAGGCGAAAAGACCTTCTGAGCAGCCCTGTGGAGGTCGTCGAGTAAGGTGATCGAGTCGGTTCTTTTTCATTGTTTCGTGGCACAACCATTAACAGCAAAATTGGCCACTGCTGGGTCAAAGGATTCAGCAGAACCTGAAATGGATAAATTTTGTCTTCTGAAATAGCCACTAGGCCCAGTGAGCTTGGCTTCTCGGCCGGATAATTTCTTAGACTGCTCAAGTTGTTCCTTCCACTGAGTAGGCAGTCCAAAAAGGAAGGTAGCCTTGCAGAATTGCCACTAATTCTCGGCATTGGTTTGCGAGGTAAGCGATGCTAAGAACTCTAAATCCTCTACCACCATCTTCTATTGGGTGACTTCCCGTAGGATAAATTTATGCTGGAGGAATATTTCGGAGGGATGCCAAGACAGCTGTCGGGACCCCATCACTTCGGATATCCCAAAACGGACACATTTTACTCTCCATCACTCGAATAGAATAAGATCCTGGAGGGGGGCAGAATTTTGGATGATGGAATAAAACCTTTTCGGACGACATTGATTGATCGTCACTTCCGGCACTTCGGCTGACGTCTGGACACACTCTCAATCAACTCTCAATGTCCTTCCAACACATGGAACACAATTATAAGGCCTTGAAAAATGTCTTAGAGTTCCTCCGACCTCCACCACAACCTATTTTGGTCACGCTTTTACATTCATGTCCGTCTGCCGTTGACCTCGGCATATCGTGTCGCATTTCCTCGGCATGTCCAATCATTGCTCGAATGACAGCGTACAGCTGGGAAAACCCACTGAGGGACGAGGGAGAACAGGAAAGAGGCAGATATGTTTGAATCACCACATTAAATTATAATCTTTTGCTTGCGGGAAACATACTAGTGACTTGAATATCGCTCAGGTTGATCGCATCACTGGCACCCTCAAACAAGCTCGGAAATTCGGCAGGAATAGATTTACCTACGGGAAGTCACCCATTGGGTGACTTCCCGTAAGATTAAAATAATCTTGGGGAATAAATCAGCGGTGCCAGTGATGTCGGCTAAGGAAATTCTGTTCAAAGATATTCGGTGGCGATTCCCGCAACGACTGGGAGGATTATCTAGAATAAACGCGCTACACAAACAATATGCAAACAACGTGTCTTCAACAACAGTACGGGTCTCGGCCGGCAATTAACATCAACGCGACTTTCCCGCTTCTAACGGACATAGAACTTGAAATGGACCAGCGGCAGCCAGCTGGCCAAGTGCGGCAGCAAAATATGCGATTGATTGAGGCCTTTCAGGCCGGCGCCGTGCAGCGAAAAAAAAAGGTAGGCCCAGATAGACTAGGATAAGTAGTGCAGGCAGGCGGAGGGTGCCGAGGGTGAGAACAGAAACCCATGTCGAGTCGTAGACAAGTTGAAGACGTGTCGAGTGGACAAGGCAGCAAGCGAGCCACACAATCAGATGTGTGCCCAAAAACAGTTTATTCCATCAAACTCAAGTCTATTCGAGGGGGGGGTACCCCCCGAATAGATTCGTTCAAAGTGACGGTTTATTCGAGGGTCTAAGCGAGATCTGGGCCGATGGGGTCCTGATGGGAGCGCCGGCATGTCGGCGAATATTCAGAAAATATTCCTGGGGATTATTTTAATCTTACGGGAAGTCACCCATTGTTTCGTCGCCTTTACCGTCTATATTCTGAATAAAATAAGACTTGTTTTTGTACCACATTTGGGCAGTTAAGCCAGTCCATTCAAATTCTCCTTGAACTAGGGCCAGACTTGGACGGCGTGATCCGTGGATGGATGTGGATGGATGCTTACAAATATGGATGGATTGGGAATGGACGTGATCCGTTGGATGACAGGCACCATTCTTCCTCTACCTCCACCACGACGCGTCGAGCTCCAGCGTCGACGCGTTAGATACCTTCCATAACCTATAACTATTCCATAATACTATCCAAGACATGTCATTTACCCCATTACACGAGCGTACGAATACCTTCGGGCTACACCACCACCATCGTTCAGAGACCTTCCTCCATCCGCCTTCAACGACCAATTCACTGCGGCCGACTTCATCGCCTCGAGTGAGAACACCCGGGACACTCCTGCAACTGTGGAACCACCTACGAAAAAACGTCGAATCGAGACCTCATTCAAGGACAAGACAGACACGGAGGTTTGGACGCTTTCAGATCAAGAAATAATCGGTGCGTCGCCTGCTCTCTGACTCGTTTTGCGTCTAAATTAATTCTTACAGAGAAGCAGTTCGCAAAATGCACCTCCGGCACGTGGAAGCACTATTCTATCACCGTCAAACGACACGGCGGCGTCATCACTTTCGTATTTCAATGCAAACAGAACAACCCCAAACACCCAAAATACACGCGCGACCGGTCAAAAATGAAGCAGGGCAGCAGTAATCTAGGAGAAGCCGCAAAGAAGTGCGAGGGAGCGATGGAGCAGCCCACCGCCAATACAGTGGTCGTGTGCGTGTTGTGCTGGGATTTTATTTTGGTGCCCGTACTGATTATTTCCAGTCCGTACAACGAGGCGCGTCACCGCGCCATTTGTGCCATCCGGTGCGCCGCGAACAAGCGTATTTGCTAGTCGCGGATGTCACATCTCGAGTATCCCGGTTCCTTCCTCATTACAGCACTTAGAAAGGAATTTATGAAAGTCAAGTAATAATTTTTAGGCCGGAGTCCCATACTGGTTACTTATATTTTGTGCGTAACGGCATTTCCTCCTGAACACAAGAGGTGGCAGACCGAGTGGATCAGTACACTAGTGATGAGTTAGTTGATGTGATGGTAAACAAAAACAGGTCCTCGCAAGAGGCTGACGGCACAGGAAATTTGTCTGAACACTCAGTACGCTCATAAGACTTGTCTGGAATGCTGAACAACAAATTCAGTTTTTTCCAAGGGACAAAATGGCAAACACCATAATGGTAACTGTCGGAGCTATTCCATTTAAAGGCCATGAACTAAGAACTTTCGTGTTTGTGTCCCAATTTGGAAGATACCGACTTCCCCGATGTTCTCGCTTTCTAAACTTCATAACCTTCTAAATTTGTGATATAGAGACTCCATGTTGGATGAATTGCTACTGTGATTTTTTTGTGTGCCAAAAACTAGCGCAATAAGGTGAACTGAAGAAAACACTTGTTTATTGATATCTGTGATAGTATGCCGATCCGCCCGATCTGCCACTTTTTGCCTAAACATCTTCCCTGGCGATGACTGGCAAATAACCAGCACAATGAGCTTGGAATGCTAAGGTTTTCATTATCCCAAGCGCTCAAAAAAAAATCTCTCCGCGGGGATGATATTGATTACGTAGACAAGCCAATTTGTCGGCCCAATGGTCTAGAAGTATGATACTCCCTTCGGGTTATACCCGCTTACTCTTGCGTAAGCCTGACTGGGAGTGGTCCCGGGTTCAATTCCCGGTTGAGCCCTTTTTGTAATATTTTTAAGTTCCGGTGTAGAGACCCCTTATTCTAAATGGTTTCCAGACCGTCCCTGAATATTTCGAGAATTTAAGATTCTTCTTCCAGTCCCATTTTGCTTTTTTGTAGAAGCCCCAACCATGTATACTCATGTACTCAAAGAAAAGTAGTGGTGGTAGTGGTGTATCACCCTATAGGAGCACTGGAATGCCTTGAGTTGGTAAATAAACAGTGGTTTTCTCTTTCCTTCCAAGGACAGTCGCACAGTACAACACTGCAATGAAATAAAGAAATTACCGGTTCAGTTCAGGACGAGGGAAGAACGTTAAGACTGGAGATATGTGTAAACTGAAAGACTTGAAGCATAAAGCGATTTTTTGGCTGCAAGAGAGCCCAGCGAGCGACAGGTACTGCTTCATACTGTGTAATAGCAACACCAAACAAAGCTCGTCCAACACCCCAAAAAAGGAAACTTCGAGAAAATGCGACATTGAGAGCCACGGGTTCAATTTGACGCTGAGCTCCTTTTGGTGGCTGGTATTTTTAGGAGAGTAGTCCCCGGTTGAACTCCTGGTTGAGCCACAATTTTTTTGCGTTCAGAATCAGACTTAGGTTTAATTCCCGGTCTCACTTGTTAAAAAGCACGACCTTGTGAATTTCCGCGTCGAAATTCTAGACCAAAATTTGGACTCGCGACCTTTCCCCCCCAAAAAAACGCAATCTATATCCGCCAGGGAACTGCACTAGAGTCAGCCCAGCGAACGATCACAGTCTTGGATAACAACAGTAAACAAAGTTCGTCCAATATTCCCAAAAAGGAAATATTGAGAAAATCTAAGAGTACATTCGACCTGCATACGAGTCACTAAAAAATCAAAGCTACCGCCTCACTAGAACGAGGATTTATGGAGCACAAAAAAGGAGCGGGTTGGCTGCACTGTTGTCAGAGATACGCTGGAAAAGTCTCGCAAATGTGTTTACCTAATGGTGCCCGGTTGGTAGTCTTCGACCGGCTCTATGATCTCTCCGTTTCTGACAGCCTTGGATATCGTAAACGTTGCCAGCGTCATAGCGCAGGCCAAGAAAACAGAAGCATCCGCGATGTGTTTACCTGGATTCGTTGGTATGGTAAAGACGAGCATAACGTATGGGTGTACCTGGACAGACGCTATGGAAGGGCTTAAAATGGTCTTTCGAAAAAGAAAGAGGCTCCGCACCGACGCCCAAATCCAAAAACGAGCTCTCGCGGGTCGGGTTCGGGGGTATGCCCGTCGGACGCGATAAATCGAGAAGGATCAAATATCAGCGGGTTAGCATATACCTCTGAATCATGAGCCATGTTCCTACGCCATGCAATTATTAGCTGCAGATGTGAGTCCACGATGTGCTTACCAGATGTTCGCAAGAATCAGCGAGCCTGCAACGCACGAGTGAGAGGAGATGGAGGAAGAGTAGGAATTTAATTGACCTTTCGGGATCAGATAGCCATTATGAATATCGTCCTCCGTCGCACGGTGAGGTAGACCTACGCAGCGTAAGGCAAAAAAAGTAAACGAAACCGAGATACGTGCCCATTGGACCGATGGGATGGAAGCGAAAAACCTAAAGAATTAGTAGAAGCTTGTATGAAATACCAATTCATACAGACCTCTTTGCAGAGCGCGTCTATGTAAGGTAGATGCTGCCTATCGTCGTACCCAGGCAACCGCTGGTTGCCTACGACTGCGTCGAGTTCAGCCTGCGCTTTGGCTTGAATTTCTGGGTGCAGTGCCATTTGTAGGAAAAAAGTGGACACGGCAGAGACCGTCTAGAGCTTACAGTGACACAAGCTTCTCCGAATTCTGAAGAACTCACTGTGTCAGCTGCGCCGCCATAGATGCTGCCCGCCGCCCACTTGAGATAGGGGACTTCGTCTTCCGAGAGATTTTGTTGCAGCAAGATCGAAACGAATGAATCCTGCGCTGATCCTTGTGCCTGTGGTAGATGTCAGAAGATTCAGGAGCCCATGGACCATAAAATAAATACCATTTGTTGCCCCACCAGGTTAAATGGTTTATCAAGCATTTCGACCCTACGATCTGACCAGGCTTTTGCTTTACGTTGAAAACCAGCTCCAGGCATCCAGTTGGGTACATATTTCACTGCATAAGTAATCAGGCGAAATAAGGACACCGTACCGTGTTAATGTACTGACATATTGGGAGCAGATCGACCAAGAAGGCACCAGGGACGATGGCCGCGGAAAAGTCTTCCATCACTTGGGTTACTAAGTTCACAAGAGGATCGTTTTCACCCTGAACTGTATATCCATATGTAATGCGCAGAGCGATGGCGCCTATTGTTCTACAAGAAAATTAGCCCAAGCAGAACTGTCGTATGTGCAGCTTACAAGCGAATGTGGTCAAGGAATCTCTCTGGTGATTCAAGGAGGCGTTGTAAAAAATTGCGGTACTCTTCGACTTCGATAGGGTAGAATTTTTTCACGTTAAGTTGACTGCCGATCGACTGGTGAAATTTCTTGCGAGACCATCTAAACTGCGGAGTTCCATGGGACACTAGGGCCATACCCTTGCTCCAACCAACCTAGTTCACGGTGTCAGGAGCGCAGCGAAAAAGTGCAATTTCTCTAACCAATTCACCCGCCATCTGAGAGATAGGCCGGTCAGAATAATTAGAACTTTTCTTGTCGAGAATTTCTGTGGTAGTTTTGAGGGAATTGAGGACGATCAAGGTCTGGCCAAAGACCGTAACTGAGGTGATATCCCCCCATTTCTCAGCCCATTTACCATATATACGCCATTCTCTGTCTGCTCCGCTGGGAAGGGCCAGAAATCCGAGCCAAGGGCGTGGTCCTGGAGGTAAAGACAGACGTCGGGAACGTAGAAGACGTTTGAGACAGAAAATGCCCAAGATTAGGAAGGCGGCATCCAGCAGCGTCAGAGAATGGAGCATGGTTTATGCCCAACTCCGTGCTGGCCCGAGCTTTTATAACATTGTTATTAACAGCAGGATGGCAGCTGCCAGCAACCGCTCGGTCTGAGCCCGCCTATTGGATAAGAGTGGCGCAGAAAATCGATGTATCGAGTCGGACATTTGAAGCCCCGAGCCCGACCCGCGACCGGACTTGAGCGGTGTGTAACCCTATGGGTAGAAATTTAAGGATAAACGCGGAGCTTTTTTGATACTTCAAGTTGGGTTCATTTCGTTTTACTGAGGTGTGTTAGACGGGAGCCATTTGGTGGATTGCTGTAGCCAGAATGCCCGCCATTTTCGAAGGTTTTAAAAATGCTCTTGCAGTTCTATACGGAGATGGATACGGGGAAGATGAAGCTCCAGCTAACTACCTTGACAATCACAGCCCTACCTAGGGCCGTGCTCAGAATTTTTTGAAGCCCAAGCACTGCTCGACCCAATTGCAAAAATAGCGAGACAAAGGCAAGTTTAGTCCGACTCGGAGCAGGTCTGCCCATTGCACTAGTTGCGTGCAGTGCATATTGAGAGCAAGCTTAAATGAATATGGGCTGAGAAATAGATTAGCAGGTGTTAACTGAACACCGGGTTAGAGAGACAACTCCGAGGAGATCGGAAAACGTCGTGTGAAACAAAGGGTGATGCCGACCTCGGCCGTTGCGTTGATTGCTTCCAAGTTCCTAACACGATGCTTGCGCAGCGTAATACGGCGCGTATTTCTCGCCGCCATGGACCTACAGAAAATTATAGACCAGGCGCTCCCAAAGCTTCAACCCCATCTCCCTCTCTTCCTGGCCTCGTTTGCTGTTTTCAATCTAGTCCATCTTGTTGCCGTCCCATTACTTGGCCGCGTTTTCTTCCCATCTCAATGGACGCGAATGGGAGCGCGCAACCGGAATAACTGGTACTTATTGGATCCCGCTGCAAGAGGCAGGAGTCTCAGCTTATCTCCAGGGCTGTCCACATCTGCTCTCAAATTCATGCGGCGGTTATTTTGCCCCTCGCACTGCGGTGTCTCGCGCTGCCCGAGTTAGACGCCGATCGCGTGTTCGGCTGGCATGAGCGCAGTGGAACGGTCCAGGCTTTCGCGGCCGGGTATGTCCTGGTTTCGTTCGCTTCCTGCACGCCTCTTCGAACACACTCAACAGGTACTTCTTATGGGACTCGCTTGACGCCATCTTCAATTTCGAAGACATTGGCTTTGTGCTGCACGGCCTCGCATGCTTCGCAATCTATCTACTCTCGTTTGTAAGCCACCTCTAGTTTTGCGTCGCATCTGAATTATTTTTCGGTTGTGCAGCAACCGTTTCTGGCGTACTACGCCTCGAGATGTCTGTTATGGGAAGCGTACGTAGCGCCATCAAGATTCTAACTTGCACGCCAACCTGTTTACAGGAGCACTTTCTTCCTTAACATCCACTGGTGAACCTTTTTCGATCTCATCCCCATCGTGTATTCATCGTCCACAGGGCCCTGGACAAGACGAACCGCACTGGCAGTACTTTCCAACTTGTCAACGGTATCTTCCTGATCTCGACCTTCTTCTTTGTTCGTCTCATGTACGGCGGCTACACGGTACGTTTGCCTTGCCCATTCTCCCGGTTCTCGATCGTAAAACGGCGACCTTCAGTCCTACCAATTCTTCCAGAGTCTGTACAACCACAGGCAAGAGATCTCGACCACAGCCCTCGCGTTAATTAGCGTAGGGAATGTGCTCCTGCAGGGTCTCAACTGGTTTTGGTGTGTATTGCCTCCGATGCGTAGTTCATCTATTCATTTAGTGCTCAGGCTCGTGAAGATGCTCACAGCACTGCGGAAGCGATTCGCTCCTGCGAAAACAGTAAAAAATCAGAATGGCGCAGTCCAGAACGGCGCAGCTCAGAATGGGGCAGCTCAGAACGGGCAGCACAAAACTAAAAGCGACTAGGCAGGTATGTATTAAAACCGTACAACAGATGGAGGATTTTGTTTCGACTCGCTGTACACATACCAGAAACACATTAGAGAATTGTATGAGTGTACGAGCGTGTCGTGGTTTGAGAATCTGCCAGCAACTCACCAAGTAAAATTTCGTATCTACCAAGACTGGTGGACGGCGATAATTTGTTTGTTCGCACTCTTCGACCGCAACGACCACTTCTTTCACTTCCAATGCCTAAAGACGACAGAAGACGATCCAGCAGAAGCATACATGAAGTATTACGTTGGGTCGTATGAACGTGTCCCTCCTGAAGTCCAAGCCGAGATTCGGAAGAGCCCGTATCTTCAGGCTCGCTGGCGGGAGAGTTATCATAAACAACAGCGTAAAAGAGCGGGGGACATTGGATCGTGGTCTCGGAGTCTGTGTGTCACCTGAGACATCATGGATATTATCCTTGCCGATCCTGCTGGATTTTTTTTCTTTTTCTACGAGCTTCACCGCATATGACTATTTAGAAGCGACACGAGAGACAAGACAATTGCAAAATGTTTTGAGCAGCAAAAAGAGCACGCAGTATGGCGGCCTTGGAAAACCTCTGGCCAACCGGTAGCCTCGAGCAGACAGGAAGAACGTGAGCTCATCTGTTGTGTGGTGGAAGAGCATGCACGTCTTCATTGAATCTTTGACGCGACTTTGGCGTAGTGCGATCGCAATGGCTAATGATATTTATTTACACCCACCACTCTCCTAGGCCCCTCCGCTCCTCTCACCACGGCCTTTGGAAAGCATGTACTTTGAATTGTGTGTCAAATTCTGTCTTAGTAATTTTGACAGTTGCGTGGCGGTCCCATGTCACCGAATGGAGGGCAGGGACCGTTGTCGCATATCCCGTGCAAGTGGCCAATAGAGCTGCCTGGGCCGGAACCTCGTCGCCATCGACGATCCGGGGATTGGCGAGGTATATATGGGCAAGTCTCGGGGAATTCAAGAAGATGCAGGGCATCGCTGTCTGCGTAAGAATGGTCATTTGCCGTAAATTTCGAGGCGGGATGGTAACTTACCACGAGATCGTGATTGAGACCGGTGAACGGCAGGCGAATTTCCTCGAGAGATTGGAATTCTCCGCTGGGTTGCAAAGGAACCTCTGTACTAAGAAAATCCCTGTATCCTTGGCGAGACATCTCGAATTTCAGTCTTTTGAGCTGGGGGCATATCTCGGGAAGGGCGACAACGATTTCTTGCAGGTGTTGCAGCTGGAAAGGGAGCTCTAGTATAAGTTCCTGCAGACAAGGCAGGGCCCGGGCACGCCACTACGAGATGGGAGTAACTAAAATGGTCTCAAAAATCTCGAAATATTTTCTGCGTCGCGGATAGGTTCTTCACTGTCCGAATCTAGTTCATCTTCCTCCTCGTCGGATAGTACCAAACGGCACTGCACTCGACGTGCAAACGCTTGACCTTCGCGCAGAGAATGGGATCCTGGAGCAGCATCCGGTGAACACCAATTTGTCGGAACCCTACCACGCAAGAATATAAGACTAGAGTAGAGAAAAGAAGTGGTGCCGGTCTTACAGGAATCCCATGGTTTCAATTGGCACATATGTGTTTCAACAACCTCGATTGCAGGCGTAGAAAGCCACAGCTTCCGGAACGCAGGATCGACGTTGTCGCACACGATATGTCGAAGTGAGTTGGATATAACCCCCTCGGGTGCATATGCGTTGCGGCCCGTATATTCAGTGGGATCGTCCTATAGATCATCCTGGGACTCGTCGAAATCCTTGTCCTCGACGGGACAGTCTGTCAGATAGAGAGTGTGGAGTGCCGGGAAAACGGCAACGATGCTGAGGACCATAAAGAAGCAGGAGTTGACCTCTTCAACTTCCATCCAGGCACCTGAGATTTCGATATGCATAATGTTACGCAGCCGAGCCAGCAAATTGATGCCCTCTTCGTGGACCTCCTGTCAATTTCAGATAGCGGACAGCGGCTGCACGCGCATCGTCGGAAAATACGTCGAGAAACCGCTCTTCGTGGGACGGGAAACGTTCACGGTGGCCAAATGCTCCCTCTATGTAGATATCGCGCCGTGAGTGGTTGCGCAATAGACAAGAAGTGACGGTTAACGAGACAGAGACTGGTCAAGATTTCTCAATGATTGGGCAGAAAGTGCAGCAGTATAAGCATAAGTAGCTCATTTGGAAGTTGTAGCAGCGACATTCGTCTTGAGTGTTGGTCCAAAAAGTCATTGAGTTTCGGCAATTTCCGGATCTCCGGTCCGTGTGCCTATCTTCTCCTTCACTGCTGCGACAATCCTTATAATTCAAGGCATACTCAGCCAGTGCTGCGGGCTATTAGAATTCGAAGCTGGGTACATCCCGACGTTCTCGCAACCAGCTCAGTACTAAGCGGGGTCAGCGGACGTTGGCTCTCGCGGAATCGAATCCCTACCCTTATGCCCATGGGCTTCCAGAGGTCAAGAAGGCACACAAAAATCGCGTCTTTGGTTTACAGTGCACTGTATACGACCCATTAGTCTTCAGGTTTTATTTTGTATGCCGCAGTTAACGTTCAATTATTATTTAAGCGAGGTCGCGACTGACATGGGAGCGTTGGACGCTCTCTCCGGCGTCAGGAAACTCCGAGGAAGTCGAACCGGCAGTGACACTTGATGTTCAGATGGCTGGGCGGAGAAGTTGAAATTAAACAGACCTGAATTCATTCCGAACTCGTCGGTCGTCCTCGCGAAACCACATTCAGTTTCTTTGAACGACAGGCATTCAATTATCCAACAATTACTACGAGCCTGGGAGCCCGAAGAATGCCGGAAAGAATAAGTAATCCGAGATGAGAACTTCAGGCGAATCATGAATCAAGTATGTCGACGAGATACAAGCTGAGGATGTTGCCGAAGGAGAGACTCGGTGTCAGGATTATCCGGAAACATTGATCATGTCGCTTTTTCCATCATTGGATTTGACATTGGCCACAGGTACCGGAAAAGAGACGAGCAACCGAAAGGCATGTGGGCGTATTTTGGTCACAGGTGCCGGAAAAGAGAGTAGCAAGGGGCGGACCTTACATACATACAACGAGCAGGCCCGGTATAAAAACGCGCCGAATCGAGTCGAACTCATCCATCCTACTTCCCTTCCAAGTTCCTTCGCCAGCTGTTCAAATGTTGAAAGTTGAACAAATACGTGACTTGCCTAATAGCTCACCAGAGACAAATGAGGCCGCCGTTTCCATTAAACACACTCCGCGTGCTTACCAGGCTTATCCTGGATCCAAGTATGCGCTTCCGACAGATGGTGTGGAGCGCCAGAGGTAGGTCTTCAACTTCTCTTCAAGATATGTATCTAAAAGAACCACAGACTGTTGCTCCAGCACTATACCTTGAAGAGTCTCTTCGAAAACAGGCTACTGCACGCACCTGTAAGTCTGGATCAGAGCGACAAGGTCTTGGAAATCGGCACTGGACCTGGTGGGTTATTGTTGGCTTGCTACAAGCTGGACGTAGTTGTGGCTTACGCTTCATATTAAGGTCTGTGGATCATGGATCTTGCAACAACCTTGGATCCATCGGTCCCTATTGTCGCGGTCGACATCGAGTCACGGCTGTTTCCACCTGCTCCCCCAAAGAACATCGAATTTCGGGTCGAATCAGTGATGAACCTCCCTTCAGAATGGAGCGACACATTCTCGCTTGTTCACCAGCGACTTCTCATCCTGGCACTCCAAGTGCCCCAATGGCCCAAGGCCGTGCAGGAGATCTACCGCGTAATCCGTCCTGGCGGATGGGTCCAGTTGGCTGAATGCACCCCTTGGCACGAGGGAAAATATCCCGGCAAGCCATGCATGGAAAAGCTTACCGCCATGTACCGACGCGTCGCAGAGGCCCGTAACTTGTACGTTGACTGTGCATACGATATCCCAACGATGCTGGAAGAAGCTGGATTCGTCGATATTCGGAGGGAATCACGGATGCAACTTATGGGCAAATGGGCCGGCGATATTGGAGCGGCGAATGCGAAGAACCATGTTGGTGTACTCCGAGGGATCAAGACTCCAGTTCTCGAAGCTGGAGGATTTGGCTATGTCACTTCCGAGGCCGAGTATGACGAGCTTCTGAATGGGCTTGAGAAGGAGTGGGACGAGATTCCGGGAAGTGATAAGGAGTTCGTTATTATTTGTGCCAGAAAGCCTTTGGCTTGAACGCGTTTTTGTCTGGTCGACTTCTTTTTATATATATAAAAACTTGTAGTTCAGGATGGCAACGGGCTAGAAAAATAAAGCAGTTGTATTCTCGTCTTGAGGGGGCCAAGCACGGGCAAGTCCCAACAGTCAAGCGTTTTAACATGAAGTCGACTGAGCCAACGAGCGACTGTCGACCAGGATCGGTTCTGGCAGTCTTGTCGAATACAATGGGCTAATTTTCAACCCATAATCGACCCAGCTTCCGTCAAAGTTGTGGTTCAAGACAAGGAACGCGTCACACACCGTGACCCATCGCGTTTCTTTCTCTCTTCGTCGAAGCATTCATGGAGAACCCACACGCTGAACGGCAAGCCGTCCTTCTCGAGCGCATCCTCAAAAATACAGTGCGTATCCATCATTACACAACCTCGCGCCAGCCTAACTCTCGCCTTCAAAGTCGAAATGCACGGAGACGATCTTGGAGCTCAACCATTGCATGGAGGTCAGCACGCGCATGCATTTATTTTATTCTCTCCACTCACGCGCAACGAGTCGAAAATGCTGATGACGCCGCGTAGGAGATCCTCCGGGCGAACGCTCAGGTCAAGATTGCGGCTGATCTCGCGACAAAGTACCGGCGGAACGTGCAGTACAATCTAGAAGCGACAAAGGGTGACCGCTCCGCCGAAACGACGGCTGGCCAGTAACAGACCACTGTGGGTCGTCCCAGGTTGCGCGTTGCGCGTCCTGCTCGATACCAATCTGGTCCGTGCACCATGTGCCTAATTTGGCAAATCGTGCACAACGCGCGTTATTCGATTGGGATTTGTTCGATTTCAATTGCAGCTAGAATACATTGATTGATTGTTTTATATACGGGGGCAGATGCTTGTATGTATGTATGTAAGATATGAGAATGCGAGACAAGAAGGGGTTCAAGCCCAACGGCTCTAGCAGAAGCAACTTTTCGTGTCGTGTAATAGATATTTAAACGAGAAAAATAAGCAACGCAGCAAGGCTCCAAGTCCGTTGGAAAGACGGTTGGTTGGTGGGTCCGTCGGCCTGTCGATCGTTTCATTTCTTCGAGCTCATTTCCTCGAGCGCCTCAACAACCTCCGACATGGTCGGGCGGTCATCGTGCTGCTGGGCCCACATACGCTCTATGAGATCGACAATCGCGGGCGACCACTGTTTTCGGAGGCCAGTGGTGGATGGTCTGGGAAGAAACACCGCCGTCAACTAGTGCACATACAAACGACTGGAAATGAAACCCACCTCTGTTTTTTGTTTCCGACAATGTCGTAGATGGCGTGTTCGTTCATGCCCTGTGTTCCCGTTAGCATCCGCCCAAGGATCGAGTACCTTTTAAAAAAAGACCGACCTCCCACGGAAACTTTTTCTCCTTTGCGTGCCACTGCAGCATCTCCCAGTACACCATCGCGCAACTAAACACGTCCACCTTGTGGTTGTACTTGGGGTGCGCGTGCCAAAGCTCCGGCGCCTGCCAGTTGACCGTGCCGACGAGGCTGCGCACCATCGACCGCGTCGACTGTTTCACCTTCGCGAGCCCAAAGTCCGCAATCTTCGCCGTGCCCTTGGCCGTGATGAGGATGTTCGACGACTTGCAGTCCCGGTGGATCACGGACGGCTTGCGCAGATGCAAATACTCGAGCCCGCGCGCAATGTCGAGCATCATCGCCACCTGAAACGCAGCGCAATTAATAACGGACAGGAGCGCCAAAAGCGCGAGGACAACGTACGACTTTGGCTAGCGAAGGAGCAGACACGTTGCGGACGTAGTCGAACAGATCGCCGTTGGAGCACAACTCGCTCACGATCATGACCGGCGTCTCGCGCGTGTTCTCGGGTATACTCACCCCAAGCTGAGTGCGCCAAAAGTTAAGTTACCGCCGCTATTGCAGCGGAAAACAACTTACGAATCGCACAATATTCGGGTGGTCGAAGCCTCCGAGAAGCTTGAGCTCCTTGATGTCCACTGTAACACAACAAAATCAGCACTGGTCCAAAATACGAGTGAGCGCCCGCGGCACTTACTAGCACTCAGTTGGCCCCTAAACTCGGAGATCGCAATGCGCCGGCCTTTGAACTTGCCGATATACACATCCTTGAAGCCGCCGCTGCCGATCTTCTCGAGCTTTTGCAGTTTGTCTGGGGGGATCTCGCGGTCATCGAGGCCGAGGCTCCCAAGGTCGAGCTCGAGCTCTGGTTCACCGACAGCCGCCTCCTTGGGCTCAGGCGTGCGGGGCTCGTCGATGTGCACGCGGTCTGAGCGCAGGAGAACGGGCGTCTGCGGCTGCGAGTGATTCCGGCGGCGTTTGACGACGGCGGTGGACGGCGGGCGGCCTGTGACTGTACCCGTGGATGACGGCGAGGACGGGTCGGCGTGGCGGTCGCGCCATTGGAGTAGCGCCTCGGCGAGCTGGGGCTTGGTGCCGACAGCCTCAAGGTCGCGCGTCTCGCAGAGACGGACAAGGTCGTCGCGGCGGAGGCGGACGAGCGTCTTGGCGGTGGCGATTGTGAGATCCACTGTATTTAAAGTAAGCGACAACAACCGAAAAGGCATTAGAAGAGACGGACCATCGTCATCCTCCATCGGTTCGTCCTCCTCTCCCTCGGCCTCCGGGTCTTCATCGGTCTCGCCCTCACCATCGACCTCGATCTCATCCTCAACCTCATCGAGCTCTTCCTCTTCGTCGTCTTCCTCAGCCTCCTCAGCCTCTTCGCCATCGTCTTCCCCCTCCTCGTCCATCTCCACATCGTCGCCGACAATCTTCCCGTTGCGCAGTTTCCTGGGCTCAACAGCGATCGTCTGCTCCTCATCTTCCTCGATGGCAGCCTCCTCTTCCTCCTCTTCGCCATCCACAGTGTCTTCCTCGCCGTCTTCCTCGTCGTCATCCTCCTCTTCCTCCTGCTCGTCATCCCCATCACCAGCGTCGCTCGGCGGGGGCTGTCCGCTCCGGCGCGTGCGCGGCCGCAGCCTCCTCGCCAGCGGCGTGCGCTGCACCTCCTCCAACGGTGAGACCGGCCTCTGCTTCTGCCCCCAGCGCGACTGGCGGCTGCGCGTCGGCGTCGCCAGCTGGTCATGCTCCTCGTTATCATCATCCGCCTCGCTCTCCACCTGCGCTTCCACCTCTTCCTCTTCTTCCTCCTCCTCCTCCTCTACGTCGTCCTCGGCCGCGCAACCCTTCGCCAGCTTAGCCCGCCGAGCGGGCGTGACGCGCCGCGCGTCGCCATTCATCTTCACCGCGACGTTCTCCTTGCCCTTGCCCTTCCCATTCACGGCGCCAACCCCATTCATGCGCTCCCGCTCGCGCTCCTTGTCCTTGCTGCGCAGGCGCCGCGGGCTCGGGTCGCCTGCACCGGGAGTCGGCGCCTCGTCGTCGTCGAGTTCGGTGAGATCACTCTCCTCCGCGAGCGCGCGCCGTTCCCGCTCGCGCTCACGCTCCTTCTCACGCTCGGACAGCTCGCCGGCGGGCGCGCCGATGAACTCGACCTGCTTGCCTTTGCCTTTGCCGCGGGTCTTGGGAGCGGCAGTTGCGCGCTGGGCGGGGAAGGGGAAGCCGTTGGTATACATGGCAGGCGAGGATACGGAGGCGGACGAGAGCGGTGCGGAGAGTGAGAAGGTGGACGTTGTCACACTGGGCTTGCGGGAGCGTAAGCGGGTGGCGGGTGGTGAGGAGATGGCGTGGTTTAGCGGCGGGAAGGACGTGCGGAATGAGGGGGCGGTTGCAAGTGCGCGCGACGGTTTACGGCGTCTAAATATGGATGATTAGTCATCACATCACAAGTTGGAATTTCGAGGATCGAGTTGCAAAGGATGAAACTCACCGTGCAGGGCTGGAGACAGAGTCGCCGTTCAGGTTTGAGCCAGATGCGATGGTGCTTGGGTCGACGGCGGCGGGGTTGAGGAGGTTGCCCATTGAGAGGCTGCGGTTCTTGCTCGGCCGTGCTATTGCTCCATTGCTTTCGTTGACCGTTACCGTCGCGCGCCGCCGCAGGCCATTGGTGTACCGCGAGCGGACGGCGGGTGTGGGGGTGTGGGCTATCTCCTCCTCATCTGCGTCGTTCTCGTGCTCGTCCGATGACGCACCGCGCGGGGACGAGGGCGGCAGGTCTGCGACGTCGTCGCGGGCTGCGATAATGGAGTCGATGATGTCGATTTTCGTGAGAGCGTCTGTCTCGTCCGAGAGGCCGGCCGCGGTGTAGAGACGCACAAGGTAATCTTTGCGGAGGCGCTGGAGCTCCTTCGCAGAGGCGACATTGATGAAATGGTCGTCGGCTACACAAAACCATATGAACAACTATTAGACGGTTTGTAGATGGGCACGTACTAGTTTCTGCCCCGTCCTCGTCAGAGGACAGGTCTGAGAGCAACTCGTCGTCCGACGCCGACGCCGACCAGCGCGTCGAAGCCGGGGTGTCGACATCCATCCCACTAGCCTCCCCGCCCTCCGAGGCCTCGTAGGGGTCCGAGCGAAGACGTTTAAGCCTTCCTGAGCCACGGGTGGGCCTTCCACCGGCATGCGCGTTCTCGTTCGCGCTGGGTACGCGTTTACGCTTGGAACCGAGCTGTGCATGGGCCATGGGGTCGTCCTGGAGCTTCTCTGAGTGCTGGAAGCGCGAGGGACGACGACGGAGGTTCGTATGAAGAGGAACAAGAACGGGACGGCGGGGGCCTTGTTCTGGGGTGGATTGGAGACGAAGGAGACGGTGGGAGGTGGGAGAACGTCTGAGATGGTACTTGCGGTTGTGGGTATCGTCGTGTCTGGTTGGCGGCGAGCGACGCTGAGCCATAGTCTGTCGCAGACCTATTGACCGGGTTCAACACATCTAAGAGGACAATGGATCACAACACAACATACAAATAAACACTGTGTGGGAATATTCAACAGTTGCGTTTCAAGTCAAATTTCAAGTCTTTGCTTTCCAGCTTGGGTTCAGGTCTCTGGTCCAAGGGAAAGCGTCAAGAAATCTAGCGTTCAATTTGGTAGTCTTAAAATACTGTGCGGTCATCACAAGACAACAATGGCTGTGGTCAATGATTCTCTCAAAGCTGTGGACTGGATTCCAACCTCGAGGCACTAATTGACAAACACAAGAACGGCCTCACTTCCCCGAACCGTAATTTTTCCATCATGAACGGCCTCTGTCACGTTCTTCCCCACAGCTGTGCCATTCGTCCACGCCTGCCCTCCCCAAGTCACAAAATCTGCATCCTTCTCGTCGCTTCCTGGCGCCGTAAGCCGCTTCAGTGTCGCCTTTTTCCTCCTCACGAGGGCAGAGATATCCAACGACACGCTGGTTGCCTTGACGCCGGCCTCCCCCATCGTAGTGTTGAACGTGTCCCAGTTGATAACTGCTATCCGCGCTGGCACGCCCCTATCGTACACCGCATAAGCGGCGAAGAGACCTGGAGACGCGCCATCTGGTGGACTAAGTGCCACCAACCGCGAGGTCCTCGATCTCCCGACTGTCTCCGCTATAAACAGCTGGGAAACACTGATTGCCCGTTAGAGTCTCAGATCAGAGTACATATCGATTTCATACGCACTAGCTCGGATTCGCTCGCCGACGTCCCCGCAAAGGCGAATCGACCGGATACCACAGATCGTACGTGCTGAATCCTGGCGTGCCGTTGGCTCCGGGGACGTTGATCTGCGAGTTCGATTGCGACACCAGTGTCGCACCCTGATGGATATGCACCCGCGACACGTTCAACGCCGCCGCCGTTCTTCCGCAAATTAATTAATTGGCTTTCAGATTTTTCCTCCGAGAAAACTCACAGCGTCGTGTCGATCACCCACAATGCCTGCCCAAAAATATCTGTCACGTTCTCTTTCCCGCTACCTGTGTCCACAATTAGATTTTTTGGCATGGAAAAACGAGACGAGCGGCTTACAGCTCACACTGTTAAACTCCCCGACCACCAGATCGCTCCCAGCGTTCCGCGCAGCCACGACCTTCGGTCCCAACAACCCCACAAACGCTGTTCCAAGCGATCAATAAATCTCTCCGGAGGCAAACAGGCAACCGCACACCCGTGATGTTCGTATGATTGTGTATATTGGGCACAGTCGCGACCGCCGCCGACGCGGGCTTGCACGCAGAATACGCGTACATGTGCTGCGAGAACTCACGAACGATCGGCGGATCGTCGATCCCGCGCGCGATAAGGTCTTCGGTTTGCAGCGCGACCGTCACCGCCGCGGGCGTGATCCCGTCTGAGCCCGCCCACCACCGCGCGCGCAGCGGCGCCGGCAGCGCCGCGTTGATCGCGGACGTCCAGTTCTATGTGTGCATTAATCTCTTTTTAATTGACAGAAGGACCGGGCCACCGACCTTCCATTCCACGACGTACGCCGCGGGTCCCCACGTCGAGAGATCCCTCTGCGTCGCCTTGTAATTCCCCGCCTCATTCCCGACTGGAAGCACACTCGTTGAGCCCACTTACTCCTCATCACACATACACCATGCACTCACGCTCAAACGCCCAAATTCTCTCCTCCCTATTGTGAATATATTCCACCGCCGCAGCCGCCTGCTCACTCGCGATCCCAAAACTATCGTTCCCAAAATTGAGCGGGACGGTGAACCGGGTGCCTTTCGGAAACGCGCTGAAAGACTGGTAGAACGCGGGCCCCCACGTCGTGCGGTAGATCGCGCCCGTGGCGTTGTCCGTCGCGCGCGTGGGGCTGCCCCCTGCGGGGTCGAAGAGCGAGCTGTCCTGCGTGACGCCGCCCGGCCGGATGATGGGGTACGCCCCTGTGCGCTCTGCGATGTTCTATAGACGCCCCAGTATTCGATTATCATTTTATTTCATTCCGAGTCAGAGAGCGACCTTGATCATCCGCATCGAAAACTCATTCGGATGCGTCTCGTTCCCCCAGAACTCGACCCAGAACGCGGGGTCGAAGGAGAGGGACGTCAGCGCGGGGTCGAGCGCGCGTGAGGCGGTCGGCGGGGCGGTTGGCGGGACGTGCAGTACGTGCGCTTGCGCGCCGCGCGTGGCGGCCGACGCCAGGAGTATCAGACAGAGGGAAATCATCTTCGGGCATCGGCGGCGAAGTGGAAAGTAGTTATAAGAGCAGGCACGGGCCGGCGCGTTCAGCGCGTCGGCCTCGTGATCCTGGCGAAGATCGCTTGCTGATGGCATCTGACCCGCCGCCATGACGTTTGGCGACGCAATAATATCTTCAAGACGTGTCTTTGACGCGTCGGCTTTTTGTTCGAGTGTTTGGAATTTATTTTGCGGGAGATGGGCAGAGAACTAGACGCCTACCACGCTTCGGTCTTCCTGGCCGAATGGGGGTCACACTCTACAGCTGGTTAACCGTTAAGAAGGCTGGTCTATAGACCAAAATTAGAATATCGAGTCCATGGTGCATGCGCAATTGTGATTTTCTTAAATAACACTGGACACTTGCCAGTAATACAAGTTCTACGTATTGTATCCGGGTCAACTTGCAGGCAAGTTTCAATCCGACGATGCTGAAAGGTTCGTAGGCGTACGGGGTGCTTGACGCCTCAAATTGGGACTGAAAGAGAAGGGCTGAAAAACTCCGAGTCTGAAAATTCAAGAATGTAAGGCTTACCAGCTGTTGGTGAAGTCTGCGGCGGTCGTTGACGCATCAGAAGTGGTCAAACAGATCATACCAGAATGGCCGCTAAGTCGGGCACCGAATACAATAAAACTAGCAAGAACTTACCGCTTGAAGCCGAACCTGGAGGCATTGACATGATAGCCATTCAAGGAGCCTTTGTGAGGAGGCGCAACGGCATGAGTAGATCTTCACCCCTATTACCAGGAAACCGCTTGCAATCGCATCCAAATAAGGTAATCGAGCTGCTGAAGGAAATGGCTCAATGATAGTGTACAGTACAAAAAAGGTTTCATAATTCGATTTTCAGCGAACGGCCCAGGGGCCCACAGTTGCTTCTATCTCAGCAGCATAGGCATTGATGGCTTCCTTCCGACGAGGGAAGCCTTTCTCCCCGTACACGAACGGCTTGTCCGGCGTGGAAATCAAAATTATCTGGAACATTTTATGAATCTGTTCATCTCTATCATGCATCCTTACCTCTTTGTTAAGTTTGCCAAGTTCGGGGATCACTTGGTTGAATCGCTCGACGGTCGGCCTTTGAAACTTCAGTTCCATAAAAACATTCCGGCGAAGCAGTTTTACCATATAAGAGACTTGAATTTGGCAACTTCCGCGGGAACCGACAGATCAGTCTTGGCAGCATATTCTGGGGATGGGTCGAGGATAACTCCAAACGTTGGTCCATTGCTGAAAATGACGGCGCCACGAATCAACGGATCCGAGGCAAGGATGGCCTCTAGTTTTGCTGTGAGCTTGAGCGAGGTTAACGGCGCCTACTCACCGAAAGCAACTGCATTGATCTTTGTAGTCCGTTCAGCTATACGCGAATAAAACCCAACTCTGGCATTCACCTTCATTCCGTTGGAAAGAGTCTCTTGGTCGTCCATGCGACAAGCATATTTCCAAAAACCCGGCTTTTCTGGATGGGGCAAAAGTAAATCCTTCGTTGCGAATGCCGAGACATCGTCGTGGACCGCGTTTGTCTGAGTGGGTGTATGAAATGGCCCTGTCTTGACAAACAGACATCGTACATGAATCGACTCGAAGCTTGGTCCAGCTTACCTTGATAACGAGCTCGAATAGATCACTGTTTTCTTGCGGGATAAAATTTGGAGCGAGGAGAGAATAGAAGGAGAAGAACTCCCAATCTCCTCCTCGGTTGTCTGTCCGTGTTGTTTTAGAAATGATGGTCGTGGAACAGTTGGATTGTGCTCACCGGTGAAAACTCTGTTCATTAATCCTCCCTCAGACCTAAAAAGAACGGTATATGAGACACCATCGCGACGCGAACCCAGCTCGATAAGTGACGTACGACCCAAAGAAAGTTAACAGGTTAGTGTCTGCGAGTGCTAGTTGATCTCCGATGGGCTTTCTAACGGGCCCACCACCAAATACCTGAGGTACAGTTAATAATGAACGGCGGGGCTTTTTAAACCTGCATACAACTCCTTTCAACTGAGCCAGAATCTTGCGTTTTTCTTGGTCCTCGCTGAAAATCTGTCGACAGGTATCTTCGGCTCCGACTCTGAGGTTGAAACATGGTGAATCTTACGTATAGGAATGGTTGCAAGATGAACGCATATGTAGATTCTGTGGCGACGATTGCCTTCCATACATTCACTGGGTTTGGACGAGTAGGAGGGGATTGAGGCTTGAAACCGGAGACAGTCAAACCGGACGACGCCTGTATCGCGTTTAGACATAAGGACCATCGAACAGCGAGGATAGTACAGGAAACAAAGCCAACATTGTGCCCGCGGCCCCCGCCATCGGGATCGACGCTGCGGACATGATTTCCCCACAGATATCACGTTCTCCATACCCTGCTCCGAGGTTAGTTAAGCTTGGAAAGGCGCATTGGGCGTACAAGGTTGCCAGAGTGCTGTCGCCACCATTCTGTGGGTCCACACGTTTAATCTAGGCAATGTTGTGGAACCTCAAGACAGTGTTGCCTATCAGTGAAGATGAAAAACGATTCAAGTCAAGGTCATCCACCTGAAGAATGTAAGATAATACAAGTCGATTCCAAACCATACTCGGGCACATTTGGGCCAGCCTTTGGGGTATTTTCGCTAGAAAAGATTTGGGACCAAGAAAGCTGAGAGGATATGACAGGTTGAGCGTTTCGATTGCCATTTTGAACAGCAGTTAATAGTTTAGAATGCAACTCGGGATCGTCCGTGTTTGTGAGGATAAGGGGGACAGCGCTGATATGAAGAAGGTGCTTCAATGCTGCAGGCGGCGCAAACGGGGAGATGAGAAAGACAGGATACCCTGCCCGCATGATTCCGAGGATCGTAAGTAAGTAAGTGAATGAATCTGCTCCCTGGTCAACAGCAGCAGCCTCAGGATAACTACTCAGGGCTTACCTGACGTCGAGCACAGACCAATCAAGGGCCGCGTCTGAGAAGTCTTCAAGGTTTCAACACTTTGAATCACGGAATTGGAGATGCGGTAGATTCCTTGGACGGCAGTCCCCCAAGGAACAGTCGCAACTTCGTTTGTAGCGTCGTCCGCGTATACATACAGTGGATGGGACCCACTGTGTTTGTAGTGCCAATCGCATATTTCAGGAACAGTGAGGGAGAAGGGGGGAGGCGTGAAAGTTTTGCTGCTGATACCTTGCGCACATAGTATCGGGGGCAAATGGGCCATCTTGTTGGGAAAGTAAGCCCATAAACGAATTGATATACACTGCACGATCCGGAGACACCGGAGATAGTGTTAAAATAACTGCAGAGGAAGCATCGGAGCGCCATTTGTGAGCGTCGTCGTGTTTGTTCGGAAAGATCGTAGATGTGCAGCTATTAGGCGTTTAGAAGCAAGTTCTCCGCCGACCGAATGTGCCAGGTCAAGTGCCAGGTCCCCGAACACCGCAGGGACGCATCGGGACTCGGAGTGGCATCCCAATTTGGCTTTTTAAATGCGTCGTTTTCTCACGGACCACGACTTCCTCATTCGTACATTTCACTTACTTATAACTCAATGCTCAAAACTCTATGTCTCCCACAGAATTTCCGCAATGTCAAGCTCAAATACCGAGACGGTGTCTCTCTTTTGCGCCGTGCTTGTTATTGCTACGACACTCGTCTTGTATCCACGCCGTATCGCTAAGCTCAATTCCATACCGGGACCACCTCGCTTTCCCATTGTCGGGAATTTATTCCAAGTGCCCCGAAAACATCCATGGGTTACCTTCGCTAAATGGAAGAAGGTGTACGGTAAGTCTCCTATTCCTCAAATACTTGAATTCGCCTGAAATCACATCTATTTGACTGAATCTAGGAGACATAATTCTGGTCAAGGTTTTTTCCCGCAACCTTGTCATCTTAAACTCCACGGAAGTCGCCACTGAACTGTTTGAGAAACGGTCGTTGGTATACTCCGAGCGTCCTCTGCGACCCATGGCTCAACTGCGAGTCTGAACCTTTCTCGTTGTATTATAGCTGTTGATTGTTTTTCCCTAGATGCGGATTTGGAAAGGCGTTGCTATTCCTTCCCTACGGCGAGACGGCACGTAAAACACGCAAACTCATGCATGCCGAAATAAGTCAGCACGCCGTTCCACGTCACCAGCAGCTTCAGGAGCGCGAAGTTCAGCGTTATGTTCAGAGGCTTTTAATTTCTTCCGACACCATCTGGGAAGACACGCGGAGGTTTGTTGTCGCAACAAGCCGGCTTCTATGTTAACACAATCAACGCGTAGGCTTGCGGCCTCCGTGATATTGATGATATCGCATGGATATGAGGTGAAGGGGCCCGACGACCCTCTCGTGCATTTAGCGGAGCAAGTTATGAGTTATGTGACATTGGTCATAACACCGAACACT
This sequence comes from Mycena capillaripes, assembly GCA_029204075.1. Lineage (NCBI taxonomy): Eukaryota > Fungi > Basidiomycota > Agaricomycetes > Agaricales > Mycenaceae > Mycena > Mycena capillaripes. The sequence continues at coordinate 337,987 of JARHKZ010000051.1, forward strand.
TTCTTGGTTGACTCTTTACCATTCCGTACGCTTTCATATCTCTGGAGAACGCTTGAACTGATGTATACTCGAAAGTCCGATACATCCCTGAATGGTTTCCTGGCGCAAAATTCCAGAAGGAGGCTCGAAACTGTCGGGATGTGCTAAATCGTCTTATGCGTGAGCCGTACGAGATAGTGCAAAAACAAATGGTGCTTCGAAGACTGTGCTTTGCATATTGTTGAAAGCTTAATCGAATTTAGGAGCAAGGGACGGCATTAACCTCTCTTGTTTCTCAAAATGTAGAAGGTCGTCTTGATAGTCTGGAGCCTGAAGAGCGTGAACTCATCATGTGGACCGCTGGTGGCTTGTATGCCGGTACGTTTCACTTTCCACCTTCTGCCACAGCCCTGATATCCATAGTAGGAGGATCTCACAGCGTAATCCCTAACATCTCGTTACCACCTTGAAACTAAGAATATATTTTAGACGGTGGCAAGCCTGATGACCTTCATTCTGACTATGGTACTTCATCCAGAGGTACAAAAGAAGGCTCAGGCAGAACTGAATGCTGTCATTGGACCTGACCGCCTTCCTCTATTCTCGGATCGTTCGACTCTGCCGTATATTGATTGCATTCTGCAAGAACTACTACGCTGGAGGCCGGTCACTCCCTTGGCTGCTCACAGTACTTTGGCAGACGATACTTTCCGAGGGTGTATAATTCCTGCTGGTTCAGTGGTAATGGCAAATGCATGGTAAGGTTTTCCGCGGAGGATTATGGATCGGATTAACCTGTTAAATTCACAGGGCCTTTGCACACGATGAAAGTAGGTCTCATCAAGACAATATCTCCCTTCTTCTAACTCCGTCACGTCCCAGACATCTATAGTAATCCCGATGTGTTCTCCCCCGACCGTTTCATGTCTGGGCAATTGCCAGACCCTCGAGAATATGTGTTCGGTTTTGGGCGACGATCGTGCCCCGGTCAGTTCTTGTTCGAGAGCCTTCTCTGGATCACAATTGCGACAACTCTGGCTACTCTCAATATTTTACCTGCTGTGGACGACCGGGGCGAAGAGATCATTCCCGTGCCAGAGTTTACCTCTGGGGGAGTTAGGTGAGGGTTTAAACTTCGTATTGGTTATTCTGATTCCTTACATTATTTTCGTTAGCCAACCTTTGCCATTCCCCTGCCGAATCGTTGCTCGCTCACCAGGCGCGAGTCAATTGATCTCGTATGCTACGGCAAGCTGGTCCGAATGATCCGAATCAAAATCCGTTTAAATTTGAATTATGCAAATATACTATTTTGCCCAAATGGTCTGGATTTGCACAATTGGTCTGGATTTCCTGTTTTTCTCCCCCAATTCCTCGTCTTTCCCCCCGGAGTTTTTTGCAGTAGACACATGTACTAGTAGACTAAAACCCCATAAAATATCTAATAGATGAGTGGAGAGGAAGATATGGAGAATAAGTTCCCGAACCGTCAAAGTTTGTGATGTTTTGGAAGCTGATCTTATACTGGCCCCGAGAATCCTCAAGGAAATCCAGGAAAATTTGAGAGGTAGTCTAAGTAGTATTTAGTACTTTCCTCCCGTTCAGAATCATTTTCCGGGACGAGGTTGCTCCTCTGTGAGGGAAAAGGTCTGAAGGGTCACAAAATGTCACATCATTTGTTTAGTGAGCGGAGTTTCAATCTGTCACGCTCCGCCGCCAGAACGCAACGCCCCCGTCCCGGCAAAACCTTTTGAGGATGCAAAAAGCATTTTAAACGTTCTATAATGTCCCTCAAATTTTTCTGGATTTTATGGGGGAACTGGGAGGCCAGAACATCGGCACTTTCCTGAAACAGCCTGAGTTTGATGCATTGACAACCTGTTCTCAATTGCTTCCTCTCCCCGTATCCCTTAGATATTTTGCATAGTTGTAATCTGCCAGTATATGTGTCTACTAAAAAAAACTCCGAGGGGAAAGACCTGAAATTGGGGGAGAAAAACGGGAAATCCAGACCAATTGTGCAAATCCAGACCATTTGGGCAAAATAGTATGTGTGACGAATATTCCGTGGTCCTTTCAAGGTTCTTTGGCTCTGATTTCGAATTCAAACTTCATTCTTCAAATTCTCAAGGCCCTCCGGGCATTTCTGGCACCGAACTACGTGCCTCTTAAGATGGACCTGAAAGCTCTCAAATTCGTTCGGCGACATCGATATCATAGTCCATTGATTCAAAGAAAGAGTACTGACCCAGGAGTTGTTGGGTGGCGGCAACTTTCGCGCAACACGGGGGCTATCAATTGCAATATTCGCACAGTACTCATTTAAAAATATATATAAAACGAAGCAATAAGGGCTGTGCAAAATCTAGCTACAAACTTAACACGAAGTGCGGGCATGAGATCTCCAGAATAAAGAGATGGAACAGACAAGGACGCCTCGAAGAGCCGTTAGAATTGCGAATCACCCAGATTTTGACTCGAACCCCTTGTAGAAGACGACGTCCCCTGCTTGCAGGTCAGTGATATAGAACAAAGATGCCGCCGAAATAACGATTACCTTCATCTTCCACAAACTGGCAAGACCTGAAGTTTTCCCACAGGCTTTTGAACACCGGGGCATTCGTAGCATGATAGTCATTGCCAATCAATTTTTGAACATGTTGTGTAGCGACCTCCACGTTGTCTATTTGTACACGCAAGTCAAAATTGTTCCCACTGTCTTGACAAGAAAAAACTTACAGAACGGGATACGAGGAAAGAGGTGATGTACCACATGAAAATGGGCGATCTAAATATTCGTGAATCACGTTAATCCCAACCGAGCGTCAAGACTCACGTCATGAAGGAAGAAACGGCCTTGCCATCCCAGAAAATCTCGGTCAACCGTTGCAAGTGCACCGCGGGTGTAATTCCAACTGCGTTCCCGGTAATGAGGTACCACGGGATCGGTGTGATGCAGATATACAACCATCGTCACCCAGTGTGAGACGATCAGGTAAGGTACGCCGTAGAACATAAATACGTCGGCTATACCCCATTTATGAACCGCTTTGGTTGTGATCCACGCCATGAGAAGGATTGCAAAATCGGAAACGATGACAGCTCCGCGGTCTTGGGACTTGAACATAATCGAATACGCTAGATTGAAATTAAATCAAGGATGGTATGAGGATTGAACTGACTCACGATTGAAATGACTGGTCGAGAGGGGATAATGGCGTGGTCCAGATATGTTGAGCAATAAATATGATTGGAATCCGATTATCTGCTGTGTCAAAAGCTTGACGAGGACGACAAGTGGTGTGTCTTCAAAGTGCTCCCAAATCGAATGGCGTTCAACTTTAACTTGGGATCTCAAGTACGGAATCCAACTGAGTCGTTATGAGGTAATTGTTCCAGGGGACTTGGACGGTACTCACTGCTGATCTCGTACCATATGTCCATGGTAGTGATGGTGAACGCGATGAGTTGCTTTCCAGCTCAAATGCGGGGTCCAGAGGAACGAGTGACAAATCTACAATAAGAAATTAGATCTGGCTCGAACTTTGTAGGAGAACATTCGGTACTAATCCAATGACGGTACAGGCGAGTTTGCTGGACAAGAAAGACTCGTGTGCGCACTGTAAGAACAGTGAGGAAATTGCTGTAAATCGACGGTAATGATCATCTACCTCGTGCCCTATAACCCATAGGCCAGTAAACACAAGACCTTGAAACCACCAGCTGCCGTGAAAAAAATTAAATCGGAAAGATTCGTTGCTGGCCCGTTCCAAATACTAACTAAATCGGCCAAATTGTCGGGATGAGCATGGAAAGGCCACTGTCCCTCAAGCCACTCCGGAGAAACACCATTCCCGAGAAGAAAAGAGCGGCCATAATGATGTCGCGAGCAAGGACCGTAAGGGAAATTGTGGGACGGTGTTGGAAAACCGAAGGCGGCAATGCCCGCTTGATTTCTTCAAGCGTCCTGGTGAAAACCGATGTGTAATGCGCTTCATACTTCGCGAGAAGCCACTGACCAGTTCGGTGGATCGAAATTATTGTCCGAGCTTTCGGTCTTCATGTTGGGATATGTTGCGAGAGAGTGCGCAAGAGTTTTTTTGTGTTCCAGTCTAAAGCTGTAGAGAACAGGTACACAATCATGGGATAGCCATCGAAGCTCATGTCCGGCGGAAAACCTCATTCCAATCAGAATATGAACCACGGAAGTTGGCAAGCCCGAAATGAATCAGTACCAGTGCTTCTTGCGTTCAAGTTACCATCGGACCCCAGTCACTAGCACCTTCTCGTGTCAAAGAAACAGCTGAAGCTGAAGATCAGTCCAGGGATGATAATTAAGAAACAAGAATATCGGTGTCGCTAGAAATTTCGAAACGGGGTAGTAATCTCCGGAGCACCCGTAATGATCCATCAAGTAGAGACATCTTCCGCATGTACCCCAGTGCGCCGGTGGAGCCCGTCAGAAGACGAGGCCCCCGTAATGTACGGAATGTGAGGCCCAAACTTCGCAACCTAAAGACCCTTGACGCTTCCTGGACGCTTCAAGAATCGCACAGATTTACAGACATCCAGACAGCCATAAGGCGGCATCGCCGAAGGAGGGAGAGACGATTGGGGTGTGTGGCAAAAACAGCGTCCATCGACCAGAGTTCGCCGTTGTGGGCCGACGGGACAACACATGGATACTAATACCACCGGTGCGCGATCGGGGCAGTTGTATAGAATGTGTGAGACCAATCCCAGTGTCTTGGAGGAGATAAACCAGTCCGAGTCGGAGGGAAGGAAGGACGGGAAGAAAAAGATCGTTGCAGCCGGGAACCACCGAGTGTGCCCTGGTGGGACTTCAAATGCCGATCTCAGTTGACGCAGAACCTGCTTCTTCGAGCGCTGAGTACTGTATCACATCTGTAGCTAAAAGTAGAAGACCAAGTTCCGAGCCAGGGACGACTTCTCTTTCAATCATTTGATAATCACGCTCCTCCAGGCTTCCGAACTTCCTACTATTGACGACACGTTGAGGTTCAGTTGTGTACCCACGTCGTCAGTCAGACAACCTGAAATTCTAAACCACGCTACGAGCCCGGCCGCCGGTCACTAAAATTGACGGGACAAGTCTTCGTCTGAACTCTTCAAAAAAAACCAGCCATATATTTGGAACGCAAGAGAGCACGGGTTAGAATGGATGAGGTAATATACATAGGATGAAGTTCAATGTAGCAGTTTTTCAGTTCATAGTTTGGACGAAAAGTCGGTAAACCCCTGAATAATTGCGACGATAGACTGGGCAAGGAGCTTCGGTCTTTCTTGAGGGATCTGTAAACATGTCTATAGTGCGAATGAACGGTAATCGGCAATATTTACCATATGTCCAGATTCCGCGACACGGGTAATAGATGCAAATGTCCGACCTTGAGTAGGATCCGTAATGCTGTCCTTGAGTTCCTTCGAACTAGTGTACGTTCAATCCCATGCAACAGTCACAATTAAGGACGTACAAAAGGTCATCAATCTCTCCCCAGATTATGTGCACTGGGAGTTTCTGGCAAATTTGGTTCAAGCGCCAAAGCGCGTCGAAATCTTCATCTCCAGACGAATATGCTCGTGCTTCATCGTCTTTGGTGCAGCTAAGGGTGACACCCTGCTTATTGGGATAATGCAAGGTAGGGAGATCGCGTAATCCGTATGTCTGTGTGGTTTGAACTGAGCGGAAAAGCACTTTTGTTCATTCTGGTACAATACCACATATTTATCCATCGCCTCCCCAGACCACGACGACCACGGAGGTCGTTTGAGCATCCATTCTTTAGCGGCCTCGACACTAGCCCATATGTCGCGTCGCATGGGGGTCATTGCAGCGACTGCGCTATACATCGGTGTTTTGTGGAGTTCGTATATGTTCTTGGTAAAGATAGGCGGTTCGACGAGGATTATTCCGGAGAAAGGAATTTTGTTGGGAGGATTGAAGAACATGGTGACGAGGACACTGTACTCGTATAAGCTCCAATGGTGAAACGTAGTATGCGAGCTGTACCCTGCCACTGCGCCTGCAGAATGGGCAACCACAACAACCTTATCTTGTTTGATTAGATCCCGACGGAACGTGGCCAGAGCATTAGCGTATTCCCATATGTCTGAGAGCTACAGTCAGAACCATGTTTTGAGACATGAAGCATAGGTTTACCGAGAAGTTGGGGATGCTCGAATAATTTATTTTCGTTGGCGATGGCAGATTCACCGTGGTTTTGACAGTCGACGGCCCATGCTTCGCTTACGACCTGTCGGTGGTCCGCATTAAACAACGAATCGATCGTAGGCTCCCAGATCTCTTTATCTACAAAGCACATACGCTCGTTATGAGGCTTCTGACGTCTCAGTCAAGTAGCGAATCGATACATACGAAATCCTGTTCCATGGGCAAACAGGAGGGCAACGCCAGAGGAGGGCTCGTTTGCCGTCTTACCGACTCGTGTGTATCGTTTGCCCTCGGCAATGAGCGGTATACCTCGCGTGTTGGTCTGAACACTGAACTTGTCGATGGAAAGGGAAGGCATTGCGATGGTAGCTGAAGTCAAGTACGGGCGCCTCCAGCCTACAGCGGATGTCTGATTGATCTTCGGTGACTCAAGTCATAAATAGCACCTTGGATGTTACGGCGCAAAAAGACCCCTGGACACCCTCGTCAATATAAGACAAGATCCAGAGACAGTTTCAATCATAACGCTGCGCGACGTAAGATGGAAGACGGGGAAGAAGGCTGAAGAAGGTCGTGGATTGGCCTAGGCCTGATACTCATAGTACTCCACCGTAACAGACTTTTTATCATTTGTAGACACTTCGAAGATTTAAAAAGACAGGGATCAGTTCGGAGATTGTGGCTTCTGACAGCGTTGTGGCGACGGAATGTGCTAAGATTTGGTGGCATATGGAAGTGCCACGACCCACGGAGGTTTCCATATCATATTAAGGGCGGTGCGAGCCTGATCGCATTGAGGTACAAGGGCATTCCTAAAATTGTTGGCGAATAGACCTCGAAAACAGTATCACCGCTGCAGGAGACAAGCCATGAATATAGATTTGAATGTAGTTGAGCGCACAGTCAAATTGCCCAATATAGTCATGCCCGATTTGGCTTCGTTTCAACCTAGGCGTGAAATCTGAAGACAGTCGTTCAGAGGGGTGGAGTTAACGAGTGTCAGCGAACACGAGTCGCCTCGGAGTTTGAAATTGAAACGCCTTGGCAACCGAAAAGAAATGTTCAGAGCTCCTTCATTACCTGCCGTGGGAACCACGGGAAAATTCTGAATGCCTCATATTGATCGAAATTCGTATCTGCAAAAGAATGGCTTCATTCGGTGCTTTTGGAGGTGCGTAGGACATGCCATCATAATTTTCAAACTCCGAGGCGACTCGTACTAAGCTGTTCCTAGCCGACTTCGTTGCTATAATATTCGCGAAAGCATACATAAGTCTACGACTGCTAATTTAGCCAGTCGTCCCGTCCTCGGCTTCTGGTTCTACTCCCGCACTTGGTTTGTCCTTTTCTTTCATTCCCCATTCCTTGTCTGTAGTAGTGTGCAGTGCATGATGACCCATCAACAGAGATACGAGAAGCCCAGCACCTGAAATCCCCGCCATGATCTGCCAAACTTTGTCAAGACTCTCCGCAAACGCGGCACGGGTGATGTCCAAGTCGGGTTGTGACAGTTCGCGCAACAGGGGTATCAAGGTCAACACATCGAGGTTCGGCGGAAATTTGGAGAGTACCGCCTCTGGAAGGTGTCTAGGAAGTGTGTTCTGAAGAATAACTCCACCGACAGTGATACCCCAGATCTATCCAAAATTATTGACCGAATTTGCCGTTGGAGATGATAACTCACCTGGAAGAATTGTCGGAGGAAAGCGTAGAAAGCAAGTGCGCGAGCTGCCGACGTCAATGGAAGCGGGGCCAAAACGGGGAAGTATGTCGATGAGAAAATAATCCCAAAGCCTGCGCCGACGAGAATCTCAAATCCTACGAAGGTGCGTAGAGATGTATCGGCACGAGTTGTTCCCATAAGAACTAGCCCAACGATACTAATGACCCATCCAAGCCATAACTGAGCCCGGTACCGTTTTGTGAGTGTAATGATAATCCCGGAGATGATTGCGATTGGTGGGGTTGAAAAGGCTAATCCAAAAAGAATCACGCCCGACCGGGTCGGGGAGAATCCTTTGCAGGCCTGAAGATATACGGGCAGATAATCTGTAGTGCGGTGGTGGTGGTTAATGTGTTTCCGAGCAGCTGAATCGACTGACAAACAAGGGACAGAAAGGGTATCGGAAAGATCATGACTTGTAGATATCTGAAGTCAAAGATTGAGAGTCAATAGGAGAAGAGAGTAATGTGTCGTACCCGCTTAGCGTTGTGCGATTGAGCATTAATTTTACAGGGACCTGTTGAGAGGTAAATTAGTTGGCAATAATCCCGTCGGATACTCACCATAGGACATGGACTCCAACGATATTCGTAAAGCATGAAGAGAACGAGGGCAACACCACCGAGACACAGGGGCGCTATTACCGACGCTGAACCCCATGGGAATTTCGCACTGCCGCCCCATGTTAGTCCAATGGCGAATAGCGATGATCCTGTGATAACGAGGAGGTTACCGCTGCCAAGAATGAATATCATCAAAAAAAGAGGGTGGATATCGACTTACAGCGCATCAAACTGCTGCCAGCACTCATACCATGTCCGACGGGGGACCTTTAGATTCAGGAATGCAACGACAAGAATACCAGCAACAGGTGCGATGGGAAGGTTGAGATCTAGGCGAATATTAGACCATTACTTCGGAATAAAGGCGTAGAAGGCACAAAAGATCCAGCGCCATTGTCCCTCCTGTGCCAAAGTCCCTCCAACAACGGGCCCTATACCACTTGCCAAGCACCATGTCCTGTTCGAACGATGGTCAGAGGGGATACGTATGTGGTGTGCAAGCGACCAACAATTGCAGAAGGCCATTAAAAATCCCTCTATCGCTAAGAGGGACGACATCGGAAATGATGATCGTAGATGCACTGAGTATTCCAGCACCACCCATGCCTTGTACTACTGTTTGTTTTTGAGTTGAATGAACAAATGAGCCCTGAAAAGAGACAGACCTCTACCACCGATGAGCATGGCCATTGTTTGAGCGGCGCCACATAGAGCACATCCCAGGGAGAAAATTACAAGAGCTCCAATTAGGACAGCCTTGCGGCCAAACATCTTCACCCAGGGTAAGATCGCGAACAGAAGGACGGAACATCCATGCCTGAGCCAACACCCCCGTGGACGGCATGAAGGTCGCCGCTGCAAGGTTGTAGGCAGATCCTACCCAAACGTAGTCTTCCCCGTGTAGGCTGTTAACGATGGTCGGAAGTGCATTGGACACGATGGTCTTTACGGAGTCAAGATTATTTCGAGAAATAACCGATTTAGGCACACACCCCTTCCAACAAAGCGAGAAAAGACGATATGTTGAGCCCTAGGATTACAAGCCAGAAAGAGAGGCTCCGATAATATTTCGTCTCTTCTTCCTGGGTTCGTTCAGCAGGTTTGTCTAAGTTGGAGGCCATGTCAGGAGGAGAGTTTGTGCGCGGCTTCAGGGCGGCGTTTCAGCTGAGATCCTGTGCGGATTCCGAACGCCGGTGTCATCCCGTGGAAGCAAGGAAGGAGAACCAACATTATGATTGAGAAACGGGAGAAGAGAACTTGTGTGACAGAATGTCACAATGATCGCCGGTCCGCAACTTTCACCACTTGTCTGCTGTCCGGACTGTGTATTCCACTCCGCCGGCGCAGAGTATTATAAGCAGTAATGATGCTCAAAAAATTCCACAACTCCTAAAGATGGCTTCAGGTCTTGTTCAACTCGCAGAAATAATCCTCGACCGTGCAAAAGCCTTGGATAACCGATGCAATGTTCTGGGGCAACCCTTCCCGCAACTTGATGACCCCAATGACCCCGAGTCGATTACTGTGACTCTTGATCCCACAGTCGCCAAAGCAGCGGCAACCATAGTTTCTGCGGCCTCGCAGCTCATTGCCTCGGTTCAACCGCCTGCTCAATACATCCTGGACGCTTCGTATGGTGTGGGTGCAATCTCTCCGGTCTTCGTCTTATTTGAACTTGAAAATCCAAGCCCTTGCTCTCTTCCGCTCTTCGTACCGCAAGTATATCCAATGTCCCCGACATTCTCGCATCGGTTGGTCCACAGGTATTTCATTTGTTTGCTACGAAAAGCGAACATCCATTTTCTTTTTTCCTAGGGCTCTCCTCTCTCCGACATTGCTGTTAAGACTGGAATCGACTCCTCCAAACTAGGTATCGTTTCATGAATCGATTTAAATGTTTGATTTATATGTACAGGACGTGTTCTTCGTCCACTGGTGACTCGTCACATCTTCAAGGAGGTTGCCCCAAACGTGTTCGCAAACAACCGCATTTCGTCGGTGCTTACAACCGGACAACCTTTCGAAGTAGCTAAACGGTGAGTATCGTTCAATACCCATTTACGCTAACCCGATGCATGTGTATTTAGGCCAGAGGAAAAGTACAGCTCAACTCCCGGATTATTTGCTATATCAGATTGGCTGTGAGTTTTTACGCTGTTTAATGGTGCGATCTAAAATATCATCCAGCACGGACGAAGTTGCTAAAAGTGCCGTTTACCTTCCGGAAACTCTGTTGGATCCCGCGACGTCTGCCTCATCGCTGCCCACTGAATCTGCATTTAATCGCGCGTTCGGCGTTAATATGGATGTTTTCGCCTGGTATGAATTGCCTGAAAATCGACATCGCTTCAATCGTTTCTCCATGGCTATGTTGGCTACTCGTGCTCTTTCCCCTCCTAGTACAATCCTCAACAGTGCGTAAATTCTTGATGTACTGTACTTTGCTGATGATTTTATGCCCAGCTTTCGAATGGGCTTCCCTTCCTTCCGGGAGCCAAATTGTCGATGTAGGTGGAGGCATTGGATCGGCGACAATCCCCATCCTTGAACGATACCCTCACCTGAAATTCGAGATTCAAGATCGACCAGCCGTTATTGTTGAAACGGAACAAGTAGCTCAGATTTCCAACCTCGTAGATATCCCACTGAACGCTATTCGTAGTATTGGAAGAAAAATCACGAGCACGCCGTATCCGACGGAATTATTCGATTCACAAGTGAGTTGCCGCAGCCATTGTCCATCCTTATCTAACAATGAATCGAAAGAGCACGATTTTTTCACCAAACAGCCGAATAGTCAGGCGTCTGTGTTCATCCTGCGATACATCTTGCACGATTGGTCGGATGCTCTTGGTCTCTCCATCTTGTCTAATCTTCGGGCGGCTGCTTCGGCGACCACTAAACTTCTGGTCGTTGACTTCATTCTCCCCGATTTATCGACTCATCAGGCTTCAAAATCGATTCTCAAGTTTGACGGTCCTATTACTAGACCGTACATGGCCGACCTGGTAAGTTATTCTGGACTACTTCACTTTAAAAACAATCAATGTGCTCCTGTACAGATGACAGCCGTATTCAATGGCCGAGAAAGACTGGAGTGTGATGTCATCTCATTGCTGGAAAGTGCTGGATGGAAGGTCGAGGCAGTCCACTCTCCCCCAGGCTCCCTGGAGCGTCATCTTGTAGCTTTTCCCACCGTCTAACTCTAGTTACTGAGGTCTGATATTCTGTCGACTCGAATTCGATACTGTGTGGTAGCCTTCCTACTGGCCAGGACTTTCCCGTTCTATTATTGAACCGCAGCGACCCGGGCCATACTTCGCTGTCATTCCTGACTTACACTGCCCGTCGTGTGCCTCCATTTACCACGGCATTCCTAAATCTTCGATTGGTAGGTACCCCGGCCACCCTGCAGTATTAGAAATGTTCCGAGGAGACGGAAGAATCAACGCCTTGAGCTTAGCGCCCATCTCGGCGGTCTGTTTTCGCCTTTATAAACGTCCCGCGCCCAGCAATGAGGTAGCACACGATGCCCCCTTCCATTGACCTCAACAACACCTTCGGGGCTCTCCTCATCGGTATTATCGTGTCTGCCGCGTAAGTTCTCTCTTCGCCTTCCTCTTTCCCACAAAAAACGAGTGCCGACAATTAATAGTCTCTATGGGGTCACCTGCCTCCAAACATTTTATTACTTCAACAACTATAATGACGGTCTCTGGGCCAAAGCACTGGTGAAACTCCCTTTTTTTTCTGAAAAAAGTAGCGTTAACACAACACAGATTATGGGGCTATTGTGCGGATCGGAGTTTTCTTTTGATAACGTTCCCTACTGATGATCGCTCTACAGTGTTCTTGAGACGATCCATTCGATTTTTGCATGCCATGCAATTTACTGGTTTGTTATCACGAACTACGATAATCCACCCGCTCTAGCGAAAGCAACCTGGTACGCTTCATTTTAGTTCAAGGCCCGAGAGTTAATTATCTGACTTTTAGGTCTGCGGTGGTGAGTGTTGCGTGACATGTTGGGACAAATAACGAGACCTTGGCTGTAGCTTACGCTTCTTATATCGGCAAGTCGCTTGCTTTCCCCCTCCTTCAGCAGCTGTCTGACAAGAATATATCAGAGTGGTATAATGCTCCTGGTCCATTTGTTCTATGCAAAGCGGGTGTGGCATAGTATGTGATATCTTTTATTATCCAATGCAACCCAATCATGTGCCACAGTGAGCCGAAAGAACATCCCCCTTACCGTAACCATTGTGAGTCCATTCTTGTATTAATGGTTTTCGCATTATCGATCACTTCATCCCCGAGGTTATTCTTGCGTTTGCGCACTCCGGTAAAATTGCATTTCCCACTTCGATTTCCCTTTGACTTTCGAACTGAATAATGTTGACAGGGATGGGTGTCGGTATGTTAAACTCTCAAAGAATACTCGCCAGATGTTCTGATGCATGTTTTCAGTCATAGCCGTCAGAGCGTACGCAGCCTTTCTTCGGAATGTGTTGTTTCATACACTTCAGTAGATTTCAGCTGCAATACTTCGCAGCTTTCGCCACAATAAAGGTCCTACTCATACTTGAAAACTTCCTTTACAGTGACTAATCCTTTTCCAGGGGATTGTTGATTCTTCCTTGGCCTTGGCCGTCGTGACAGATGCCCTTATTGCTGCTTCGTTGTCCTACTATCTCCATACCAGTCGCTCAGGACTCAAGAGGCATGTACCATTTATGACCTAGGAGCAGTCTACGCTTACATCGCCCCTTCGGCATCAGGACAGACACACTGATCAACAGACTTTTGGTGTACACCATCAATAACGGGATATTAACCAGGTATTTTACACCTCCAATCAAGAACCACATCTTATTTTTTTGACCCCTCAAGTGCATTCGACATTGTCACCCTCGCATTTGTATGTACCGGTAGCCTGTGGGACGCAACCATTGGTTCTCATTTCTTAGGTTACAACCGAGGTCGATAACCTTATCTTTCTGGCCATTTTCGAAGTCGTTGGAAACTGTGAGTACGATGTGTTCATTCCATAAGTCAATCCCTGATCGTCTCTTTGAATCTAAGTGTACACAAACTCTATGTTGGCGACGTACGCGCTTAATAATACGGAACCGATATGTGTCTGAACCATTTTACCAGACTTAATTCGAGAACGCCACAGGCGATCGGCGTGACGGTGGACGATGTGAACATATCCTCCATCAAAGTATCAGGCGGAACAACCACACATACCGCGAGTACGATCCCCGCAATTCATGATCACCAGCGAAAGGTTAGGCATTCCCTGTGCCACTGCACGTCGTCTCAGATAATATCCTGTAGATGGTCGACATGCATGACGATATTTCCACCGGTGGATCGGCGGTATGAATTGTGTTCTCGAGTTGAGATAATGTTGAATGAGCCTATAGGAACTTGAGCGATCCAAACCTCGTTATGTAGTTTGAACTCAGTGCTTTAATCACACACGACGCTTCCAACACGATGCAACAAAATGTTCACAGTGAGACGAGAGGCATATGAGCGGCAGCAGCGGACAGAAAAACACCATGTACTAGCCTCAAACAGATATTTTCTCCTTAATGTCGAGGCGGAGGAGGATTCACGCGCGCGCGGACCCAAATTGAAGCCGAATGTGAGAAGTGCTTTAGTTTTGCGGTTGTACGCAGGGCGAGATCCGAGGGATGAGACCGTATGTGGTACAACCATCTCTGAATCTCCCGCTACTTCCCTCCAAGTTTGTTACGGCCTCTCAATCTTGCCCTGACGGACTGCCGTTTCTGTTATCTGCGACTCTACTGTGACAAAGGTCCCGAACCCCGTCGTCTCCCCACGGCTTGTTTAGTCGTCGCGTCGAAATCCGAGTGTATCGCCCAGCAAGAAGCACACAATTCGTACACTAAGTGGACACTGGCAAAAGAAATGTCACATATCTTTTCCTTGATTCCCACGGCACCAGTCCACATTTCTGGCAGAACTCATGATTAAGTATGTCGGTGGTAGACGCCGATACCGATATTCTGAGCCATTGATACGATCAAAGTATACTGATGGGCAATCGTGATGGCCGAAACGGGATTTTTCAAGCATAGCAGTGATTTTTTTCAGGACATTTTGAGTCACCCAAATTGAGTGTTAGGGTGCACTAATCAATCCTACAGTGTTGAACCATACGAAAATATATAGGCAATCATGAGCTACGGCGCATTTTCCTCAAAATGAGCGAAACCAACTTGAAATCACGGTTTTCTGGGCGCTGTAGCTCTGTTATTGCCTGTATATTTTCGCGCAACTTCAACTTGGGTAATTGATGCTCACATCTTGGACTATGATCTGGCTGATTCAGAATGTGCTGAAAAAAATCACTCCGCGAGTTAAAAATATGAGATTTCTTCTTTGGGTCATTATGATTTCGAAAGTACTTCTAGGCAGCGACAACTTGAAGACCATCACTGGGGGATTGAAACCTGTTACATTCGGTAAAAGGGCTATTGTTCCCAAAATCGAGCGGGACGGTGAACCGGGCAGTACATTTGCCTTTCGGAGGAGGAGGATGTATTAAAATCGCGGTGGTCCCAATCAGGAACGTACGGCCACTGTACCTACATACATCGGGAAAGCCTGGGAAAGCAAAGAAGGCGGGGGCCTACGTAGATCGCGCCCGTGACGTTGTCCGTCGTGCGTGCCAGGGCTGCCCCCGCGGGGTCGAAGAGTGACTCGGAGCTGTCCTGCGTGAGGCCAGGTGAGGCCGCCGGCCGGATGACTGGGTGCGCACCTGTGCGCTCTGCGATGTTCTACAATCACCCCGGTTTTCAATTATCATTTTATTTCATTCCGAGTCAGAGAAGGTCAGAACGACCTTCAAGTTCATCATCCGCATCGAAACCTCATTCAGGTGCGTTCCCCCAGAACTCGACCCAGAACGCGGGGTCGAAGGAGAGGGATGTCAGCGCGGGGTCGAGGGCGCGCGAGGCGGTCGGCGGGACGTGCAGGACGTGCACTTGCGCGCCGTGCGCGATGGCCGACGCCAGGAGCTATCAGACAGAGAAAAATCATCTTCGGGCGTCGGCGGCGAGAGCTGGCGTCGGCCTCATGATCTTGGCGAAGATCGGTATCTGACCCGTCGCCATGACGTAGTTGGTGATTTGGCGACGGGATAATATTTTCAAAACGCGCCTTTGACGCGTCGGCTTCTTGTTCGAGTAATTTGGGTTTCACTTTGCGGGAAATGGGCAGAGAACTAGACTGCCTCAGCAATTTCGGTCTTTTTGACCGTTTTATTTATTGAGTGGGGACCACAGTTTGTACAAAGACTCTACAGTTGGTTAACCGTTAAGTAGCCCGGTCTTCATAATTCGATTTTCAGTCAACGACCCAGGGGCCCACAGTTGCTTTTATCTCAGCAATATAAGAATTAATGGCTTCCTTCCGACGAGGGAAGCCTTTCTCGCCATACACGAACGGCTTGTCTGGCGTGGAAATCAGAATTATCTGAAACATTTTATGAATCTGTTTATCCTCTACCATGCACCCTTACCTCTTTGTTAAGTTTGCCAAGTTCGGGGATCACTTGGTTGAATCGCTCGACGGTCGGCCTTTGAAACTTCAGTTCCATAAAAACGTTCTGGCGAAGCAGTTTTACCATATAAGAGACTTGAATTTAGCAACTTCTGGGGGAACCGACAGATCAGTCTTGGCAGCATATTCTGAGGCTGGGTCGACAATAACTCCAAACGTCGGTCTATTGCTGAACATGACGGCGCCACGAATCAACGGATCCGAGGCAAGGATGGCCTCTAGTTTTGCTATGAGCTTGAGCGAGATTAACAGCGCCTACTCACCAAAAGCAACTGCATTGATCTTTGTAGTCCGTTCAGCTATACACAAAACAAATCTAACTCTGGCATTCACCTTCATTCCGTTGGAAAGAGTCTCTTGGTCGTCCATTCGACAAGCATATTTCCAGAAATCCGGCTTCTCCGGATGGGGCAAAAGCAAATCCTTCGTTGCAAATGCCAAGACATCATTGTGGACCGTGTTTGTCTGAGTGGGTTTATGAAAAGGCCCTGTCTGGAGAGACCAGACATCGTGAATGGATCGACTCGGAGTGTAGTCCAGCCTACCTTCATAACGAGCTCGAATAGATCACTGTTCTCTTGCGGGATAAAATCTGCATGGACAAGAGAATTGAAAGAGAAGAACTCCCAATCTCCTCCTCGGTTGTCTGTTCGTGTTGTTGTAGAGATGACGGACGTGGAACACTTGAAACGTGCTCACCGGTGAAAACTTTGTTCAATAATCCTCCCTCAGACCTAGAGAACATCATATGAGACACCATTGCTAGACGAAATCATCTCGAGACTGAGCGACGTACAACCCAAACAAAGTTAACAAGTTAGTGCCTTCGAGTGCTAGTTGATCTCCGATGCCTTTTCTAACGGGCCCACCAACAAATGCCTGGGGTCAAGTTAATGATGAACGGCGAAGTTGTTTGAGATCTACATACAACTCCTTTCAACTGAGCCAAAATCTTGCGTTTTTCCTGGTCCTCGCTAAACATCTGTCGAGAGGTATCTTCGGCTCCGACTCTGAGGTTGAAATATGGTGAATCTTACATATAGGAATGGTTGCAAGATGAACGCATATGTAGACTCTGTGGCGACGATGGCCGTCCATACATTCGCTGGGTTCGGGCGGGCAGGAGGCGACTGGGGCTTGAACCCGGAGATAGTTAAACCGGAAGACGCCTGTACCGCGTTAGACATCAGGATCACCGAACAGCGGGACTAGTACCGGAAACAAAGCCAGCATGAAGCCCGCACCCCCCGCCATAGGGATCGACGCTGCAGACATGATTTCCCCACAGATGTCATGTTCTCCATACCCTGCTCCAAGATTAGTTAGGCTTTGAAAGGTGCATTGGGCGTACAAGGTTGCCAGAGCATTGCCGCCACCATTCTGTGGGTCCAGACGTTCAACCTAGGCAATGTTGTGGATCCTCAAGAAAGTGTTGCTTGTCAGTGCGGGTGGAAAACGATACAAATAAAAGTATCCACCTGAAGAATGAAAGATAATACAAGTCGATTCCAAATCATACTCGGGCACATTTGGGCCAGCTTTTGGGATATCTTCGCTAGAAAAGATTTGAGACCAAGAAAGCTGAGAGGATATGACAGGTTGAGCGTGTGGATCGCCAGTTTTAATGTCGGTCACTGCGGCTAACAGTTTCGAATGCAACTCGGGATCGTCCGTGTTTGTAAGGATGAGGGAGACATTGCTGATATGAAGAAGGTGCTTCAATGCTGCAGGCGGCGCAAACGGGGAGATCAGAAAGACAGGATACCCTGCCCGCATGATTCCGAGGATCGTAAGTAAGTAGGTGAATGAATCTGCTCCCTGGTCAACGACAGCAGCCTCAGGATCACTACGCAGGGCTTACCTGACGTCGAGCACAGTCCAATCAAGGGCCGGGTCTCGGAAGTCTTCAAGGTTTGAACACTTTGAATCACGGAATTGGAGATGCGGTAGATTCCTTGGACGGCGATCCCCCAAGGAACAGTCGCAACTTCGTTTGTAGCGTCGTCCGCGTATACATACAGTGGATGGGACCCACTATGTTTGTAGTGCCAATCGCATATTTCAGGAACAGTGAGAGAGAACGGGGGAGGCGTGAACGTTCTGTTGTTGACACCTTGTGCAAATAGTATCGGGGGCAAATGGGCCATCTTGTTGGGAATGCAAACCTACAACCGAATTTATATAGAGCGGCTAGAGTTAAAATCACTGCAGGAAGCGTCGAAGCGCCGGTTGTCGTTGGCGGCATGTTTGCTCAGAAAGATCATAAGATAGAAGGCGTGCTCCGGAGACACCGAGGCTCGTGTTTCATTAACTGCAGGAAGTATCGGAACGCCGGTTTGTGGGCGTCGTTGGCGCCATGTTTGCTCAGAAAGATCGTAGATATCTTGCAGATAGATTTGCCTTTGGAAGTAGGCACCGTCTCCGCGCGAAATAACGGAATGCGCCCAGTCCCTCTGCAGTCAAAATATTGAGATTCGGAGGGCGTTAAGCTTGAGGCGTCAGCTACATTACAACGTCGGAGTCCGGGCTTGACGCATGTTCCAGAGTAGTAGAACAACCTGGCCAACCTCAACGACAGTGTTCGCCGCATTTCGCCGTCCGACAGCCTCGACCTGGAGTGGACACACGTTATCCACCATACAAATGAAACCAACGTCAGCTGCTGCATTGCGCGGAAAAGTGCGCTGCGTTGCGGACAGGAGTCTTCATGGATCGCATTATCATGTCAGCCATATTGCGAGTCTGCATCACGAGCCCATCGGGACGTCGATGGGCTTACACCGTTAGGCGCGGAATTCGCTTCATGTCGTCGTGAAGCTGGCAGAACGTCGCATAAAGGCTGCATCTTGCTCAGGCCGCACCGGAATATCGCATCGGTTGAATTAAGTGGAACGTCAGCATTCAAACGCAAAGTAAAATTTTCCGTCCGTTGTCGGTCACGTTTGCTACCCGCACATTATTGTCAGCCACATTACGAGTCGAACACATTGGTCGGAGAGCGTCGACCACATTTTAAAGAGAGACAGCGTTACAAGCCACGTCCAGCCATCGCAATGTTAGTCCGTCCTCGGTTGGCTTCGAGTGTCTCAGCGAGTTGACGAGTTCGTTGCCCGTCGCATCCTTCCCCGGCGCCCGCGAGCAGAAGTCAATGTTGTCGCATTATTTGTCACGGGCTGACGCCAGTCGGCGGCTTGCAAGCTGAATAGTGTCGAACGAGACAAACGTCGGGCATGCTGCCGACCACAGTTGAGGAAAGATACTTTGTAGCATCAGCCGCTCGACTGCCACAAGGAAATGCGGCCAGGAATGTTGGGCTGTCTCATCGGAAAGTTCTCACGCATGTCAAAGAATCCAAATCGGGCAACTTAGCTTTTGTCACAAAGGGAGACATGTCACACAGACAATGTGTTTTCCAAAGTCACCATGTTACGGAGACCGTATAAAATCCCGGGATCCGGCCTCGCCCTCGTCGCCCTCCCCCATCGAATTGAACCGCTGAAGCTTTGTCGGAAAAAGTTTCGTTATTTTACGTCATTTTAAGAGGCTTAAAATAGAAGAGAAACCCTTAAAAGGTCTTATAAGGTTCTTATAAGGGCTTATAAGCCAATTATAAGCTCTTACACGTGTTCTCTCATCACATAAGAGAAATTAAAAAATTCCGACATTCTCCGCGCCTTCTTTTTTTTTTTTACGCGATACAAACGAACTGCCCAACTAGGAAACTAGCTTGTAGTGTCGCCTACATAACCTGCGTTCTTCAGTATCCAAAGCCTTCTTGCATTAATGCTGCTCAAATTTACCTCTCAAGACCTGTTCGATACTGCCCTCATCGATGTGGCTACTGGCCAGCCCGCATTTCGTCTTGCAACCACCATTGTAGCCGGGCCGTCTTCCGGTCCAATACGCCGCCAGACGGAAATTCGCGACGGCGCAGGCGCAATTGTTGGCGCAATTGACTGGGTTGGCCGCGTACCTCAGGCAATCGCCCTCCTCGACGAGCCAGTCGGAGGACTCGTGGAGTTGTTTGCATCAAACACTATCCAGTTCATGTTTGTGACTTTTAGGATTTTTTAACTCTGTATCTGACTATGCCCTGCAGTCCCAAAGAGATTTCCATCCCTACCCGCTTTGACACAGAGTACCTGTGGACCGCCACGCCCGATTCACTCTATGTTCGTACATCTTCCTTTGTTATCTCCTTCATCTAACGCGCGCATCCTCAGCTGTTGGATTACGACTCCGACACGCGCATGGCGCAGCTCCATATGCACGCGCCCGCCCTCAAGGCGACGCATGCCCCCATTCCTAGCCGCGGCGCTGCGTACCTCGAGCTCTCGTCGCACCCTCTTGGCCTCGCGTCGCCCGTCGAGATTCTTGTGTCGCTGCTTATGCTCGACATTTTACGTCGTGGCCGCTTTGGGCTCCCCCCGTACGCATTTGCCCCGCCCTCGCTCCTCAAGCAGGCGTGGGCCCGCCTTCGACCCCGCCGCAATACCATCTGACGCTTCGATTCTCCACGTACCGTGATTCCCGTTATTTATCACGCCGCGCCATTAGATGGCGGCCGCGCACCCTCCCTCATTCCGCATTGTTGCATTAATTCGTCGCATACTGTCACATTCCTTCGTATTTATTTTGTTATCGCATCTCTTTCAATAAGATAAGTTAAGCTCGATGCATTCATCGTATCGCCAGCTTCAGCAAGCGGTGTAGAAGCTGGGGGCATCGATGTCGGCCTGAACATACGAAGCATGGCTGCTACATAGTGAGCCCACTTTCGTTGTTCGAGAACCGTATTCGTACCGTGAACAAAGCGGTGGGTCTTGCAAAGACGACAAGCGCGCAGCCTGGGCTAATCCCTTGGACTAGTTGTATAAGGCTTGTTCGCTCCGCAACCATGTCGGGAAATACATATATTTGAGTAACTATATTCAGTCTTGGGGCATATGTTGGGCGTTTCCTTCATTCAAGGAGCTCATGGCCGGAAACAATCTCCGAGCACTCTTCATCAAGTCAGAGTGAAACAGCATGCATGATACAAATGATATGGCGCCAAGGGCCTACTCCTCGTATCGGTACGCGACCATGGCTTCAATACGATGCACATCCGTGCTGAAACTGCGCATCTTGACTTGCTGGCTCTTGCTTGCCTCGATGGCTAACGGATCAGTGTCCACCCACTCGCCCGCAGGCACGTCCGCAGAGTCCGACGTGTAAGCCAAGATGTTGAACACCTTGTCCTCTTGCATCACCGGTAGGAACGTCACCATTGACACGATCTGTTTCAAAATTGCTCGAATTTCGGATTGGATCTCCGCTTCGGGCTTGCCGCCTCTGGAAAAGAACCGTTAATATATAAAGTTATGCGCGGAGTTTCGACGCACGACTCCTTCGAATCTGCCGGCGGTTCGACAAGCTTTACATCAAAAACCCATCGTTCGAGCGTTGTGCGCGTATCTTTTGCGAGAATAACCAGCACCAATTGTGTTACCGAACCAGTCAAGATCCATTCTTTGCGGCCATCAGCATCTGGCGGGAACAAGCGGGTATGCAGCATTGGCATGCCACTTACTCTGCACCTGCGAGAGGATCCTGGACCATAGTAAATCACGACGGTACGTCGACGCCAAGAGGATACGCACTTCTCAAGATAGTTCTCAAGCGCCAGATCTTGGGTCACCAACACCACCTGCCCGTATTTCTTGACCATATGAAAGTCGTCCGAGGGGTACACCTCGCGTTGAAATAATATCCTTGCCACACAAAGCGGGCTGAGAATAAGCTCGCGAGCTGCGAATAATGCTCACGTATTGACCGCGTATTTGAAGAATTCTGTGACCAGGGCGGTAGAGCCCTTGAGGGTAATTGCCTGGCGGTTGGCTTGTTTTGTTGGCGGCATTGGTTCGAATCGAGTGTGGATCGGAGGTTTGGTTCGTGACGAGTCGCGTTTGTGACAAGTCTGTGACGTGATATTCACGTGATGGTCTTCAACCCTAACCCTAGCCGTCTCAGTCTTAGGTTCGGATCAAGCCACCTTCTCAGCCTCACATGACCAGCACGTGCAGAAGCACACCTTCCGAGATAGTCCGGCGCGCCGGACCGGAGACAGGCTTGCTCCGAACCTATCTCAGTCTAAACAACAACTCTAATCGACTTGAGTGGACACCGAAAGCGCGGCTTTCTCCGAGCCGGCTGTTGCGGCCGAGTGCACAACTAGCCGGATTCCTGAACCTCACGAGGAACTCAAGGAAGTAGGTTTAGCCGAAATGCGACTCCCGAGGGGAGCCCGAGTAGATTGAAGGTACGTATGTATCGTAAGGTACAGAGGACGGAAAGAGGAGGAGGTGAGGGAGCGGAAGTAACGAGACGCGAGGGGAGGGAGGAGCGAGAAACGGGAACCTAACAACAATACTAGGGTAAGAGGTAGATGTAATCAACAAGGGTGGGTAAAGCACGAAACTAGTGACGCGTGAGGCGTTAGTTTCTGAAACAAAACACAGACAGAGTTAAATCTTTCTACCTAGTGACGCGTGAGGACTCGCGAATGAGCGACGGCTCAAGATTCCAAGCGTGAACTAGGAGATTTAGAAGCCAACTAGACGGCGGGTCTCAATTAGGCTTAGCACAAGTTCATTCTCGAGCGAACGTACTACTTGTGTCGTGCTGCAGCGGAACCGGTCGCGGAAGCTGGCAGACAGTGAGAGGCTGGTTTCAACGAGAAAGAAACTAATCCAGACGAGGAGTCTCAAATCAGCTTCCGAAACTCAGCATCCAGTCTCGAGAAGACTTACCTGGGCGATCGACGAGGAAGCGGGAGGAGAGGAAACTCCTTCTACGTGATCGCCTCAGGTATATAGAAAACCTGGCGAGTCCAAGCACAGGTGAGACACAAGAGTGTTTGGCTCCCTATTGTGCACGCTTGGACTTCCAGTGGCTGCGCACCATCCTTGCACCGGCAAGGACCACCATCCTTGCACCGGCAAGGACCACCATCCTTGCACCGGCAAGGACCAAGCACGATCGCGTCACGGGGTCGTGACCGAGCCGCGAAAGTCGCGGTCCTGCGAACATCCCGACTGAGCTCGGAAATAATCCAGCTGCCAGTGTCGGGATGTTGGACCTTCTCTGCCGTGCAGAGACTCGTTGCGCACAGTCGATTAGACTCGCGTAAACATTCATTTAAACACCATTTTTTTGGTGAAATCCGATCGTATGCCGACTCAAGGTGTTTCTGACTCACCAGACCCTACTTGCCGGGCTTAAGTCTCAAGAAATCATATCAACCAATTTCGGGCCCAGAGGCTCTTTACGCTGCGTGGATGTTGCCTCGGAGCCGGGAGCACAGCATAGTAAGTACTGATAGCCCTGAAAATTCGTCAACCAGCGTGTAAAATCACCTTTTTCCGACTCGTTACACTTCTTTCAGACGTGTAAGTATTTTGTATGGGATTCAGTCCTCAACTCTGTATGATATGATCGCCTGTACAACGAACCCAGAGGTGGCGGTGGCTGTGCAGACATCATCAATCGCATCAAAGGCGTGGTCTTGGCGTGGTCCCAAAACGAGCACAAGTACTCGATATCGTGTCCAATGTTGTCGCTCAAGATTGAAACCGCACGACGAGTTGCTTATTTGGAGTTACCCCTGGCGGCGTTGTTCCGACTGCCCGTCCAAGCCGTCTTATTCATTGCAGCTGGCGCTCTCGGATAGCTATCCGAAAACCGTTCTTGCGGCGCGCCAGATGAATCAGCAACTTTCGAGGGCCTTTGGATGATATAAAGTGCCTGGGCTTGTCGGTTCTCGCAACCATGTCTCAACTTGCCCTGATTTACGAATGTAAGTCGCCACTTTTGACCCTGCATATTCATGATTCAAGCGTCTCTTGTCTTAGCGGCAGGGAAGCAAGCCATCCGGTCTGTACCTGTTCCCGAACCCAAAGCCGGCTACGTTCAGGTCAGGATCGAGGCCGCTGCAGTCAATCCTTTGGATTACAAGGTATGTACACGCAGTTGTTGTTGCGGTCCCAGTCAAGCAAACGAGAATTTGTGGCTCTGCAGATTTACGACTTTGCACACAAATTCGTCCAGAGATGTCCCACTGTGCTCGGTGTGGATGCCGCCGGAGAGGTCACTAAGATTGGCCCTGATGTTACGAAATTCAACGTTGGCGACCACGTTACCGTAGCGTGCACACCCAATGCCCCTGAAGACGTCGGCAGCAGTGATAGAGGTGCATTTCAGCAGTATGTGCTCGCTGATGTGCGAAGGACCGCGAAAGTTCGTTTGCCAGAAGTTATCTTGGGTCCTTTGCAACCTTTCTGATAGATTCCTCCTGGCGCCGACTACGACTCAGCCTCGTCTTTCCCTGTTGCCGGAAACACCGCAGCTGGCGCACTGTATGGTCAGCTAAGATTTACCGACCCATGGCTCAATGGCGAGGGTGCGCACAGAGGGGAAAAGATTTGTATCCTCGGTGGAAGCTCTTCCGTCGGCTTATATGGTTTGTCTTGAATCATATCTCTGTATACAACCTCCCTAATACTGAACAGCCATTCAATTCGCCGTGCTCTCCGGCTTGGAGGTCATCACCACGTCCTCCCCGGCCCATTTCGACTATCTAAAGTCTTTGGGAGCTGCCACCGTCATCGACCGCTCGGCGACAGATCTGGCTTCTCGAATCCTGGCAGCAGCGGGCGGACCGGTTAAATATGTGGTAGATTGCATCTCATTATTGCCCACACAAATCCTTGGTTGCGAAATCCTGGAAAAGTCCGGGAAACTCGTTCTGGTGTTGTCCGCTCAACCACCCGCCAAGGCAGCAGCCGAAGCAAAAGAGATAACTCTCTTGGGGACCTCTGGACCGACCGGTGCATATGTCAGGTATAGTATAGTACAACCCACCTTGCCGTGTGATTATTGGTTAAAATTCAGTCCAGCGAAGCCTTTTGGGACGCAGTTGAGGGCTACTTTGAGCGTGGGGTTGTCAAGTTCAACAAACCGACCGTTCTTGCAGGCGGACTACATGCGTGGGAGGAAGCGTTTGACCTCCACAGACAAGGGAAGGTTTCTGGCACCAAGATCGTGATGCGCCCACGGGAGACGCAGCAGTCGTAGCCGTGTTTTATCCACCTTGTAGTATGAATGTAGTTTTGGAGCCTCCGGGATTTGCCGAGAAATCAAATCGCGTGTGTCACGCGTTTGTGACTTTCTTTCGCGCGTCAACAGCCATGGCCATGTTCGCTCCAAACGGGCTTTTGGGTTCCTCATCCTTGGACAAACCGATAACGCCGGTGCCAGAAGTGGTACCTTCATTCACTCTCAACGGACTGCTCGGTCCTGCATCCTCTTCTGCGTCTGGATCCTCTGCAGGTACTTGCTACGTAGTTGCACGTTACAACTATCACTCATCGTGAAACCAAGGACCAAGCAAGCAATTCACGCCGAACGGCCTGCTTTCCGACGCGCCGACGAGTGAGATTACTCAGGGTTTTGAAGCTTCAGGTGCTGGCCCCATCTTTAGCCCCAATGGACTGCTTTCGGGCACCCAAGGCGCGTCGTTCTCCTCGAGAACGAACCCAAGACTCATTAAAGTCATAGATTCTGCCGGCGACGACGACGACGATCCACCCACAGTCGCACAAGCGTTTGGGATACCCACTCCGATACTAGGGCCAACATCCAATTACGCCCCACCCCTCACCGTGAAGGCTACTACATTCGACGGGAAGACCATAAACTTTAGGCGCAAGGCGCCAAAAATATCCCATGCGAATCGAAATGTAAGTGCTGCAGGCCAAACATCACTCCACTCATCTTCCGCAGAAAGCCCCTCTGAAAAACTTCACGGAACGAATGGGAAACCTTTTGGACGTTCCAATCCATCGGCTGCTGGAGGGACTATCCGTTGAAACAGCTGCTAAGCTGCAGGAAGCGTACGTCTCCTCTCAATCCCATCGAGTCTCCTCACAGCCTATTCCCCAGCGACCGCCAGCCAGTGGTAGCTACGTCTGACCCTGAAATACCTATTGAGGATACTCTTTGGGTCGATCGCTACCGTCCGCGCCAATTCACCGACTTGATGGGAAATGAACGAGTAGCGCGCGAGACGATGACATGGGTGAAGCAGTGGGACTGGTGTGTATTTGGGAAGACCAAGGGGAAGAAGCGACCCCGGGACGATGATGAGGCTTTTGACGCCGCGGATGAATATCGCCGACCAAGAGAAAAGGTGGGCCACTTTTCTTGGGCTGTCTTCTTGTCCGGCTGACATTTTGAAAAGCTGCTGTTGCTTTCTGGCCCTCCTGGCTTGGGTAAAACGACGCTAGCCCACGTTGTGGCTCGACAAGCTGGCTACGAGGTTATGGAGATCAACGCCAGTGACGCGCGCTCCGGTTCAGTTATTGACGACCGAATACGGCCGGCATTGGAGTCTGGAAGTGCGGTCGGAAGCACCAAACCCGTCCTTCTAGTCATCGACGAAATTGATGGTGCCACTGGAGCGGGCGAAAACGTATTTGTTCTACATACATTTTCGTGCCATAGACCATCTCACGACCGTTTGTAGTCCAACACATTCATCCACAAGCTTATCCAACTCACGTCCGACAAGCCGTGGAAAAAAAGTATTCGTTTTCTAGTCTGTGAAGCCTCGTCTGAATATTTTCATAATAGGTCGGTCTGGGAAAGGTCGCGACCCAAACACGAAGCGACCGATTCTACGACCAATTATATGTATCTGCAACGACCAGAATGCGGCCTCCCTAACGAAGCTGCGGGCCGTTGCTCTGCAGGTCCGGTTCGTTAGACCAGCAGATATCCACACCGTGAAACGGCTGCGAGAGGTTTGCGAAATCGAGGGCTTGAAAGCAGATAGCCGAGCTCTCAGTACGCTCGTTGGCATTGCGAGGGGTGATCTTCGAGGGTGCCTCAATACTCTGCAGGTGCGGCTGCCTTCTTCCTGCACGTCAAAATATTTATGCTCTCGATTTGTAGTTCATAAAATCGCGAAATCAGGAGGTTACAGAAGCTGTTATCCGGGGTGCCACTGTGGGCATGAAAGAGGCGGACACTTCGTTGATTTCGGTCCTGAACAACTTGTTCACGCCATTGACGCGAAAGCGGGTGAAAGAGCTTGCGCTGACCGAAACAGAGGAATCCAAGTATGTTGGACGCCTCAGTAGAGAGGTGGATGGCTGTGGTAGAGAAAGTAGTATCGCAGTCGGTTAGTTGTCATCGTCGGTCCTTTTTTTTTTTTTGGCTGACTTTCAACCCAGGATGTTTCGCGCACTACGTGACAGTCCACCAGCACGACGCCAACTTTTCGCGATACGAAAAGGCAAACGAGTGGCTGGTGACCTTCGATATGTTGTCTGCGTCCATGTATTCCGACGGCGACTTTGCACTCAGCCAGTACCTCCCCTATACACTGGTTCCGTTTTATCCTTTGTTCAAACAAAGCGGCCAGCGCGTCGAGCGGAGTCAAGCAGACTGGGAGGCAAGTCCCGGACTTTTTGTCGAGTTATCCTGCCTTACATGGTTCTTTTATCTAGAGCCTGGTCCAGACTCGGGCCAACGAGGAAATCTACAAGTCCCTCTCGCGATGTTTGCGGTCAGCCAGCTCGCGGCACGGCGGGGCCTACCGCCACCTCGTCAGCACGCCAGTCCTTCAGCTCGAGTTCGCGCCTTTTATCAACAGAATTATATCTCCGCCGCTGCGACCGGTATGGCGACCTTGGTGATCGCGCTCAAGTCGAGTACTGACAGTCCGCAGGTGAACAGTCAGGTAATTAAACCTGAGGAGCGCGCAATATTGACGCGCTTGGTCGATATCATGTCGACCTTGGAGCTCCAGTTTTTCCAGGAACGAGCAGAGGATGGGCAGCTTACCTACCGCCTTGACCCGTCAGTTTCGATTTTTCTCCTTTACCCGACTTTTCGGCTGAACGTTTTGGCGCAGTCCTATCGACGTCTTTGTGACTTATGATGGCAAACGAGCTGCGGATATCTCTGTATCGAGATACGCCGTGCGTCACCTTGTAGCCGGAGAGGTTCGGTTTTTCCTCACTATTCCTTGAAAACCTCTAATTGAAGTGCTGTGAACTAGATTGAAGCACAAATGATCTCTCGGAAGGTGGATATCGTCGAGAGGGCGAAGCGCGGCAAACACGACTTTTTCGGCAAATCTTCGTGCGTACATGTTTCTGTCGAACAACCGAGAATCTTACAGTGCAATACGCATCAATAGGGCCAAAAACGCCGAGGAACGCGAGGCGTTTAGCTCGCCGACCAAGGCACCTGATGCGTCTGATCCTCCGAATAAACGCATGCGGACGGAGGCTGCTGAAGTTGTGGATATTGCGGACAAGGTGCGCTCCGCCTGCTTTTACTGCCGCAGCTCGTTGATGTGTGTCTGTCCACACAATTCGTTTAGCCACCGACAGACTTTTTCGGCCGCTTGATTACGGTGCCGTCGAGCAGCACGACCAAGGCCGCGGAGAGGAAGAATGTGGAGAAGAAGTATCGGGTGACTTATAAATTCAAGGAGGGGAATTCTGCTGCTGTGAGGAAGCCTATAAAGATGCAGGCATTTATGTAGGATTTGTTGTAATCCGGGGACTGGTGTATAATATGCGCGCACGCAACGCGACCCGAATGGGTATTGATGAGCTTGAGCCAATGGCCAATGGACGTTTGGAAAGTGGAGGTATTTAGAATTTGGTGATGCATTTCGTGTACAACGTCGATATACAAACCCGGACCCGCGCAATCTGGGCCCTCCTCTAGCTCCGACACCTCTATGTTGGTGTTGACTTGGTATTCGTCAATTTCAATGAATTCAAGGGTGACCCAGAGCCCGGCTCCATCAGTTGGTGGCAAGTAGTCCGTCAGGTCGCGCCTGAAAATCGGCTTGGGTCGGGCTTGGGCTCAAGAATATTCTGGGCCCGACGGGGCTGGATTCAACCCCGGGCTTGAGTAATCTGTTTTCCTAGCTGCATTGAGATGCAAGTTTGCCCAGGTGGGTAAGGTATACCTTGCAGCCCGGACTCAAGTCCGGGTCGTGGGTCGTTCAACATTCTGAGCCCGACCCTGGACCCTACCTGAGCCCTACCTAGGGTCGGGCCTGGGTCGGGCTCAAAGACCCGGGCTTGGGTCGGGCTCGGGCTTGGCCACGCATCACTAGGCCGCCAGAGGACTGCTCTTGTGTTCCTTGACCAATAGGGAGGCAGAGCATTGAAATCCGTCCCTTGGCCTCCCTTGGCTCCCTGATAAAACCGTGGAACAGTCAAATCCTTCGGTACCGGTGCAACCAAACGCCTGTTTCGTGTCGCCTCCTGGATTCTGGAGAGGTCGAGAGGACCCGGAAGGAGAAGTCACAGGAGTACTGATGTATTGGTGTTCAAGGAGGCTAGTAGCAGGAGTAGATACTTTATGCTGTTCATTTCGCTTGAGTCAGGCACCAGTTACGCGGGAAATTTCAATAGAAAATTGATAGAGAAGTGCGGGAGTTGCCGGCGCCGGCCGCGGTTCCAAGAAAAGGTGGAGAAGTGGAACCACTGCTATGCAAGTGGGGCAGGAAGACGGAGGAGCGAAGATAAACGCTATAATAATCGTCGGCAAGATAAGTTAAATGAACTTTAAAGTTTGAAAGAGACCGACGCGCTGACGTCGATCGAGCCAAGGAAGATCACGATCGAGGAACCCTTAAAATTTCATTGAATGGTGACGTCAGTGACGATCATGAACCGAGTCTTTTGAGCAAGTCGAGTACTCGCCCAGAACTGTGGTGAGGACGTTGATCACAGAAAACAACGGTAACCACGGGTATTGAACATGCGAGAGGCCAAAAGCGGGAGAGGCATCCAAAAATGCGAGCAGTGTTCCAGAAGGAATAATAAATGTTGCGTCGGTGGCGGCGAAGAAGCTGAAAGACGTCCAACGAGGAGATAAGGCGCGTCCATGCGAGCCATTAATAGCGGAATAAGGAGATACCGTGAAAATAGCGCAGTGATAAATAGTTGAACAGTGGATTCAAGCCGAGGAGAGTCCACCTCCACGTCCGACGCGCTGCAGCACAGAGGGGGATTTTCCGCACTGTATCCGACCGACAAGAAGATGTAGCTGCTGGCCTGATTCCCAGCAGGAAGGGCGGGCCACGGGGGGACACTTCGGAGGGGACGGATAGTCGTCCGCTGACAGACCTGGGATTTTTTTGCTCTGTTTTGTACTCGTGCTGGATGCGCAGGGTGGAAGAAATTGCTGCATGTGGAGGTATGTCGGAATATCAGAGGTACGCTTCCCGAAATAGAGCATGATGTGCCTTAAACGGCAGATCACTTCACGTGAGCAGACTCATTATTATAAGGACTCTTGTTTTCCGCTCCCGCCTCGAAGGCCTTGTATTTGACTCTGCTCTCGCCATGGACGACGGTGAGCAGGACTCGCTCAACACCGTCCTCCACGCCGACCACACCGTCCTCGTCGCCACCACGCTCGCAACCCTCTTTCTCGCAGGCTCCGCCCTCATATGTCGCTCAGGCAGACGACTCTCCTTCTCTCCCCACACCGGGGGGCTCTCTCTCACTTCGGGGGGCTCCCAGGCAGACGCTGACGCCAAGAAACAAAAAAATCAGGGCGCCAGTGGCACCGACGACGCCAAGGACGCAAAGAACGCGCGCTCAAAGGAGCGTCGCCGCCGCGGAAAGGACCCGCTCAAAGAGATTATGAAAGGCGGAAAGAAGCTCAAGATGCTCACCGTCGCCTCCCGCGACGACACCGCCAGCAGCGCCGCTACCTCCGCTGCGCCGTCCCCGCTACCCCAGTTCGGAGAGTCCACAGCATCTAGCTCCTCTCAGCGTTCTGCATCCGTGTCTACCTCGTCGCGCTCCGTCTCCTCGTCTACTGGCTCGAGTGCCGCTGCTGCGGCCCTGGGAATGACGGACATAAATGCCCGCGACAGCGAGGACGCTGACGCGACATCTGCTACCGGCGCTAGAAAACCCCGTGGGCGCCCTCACGCCGCACCTGCACAGCCGGCTCCCGACGCCGCCCGCCCTCAAGGCGAGCCAGCCCTCCGCGACATCTCCGAGAAGCCCGAGACGCCGACCATCTCCATCTCCTCCACCTCCACCTGTTCCGCATCGGCCTCTGCGTCTCCCTCCGACAATTCCTCCTCTGGCTCCACCGTCCTCCTCCAGCAGCCGTCCCAGCCACCATCATACTACGCTCCCGCACCGAACCCATGGGACTGGGACGGTCAGGGCCCATCTTCCAGCGAATCCGCATACCGGAAGCCCCCGCGCTTTCGCTCAAAGTCGCGCGGTTCCCCCATGCCCCCCGCAGCGGCCTCCTCTTCGTCATCCTCGTCCGGCACGACCTACTCCCCTCCGCAGCCGTCCTCCATCTCCTCTATCTCGTCCGACGACCTCACCTTCCCTACGCTCAACGCCGAGCCTCCACGGCCTGCCGCTGCGGGGAGCGGGACCCCGCGCCGGGTGCCCACGCCGCGGCGGGCCGGCACACCCAACTCGGGAGGCGGCACACCCCCACCGTCGCTCTCGACGCAGACGCAGCTCGCCTCACTACGCGGCGCGCTCGAGGCCGCTCGCATGCGTGAGGAGAAGGCACGTGCTGATCTCGAGCGCTACGCCAAGGACGTCGAGATGATGCGCTGGGAGAACAACACCTGGCGCCGACGCGAACTCGAGGTGCGTTCCTTTCCTTTCAATTTATAAAATGCACGACTGATTGGTTTTTTTTTTTTCGCGCACAGCTGCAAGCCCAGATCCACCACTTGATGCACCAGGTACAGGCGTACGCCGCGCTCTTCGCGTCCTCGATGCCGCCGCCGCCGCACGCACACCCACACATGCAAGGCCCCAACGGTAGCCCCGGGCCTGGGAGCCCCAGCGCGCAGTCGCCCGGCGTGTACGGTAGCGGCGCGCCCTCCCCCGGGTACGCCATTCCAGGCATGTTCTCGCCTCCGGGGATGCTTTCGCCGGTGGGTTCTGTCAATGGGCAGCAGCAACCGTACTTTGCGTACCCTGCGCCCATACCGGTCCCGATTCCGCCACCGCATCAGCAGCCGCCACAGCAGCAGCAAGCACAAGGGAGCTTGTTTTCGATGCTGTTCCCCGGCGCGGGTGGGGGTGGTGGGGCTGGGAATGGGAACGGGAGTGCGCGAGGCAGTGCTGGTGGAGGCTCTGGGGAGTCGAGCGTGGGCTCTGGCTCGGGCTCGCCGGACCTCGTCGGGTCGCCCGCGCCGGTGGACCGCGGGCGGCGGCGCACGCGCACGCAGACGGCGGAGGCGCGTCTTGGGATGGGCATGGGCATGGCAACTGCGGCGGGGTGGGACGGGGAGGTGGGCGACGGGTGGGTCGGCATTGAGGCTGGCGATGACGAACCGCACGACCACGAACACGACTTGTTGCATGAGCACGACCACGAGCACGAGGGGGACGACGAGTACGATGCGTCTGGGTCGGGATCGGGGTCGGGCTACGGCGCGTACGAGTACGAGGAGGAGGACGATGGGGGGTTCAGCGATGTGCTTGCGGACGCGATATTGAAGCGCCCCGAGAGCATTCGCGTGCGGTCGCGCCCCAAGGGGCAGCAGCGCGACAGGGACAGGCCGTCGCCGCCGACGGAGTTTACGTTCCCGTCTATTTCGGACTTTGGGAACGTCCATCATGGCGGCGCGTATAGGAGCGCGACGGTGCAACCCGAGGCTGAAGCTGAAGTCGAAGTCGCTGAACCCGAACCTGAACGTGAGCCCGAAATCGAAAGCGAAGCCGGGCCCGGGGAGGGTTTGAGTGAGCAGCCGATTGCAAACTCGAACGACGGCTCCGGCTCCGAACCAAGCGGGCACGAAAGCGAAAGCTAACGTCGCATGCATAATGTATACATCTCATTTTTGTCGCGTCTTTTTTCGCGCTACCCGCATCCCGCCCACTCCCTCACGCAAAATATTATATTCGCTATTATCACCCCACCCGCATTCTCTTCGAATTATATATTTGCGTTACCCTTTATATAAATACCATACCACACTTTTTTCTCTGCATTAGGTCCCTATGGACTGAAGTTACGGTACGGTTGTGTCGTACAAGTACATTTGCATTCATGCTACTAGTAGGAAGTAGGAAGTAAGAAGAAGTAATAAACGAACAAGATGTGCCCCTACTCATTGCTCAATCGTCGTCGATTATAATGCAACCGGGGCTCGGGGATGTCAAGTCCGGCGCGTCGTCGTCGTCAATGAGTTCGATGATCTCTGGGGCTGTGTGCGGCAGCATAAGCGGGAACGGCGGCTGGTCCATCGACGCGTCGGCGTGCAGGACGTAGTCCTCCTCGGCCTCGGGGTCGTCGACGCCATGGCTGTGTCCAAAAAATTCACGTTAAACGCGACATGCGCAAGTACATATGAGGAAGAACACGAACCTGATACGAAGATGCCCTCGCATCTGCAAGAACGAAAACCGCTGGCGGCACCGCGTGCATACGTACTCGGGCGCGTCGCGGCTGCGGTCCGTTTCGTACGTCTTTTCCTGCAGCGCCTCTGCCGCCTCCGCGTCCGTGTCGCTGAGCAGCCGCCATGCGAACGTCTCCCCCGACACGACGTGGTACATGTCGTGTAGGATCTGCAAACTTGCCTAATGAGCCAACTGTTTTTCGTCAACTGAATGGACCGGGACCCACCGCTTTACGCCACCGGAATACCGCGCGCCCCTTGACCTTGTGGGTACAGCGCCGGCACTCGAGCCAGGGATTCACGTCGTCCATTTCCTGCGCCGTCGTCAAGCCCACGTCCAGCCCGCAGCTGCGCACCACCGACTTTGCCGACACCTCCGCGTCGGGGTAGTATGTCACGCGCTTGCCGTCGTAGTTCCACGGCTCCGAGTCAAGGTTCACGCACAACAGCGCGACGTCGTCGTCCCGGTTGCGGTGACCGTGCTGCAGCTCGGACAGGCACGCGTGCGCGAGGATCCGCGGGTACGCGATCGGCTCGCGGCACTGCGCGCAGCGGAAGTAGGTCGTCGCCTTGCGGAGCGAGTCGCGGTCTGCGTTGCCTCCAGGGAGCAAAGCCAGCAGGCTCAAGGTCTTTGACTCGCGCCACTCCTCGAACAGCCGCGGAAGGTCGTCCACGACTTCCTGGAAGCTTTTCTCGGTCGTGTAGGCATCCATTGAGGGGTCCTCTAGCATGGCCTTGATATGTGGCATGACGCAGACATCCACAGCTCTTGGGTTGACCTCGTCTATTGGTCGCTCGTGGATGTACTCTTTGAGAATTGAAAGCAGCAGGCGCTGGCGTTTCCTGAGGAGCAACTTGCGTTTTCTGCGTTCCATTTTCTCTGTTACGCTTTGCATCAATTTCACAAGTTGCGGCCTCATATTGTCCCAAGCTAGAAGGCGTCCTGTCAGTGCTCGATGAGAACATCACTGGAAGACATACCGCGATCAGTGAGCAGGTCGTCAGACTTCATCGAGTTATGGTCCGACAACATCTCGGGTCGGGTATCGTTGATGAATTGAACTTCGTCAGCGTAGCCTAGGTCACTGAGGCGTTTGCATATTCTGGGACACAATGATGTGAAATCGGCCACAAAGATTGGAACCTGTACCCACGCATCTTTCCTTCTTGCTCGCGCTTCCTCACGCAGACGTTGCATTCTTGCTATTCGCTTTGGTCCCGCCATTTCAGCCTGGGATGCAGACTTGAGAAGGTTGAAATCAGGGTATAGTTCTTTCAAAAGATGGCTTTCTTGCTCACTGATTGTATTTGTTCGACCCACTTCCGTCTTTTATCACAGAATTCTTCCATTTTGACGGGGTCTCCTTTCCTGAGTTTGGCAAGCCGTTCGTGAATGTCTAAAGCTTCGTCGTAGCTGTAAACATATCCTTGATGACAGCTTTTTAGAAGATATCACAGCGCGCGTCCTACTACGCACGACTACCAGTTGGTATAATTGCTTTCGCATGGCGTAGCAATGTAACATTGTTTAACAGATTCTTGCAGACTTTGTTGCGGACTTTGTGAGCTTCATCAAAGCTACAGGACTAATTGAGCGGACTGTGTACAAATAGCCCTGAACAACGCACCGGCCCTCAATGCACTTTTGACAAAGACGCAACTGAAACGCCCATAGAATACTATGCTCGCCAGGACTGAAGCACGTCTAAACTAAGAGTTGCAGTAGCTCCAAGCCAAAGCTTTGGGAAAAACGTACGTGACAATGGGGCGAGAAAGCCAAATTCGCGTACTGGGGCTCGTTCATCCCTTCCGGCAAGCCAGGAAGGTCTGGGTCGTTTAGAAATGCGGATCTCCATATAGATATCGCAGAGCGACTCATGAGCACATTGCGGAGGTCCTTTGTTGTGCGAGCCAGACGTAACACGTCTGAAGGGTCCAGACGACTGAAGATCTGAAGTACGGTAACGACGGTGCGGGATAGAGTGTTAATACAGGTGCATACCTCGAATAGAACATCGAGCGGCATCTCGGGCAACATCTTGAGCTGGCCGCGTCGCACTGGCACCCGTTTCGCTGGGGCAGCGGCGGTGCTGGTGCTGGTAGACGCCTTCCCCTTGACGCGCTTCCTAGGCGATTCCGGGATGCAGAGAGCTAGTTTCTTGCCTCGAGGCATAATGGCTGTGAATGAGATGCGATAGGGGTGAGAGCAAGCAAGGGTGTCACCCCGTCACATCTCGTGTGTGTGACTAACGCGGTGTCCGGGCCGAGCTCAGCCGTCTTCGCTCTCCCCGTCTTCTTGCAACCTCTACGTTTCACGGGCCTTCTGCTTCGCCATGTTCAGAACACGATATAAATGCAATCGAGGTGTGAACAACTTTGCGAGGCGGTACTATCAATCGAGAACAAGGGCGTTCGAGAGGCACATCATGATATGATAAAGGAACAGCTTCTGGGAAATTACACGGGAGGTTGCGACTGTGCCTCTTGGTCTTTGGCGCGTCTTCAATACTTACATTCAAACAAAACAATTTATTTTGCATGCCTCAAATTCGCACCCTGTCTTCGGTCAAATCAAATGGCGCGCAACCCTACAATTGATGAGCACAACAGCCTACGAATAGGGGCTCGAGGCTCTCTCCCCGCTCCATGCCTTGCAATGACACTCCAGAAAAATCCCCTTCCAGGGTTCCCGAAGATCCCCCACTACTGCGCTTCACCTTTCGCACCAACTTCGTAACCCAAGCCAATAAATCTTCTACACTCTCGATTCAGACTGATTCCCGAGGTGTTCAAGTGCGTGCATGGTATTCAGCCCCCCGTAGATGCAGATACTTGAAGAAGAAAACCGACACTCTCGTCAACGAAAGAGGCCCACGAGACTCTCCTCGCCGTCATCGAATCGCGCACAGAAGCTCGGAAGACCCTGCCGTGGCTATTCTGTACATATCTTTTTTTTTTTTTGCGCAAAATAAATGGTCACGAGTCGAAAACAAAACAAAAAAACAGAATTATGGAGGACGGACTCGTTGTGATCTTTGGCGTTCCCATCTTGCGCCTATACCGTGTCGCCTTTTCGTTGTATGAGTTCCTAGAAATAGAATCTTGTACAATGACGTAACTATTTCCAGCCTTCCCGTTCACCACCGACTGGCTCTGCTTTTTCTGCCAAGTCCACGCTGAGCATGCTCGCGCTGCTGCGAGCACCTCCACGTCCTCACCTTGCAAAATGCATTCGCTATCCTCCTCAACGCGCCTTCGCGTCGACCCTAAAGCGATTTAATACAACTACTAGCAGCACCACTGGCAGCAAACCCAGCTTCCTCAAACGCACCGTCACCGCGGCGCGCTACACGGGCTACTTCTGCCTTTCTGCGACCGTCGGCGTCTTCGCCATCGGCGCGGGCTTCTTTATCCACGACGCCTTCACGTACAACGAAAAACACCTCGAGCGCGTGCCCGTGTCGCCGCTCGCGCTGCACCCCGAGACCGGAGGCCCGAAGGACCTCCCTGTCGTGCGCGTGCTCGTCGACGATGAGGATGACGAGGAGCACAAGAAGCTCGCGACAAGGCCGCGCCTCGTGATCATTGGCGGCGGGTGGGGGGTGCGTTGCGCGCAGCAGTTGAATGGTTCATTTGAATAATCGGGTTTGTATTGCAGGCGATTGCGACGCTGCAGGCGCTGTATCCGGGCGACTACCATGTCACAGTCGTGTCGTCCGAGACATTTACAACGTTCACGCCGCTGCTTCCGTGTATGTTGTCTTTCGTCATTCCTACATGCTTTATTTATTCTGTTCATCTTAGCCGCCGCCGTCGGCACCGTGCAGGCCAGTCGTTCTCCTCGTCCCCATTATTTTAACATTTTATTCACGCTCGTGTGCACACTGCAGGTCCGTTCCTTGATCGAGCCCATACGGAAAATCATTGCACGTCTGCGGGGCCACTTTGTGCAGGGCAAAGCCGTCGACGTCGTCATGTCCGAACGCCTGCTCGAGGTCGAGACCATCTCATCCGACGGCAAGAAGGCGAACCTGTATATTCCGTGCGTTTCTCTCAACGCGTTTTCGCGTCTTGTCTCTCTCTAATATATTGCCGCGCCACCAGGTACGACAAGCTCGTAATTGCCGTCGGCTCGACGTCAAGTACGCACGGCGTGCCAGGGCTGGAGCACTGCTTCCAGCTCAAGACGATCGCGGACGCGCAGAAGATTCGGAGACGGGTTATGGGTGCGTCCCGTTTCCTCTGGTCCTCTATGATCCATCTTCTGTACCCTTTCATTTTCTCTGTCTCTTCATTTCGCTGCATGATAATAAAACTGACATGTGATCGTGAAGACAACTTCGAGGCGGCGAGCCTGCCGACGACGACGCCTGAGGAGCGAAAGCGCCTGCTCAGCTTTGTCGTGTGTGGAGGAGGACCGACAGGTGAGTCACGCGTTCTTCTCTTCCTTGGTTTTTTTCCCAAAAATTAATGAGCGAACATAGGCGTCGAGACCGCGGCGGAAATCTACGACTTTTGCCAGGAGGACATTATGAACTACGTGTGTCCCCTTTCGTCTTCCTCCTCCCTCCCTCTCTATTTTCTTTATTCTAACTCGGCGGACAGTATCCGAAAATATGCCGCGAGGAGGTGTCGATTCACGTCATCCAGTCGAGGGAGCACATCCTTAATACGGTGCGCTCTGCGTTCCTTGTAACTCTGAAGGATAAATAAATTGATGAATGCCGCACAGTATTCGGAGGCGATATCGAACTACGCTGAGGTGGGTGTTTCTGTGCCCGTGGTGATATCCATCCTAATTCTGTAATCCCTTCAGAGCAAGTTCGAGCGCGACGGGGTCGATTTGGTTACCTCTGCCCGGTACGCCTTCCTTTCCAACCGTCCGTAATCGTATAAGAAACTAAAATCGCTGCGCAGAGTTGGCGCCATCACCCCCGAGCACGTCATCTACACGGTGAAGAACGCGGCGGGCGAGACGGAGCAGCACACGATACCGAGCAACTTTGTGCTCTGGTCGACGGGCATCGCGATGAACCCGTTTGCGGAAAGGGTGACGAGTTTACTGCCGAACCAGGTGCTTCTTTTTTTTCTCCGTGGGGTGAGGGGCATGCTAACCAAAACATAGGTGCACAAGAAAGCCATCGAGGTGGACGCGCACCTGCGCGTGCGGGGTGCGCCGCTCGGGACGGTGTACGCCGTGGGGGACTGTGCGACGGTGCGTGCGCGAAATGCTCGGTGGTAGGCGTAGATGTTGGCTGACGATGGCGTGGCGCAGATCGAGACGTCGTTGGTGAGCCACCTGCTGGAGCTCGTGCAAGAGGCGGACCGGGATGGGAATGGGATGATTGATTATAGCGAGTGGGAGATTATGGGTGCGCCTCCGTTTTGCGTCTTCAGTATGGTGGTGTAGCTGAGCTCACGACGTCTTGCAAGTCCCGCGCATCAAGCAACGCATCCCCATGGCTGCTGACCACCTGTGCGAGGTACGTGAACTCTCATACAATACATTACGATGTATACCGACCTGCGTTTGCTCGCAGGTCAAGCAACTGTTCGACCTGTACGACTCGGACGCGGACAACAGCCTCTCGCTCAACGAGCTCACTATGCTGCTCATAGAGATCGGGAGCAAGATCACATCACTGCCCGCCGTGCGTCCTCTTCTCTCCTTCCTCTCTCCCCTTGCACATACTAACGATCGCGGGTTTATTTTTGCCAGACGGCGCAGGTCGCCGCGCAGCAGGGCAAATACGTCGGACGCAAACTACACAAACTCGCACGGCAGCAGGGCGTGCTCGAGGCAAACGCGCTCGCGCCCGACGCAATTGGCGGGGACGAGGCCGTCGCGTCGCCGTTCAAGTACCTCCACCTCGGTAGCCTGGCGTACATCGGGAACGCCGCCGTGTTCGACCTGGGCGGGCACTCGTTCATGGGCGGGCTCATCGCGATGTACGCGTGGCGGAGCGTATACTGGAACGAGCAGGTGTCGCTCCGGACGCGCGCGCTGCTTATGATTGACTGGGTTATTCGGTGCGTTTTTCGCGTCTCCATTACGGTTTGATGATTAAATTTTAAACTTTGGATTTCGTAGCGGCGTCTGGGGCCGGGATCTGTCTAGGCTCTAGAGCGGAACGGCGGACTCTGCTTAAGTAGATGGCGGCGGCGTTTTTTTCCCCCCCTTTCCAGAAAATGCGGGCGCGGTTACGTGTACATGTAATCCTGGACGTGAATACATAGAGAACGGACGGACACGGTCGGCTTATACATATTCGTATTATTCTTGCCACTCGAAGGATCCGATGACCGCCGTCCGGCCGACGATGGAGCCCTGGTTGGGCGCGAGGATAGTCATTTTGCGATGCGGAATGTCGAGATTTGTTCTATGTGTTGTGTTAGTTCCGAGGAGGGAAATAATCGAGAGGGAAAAGAAACGGAAAGATACTCACACGATGATGAATCCCGATATGGGGAGGTCGAGGATCTCCTCGTCGTACCGCTCGGACTCGTCGCTGTTGACCGGGGGCGCAAGGACCGCGAGGACGGCGTTGAGTAGGCCCGAGCCGGGCTGCGCCGGGTCGATGGGCACGGCCTGCGTTTCCGAGACGGCACGCGCGGCGCCGATGGGCAGCGCAGACGAGGGGGCCATCGTTTCTGTCGACGGAGGGAGGCGAATTCAGCTCATGCGAATAGTTGAAAAAGCAGGAAAGACTAACCCGCGCCGATCCGAAAAATTGACAGGTCGTCAAAGTTGATTACGGTCGAGGACGGCGAGAGGACGAGGTCGGAGAGGGTTTCGCCTCCGAGGGAGGCGGAGGAGATGCCGGGCGGGGGAGGGATGACCTGCCCGTACATGTACGTGTGCAGCTGGTAGTTGTGCACGCGCTCGCGGTACATGTGGTCCAGCTCGACGACCTACGGAGGCAAGAATAAATAAGGTGGGGAGACAGAGGTCCCGCCGACAACGCACACCACCGGATTTCGGGATTTTCACGACGGTGAGCTTACTCGCGTACGTGCGCTGCATCTCCACGTTGAGCTTTTCGTGTCCCACGACAAGGATGACATTGACTTGATACATGGGCGTAAATATGTGGCTCTGCGAGGTACGATGATGGGGCGAGACTTGGACGGACTTTTGTATGCGTCGATGCATGCCTTGATCAGCCTTTGGCGGTCATCGTTGTTACCGGAGCCAGATGCAAAGCTAGAGGGTGTATCCACGATCAAACCCGCCGTCCGGCCTGTGGTACCAACATATAAAATTCCGCAATTTTTTTTTTGAGGCAGCAAAAAATAGCTCACCCATAAGATCGACCTGATATTTATCGTTGATATTTTCGCCGATATTCCGGATGATTCGTTCCATCAATAGTGGGTTTCTTTTCGATTCTGCATGGCCATACCAATATGCGAGCGGTAGCAGGGCATTGGAGGATAAAGCGGTGGGGGCGGATGTTGCGGCAGCTCCGAGAGGGCTCCCTGGAGAGCACGTAGGAAGCGGACTATGTACAGGCGCAACAGACAGGGCTCCTGGTGCAGCCCATCCACCCTGAAACATCGGTCAATCCACATAGAGGATCAAAAATATAAATAAAAAGGTCACTTCGGCAGGGTCGGTATTAATGAGGAGAGGGGACCACCCTTGGCCCGCTCGGACTGCATAATTTATAAGCAGTTTACAGATGGTTGTTTTACCTGAATTTTCAGGGCCGAGAACCAGTACTCTTGGAGGATCTTTCGGTTTTTCACGCTCATATTCGGGAATTGGCGAACCCCGCAGATCCCTCAGTGCCCGGACGCGCATTTGCTCAAACGCGATGTGGAGATTGGCGTACGCCGCCATGGGGGTCTCTTCTGAAACATATTCAGTCGACGGATGGCCCGTGACGTGCTTTCGGCGGCGGTAAGAAAACAAGAGGGCGGCTGCTGTGGAGCAGACTTATCTCGATTACGCAGCCCCGCCAGGTGAATATCGCTGCTTTGCATTCTGAACCAAAGAGGTATGGTTTGTTCGCCGCCAGCTCAGCACCGAAGACTTCGGCATGTCCACGAATAAGCTACTCTGGACTTGTCATGCCGACAGTGAGACGTGGAGAGATTCAAAACGGACCTTTATTGCAAGAGATGTGCCTGGATCGAGTTCAAACCTGTACTCTGTCTCGGGGTCAAGGGTCCACTCTTTGCTCTTAATGGGTGCCCCCTCGGACGCCATTAGAGAAGGAATTCAATGACAGTATGGCGCACAACCCTCAGGCGACAAGGCAGAGGCTCAAACCCACTCAAACCGATTGGTTCTGGAAATTCAGGTCGACAAGCAGAAATTGTGTGACGTGACATTCCGCGTAACGCTTACTCTTTTCGGACGCGACGGACGCGGTCCTTATGCGGCGAGGAAATTGGCGACCGGAATGCCGCCGAGACGCCTCTATATCTTCGCGCGCTGTCTGATGCTCTCCAAACCGACCCCAAGCTCTCCTTCCCTCGCGCTGTCCGCGGTGGGAAAGATTC
Source organism: Mycena capillaripes (assembly GCA_029204075.1). Lineage (NCBI taxonomy): Eukaryota > Fungi > Basidiomycota > Agaricomycetes > Agaricales > Mycenaceae > Mycena > Mycena capillaripes. The sequence continues at coordinate 380,016 of JARHKZ010000051.1, forward strand.
TCAGACTCCGACCTCCGCGGTTGTGCAATAATCGACATCAACGGGACGAAGGACGAGAAGTGTACACGGCTACTTAAGCACCTTACGAAGCCGATTCAGATACGCAAATCCTAATCAGATTTATTCATCTTACGGCACAGCGACCTTATATATCGCGCGCCGGCCTATCACTTTTGCTTTGCTTCGCCCACCCGAGTCTCAGCCCACCCATGGATTCCAGCAGCGAACACTCTGAAAAACGCCCTCATCCCGGCTCGGTGGCAGTCAAGGCGACAGATGTCGATGTTGCCGCCCAGCTCGCGAATTCTAACGTGAAATTGGATCCCGAAGTGGCTGCTAAACTCAGGTTCGTTCAGTCCTCGCTTGCAAGAGTGCCAAATAATGTTCTCCTAGGCGAAAGATTGACTGGTATCTCATGCCTCTCATGTGCAGTGAGTTTTTCTGTCTGCTCGTCGCTTTTCTACGTTCTGAGTTTCGGATGGCAGTCATGTATTTGTACGCGTTTAAAATTTCTCTTCAACGTCGAGCCGATCTTACAATGCCATCCAGGATGACTTTCGCGGACAAGACAACGTTGGGACAGGCTGCGGTTTTGGGTTTACAGTAAGGCGAATACCCCTTTTCGCGTACAACAAACTGACGGTCCGCAAATCAGGCAGGGCGCACATCTGAATCAGAACCAATTCAACTGGCTTGGTTCTATATTTTATTTCAGCTACCTGCTCTTCGAGGTCTGCATCTTTACGTCCCCCGCTCCAACTCTATTCTTTGAGCTCAACTTCTCCTACAGTACCCGCAAAACCTCGTACGACCTTTGCGTTTACCACCCTATCCACCCTGATCATTACGCGCAGGCACTCCAACGCTTCCCAGTGGGCAAATGGATGGCTATTAATATTTTCGTCTGGGCAATAGCGCTCATGTCTCATGCGGCATGCAAGTCTTTTGGCGCGCTGTTTGCGGTCCGCTTTATTCTGGGGCTCTGCGAAGGTACGGCGTGAATCTTTTTCTCATGTGCAGCATTGTCTGATGTGCGAGCAAGGTGCCATAACTCCTGGCTTCATGATTGTATGCCGCCGCCCATGCGCTGGCGACCCCGTTTTCTAATAATACCTAGGTCACGTCGATGTTCTATACACGAGAGGAGCAGGTATAGTTAGTCCTATGACTTTTTCTTTATCTGATCGCCATTGAATAGAACAAACGCGTTGGTTACTGGTGTATGCATGCCATCATGTCTTCCGCGGATCTACTAACTTTGTTTTCAAGTCCTGATGAACGGCTTTGCCGTCATCTTCCTAGGTTTTGTCGCCTTCGGGGTGCTTCATACTACAGTAGGCTTCATGTGAACCGCCCTTGATTGAAAGCTTAACAAACTCCAGACGCCAAATTTCATGCCCTGGCAATGGTGCTGCGTCTAGGCCCCTCGAATTCTCTTCCTTCACTGATCCGGCGCGCACAGGCTAATGATTATTACTGGAATTATCACGCTTGTGACGTCCGTCTTATTCTGGTAAGTTCAGTCATCTTGCCGATCACTTCCGCTCAAGTTTCTGCAGGTTCTTCTTCCCCGATTCGCCGACGACAGCCCGCTTCCTCACCGTGGAGGAGCGGATCCTTGCTGTAGAACGTATTAAAGTCAATCAAGCGGGTATCGAAAACAAGCATTGGAAGCGTTTCCAGTGAGTATCATCGTACCCGATGCTAGCTCAAGTCTTGATAAGTAATCTTTTAGATTTATCTCTGCCATCAAGGACCCGAAGATCTGGCTATTGGCTCTCTTTGCCGCACTTTCGTTCGTGCATTCTTTCCTTCAGCTATATTTACTTGAATCTATTCCAGTAACATCACCAACTCGGTACGAGCTCAGCGGTTCAAATATAACTCGAGGCGTTAATCGGTATCACACACAGCTGATCGTGCAGAGACAACTCATTGTCAAGCAATTCGGTTTCAATCCTATTCAAACCACACTCCTCGGATGCGTGGATGGCGTTGTAGAGAGTAAGTTCTCATGATTCTCACGAACATCGACTAAGTTTGAGCTAGTCGTAACAATTTGGGGCGGCGTCACCCTCGCTGGCTTCAAGCCGATCGGCCGCGCGTACGCTGGGGTGATAATGTTTATTCCGGCCATACTTGGTGCTTCAATTTTTTTTGCAACCTCTCTTTCAATTTAATTAACCTCGAAACAGGTTCCATCTTGGTCAACACACTGCCTAGTTCAAACAAAGTTGGGCTGCTCTTTTCGTATTGGTTAACCAGTGCGCTTTTTTTGCTCTCGATGACCTTCGGCTCACGATGTAACCTTAGTTTTCGCCATCACGCCGTTCGCCATCTCGCTCGGCTGGCTTAGCTCGCTGACCGCTGGTCATACGAGACGTACGTTCCAGCGTCTTTATCGCGACGCTAAATTAACGTTTCCCAGGTACGACCGCAAATGCAATCATCCTGGTCGCGTACGGTCTAGGTAATGCAGTGGGGCCCTTCATGTGGAAGAAGCAGTACCAGCCCAGGTTCGTATCTCCCGCGAGTAATTATCTGCCTCTATCTAAGCTTTCATGGCCAGAAACCATATCCCTTGGGCGATCATAACGGCATGCTCCGTCGCGTCTGCCCTTCTGCTTCTCATCATCCGCTACGTATACGCCGCCGAGAACAAGCGCCGTGAAACGAGCACCGACAAGGACAGCTATGATGAGTACTACATTACAGAGGTTCAGGCAGACGGCACCACAATAGACAAAAAGGTCGACAGGGTAAATTGCTGTTTATCTGTCTGTGGCTTCTAAGCTCTGACCGCGTCACCAGGAATTCCTCGACCTCACCGACGTTGAAAACAAAGAGTTCCGCTACGTGCTGTAGATTGGGGCCCACAAGATTACCATATGCAGTCATCCCACGTGCTGCGCGAGGAGAAAGGGCGGACGAAGGGACGGCCTCTTGCAATTGGCAAGAGTTTCTTTTTGATTGATACATACACTAGTCACCGTATATGCCAATAATTAAAAGGACTATTCATCGCCGATCTTGAGTCTCACGGCCAGGGGGGCATCCTAATGGTGATGTCTGGGTGTGGTACCGGGTCAAAAGACTTCTTCGCATGGCTAAGATTTTGGTCAGGTTAGTCTGCAGAAAAGCAAAGGGAACGCACGTCGAAATCATATGATCCCGCATTTGCAATGGAGTGAAAGTGGTGTAGGTGTTGCATTTCGGGCAAAGCAAACTTGGCGGAGCGCGCTTCTTCCCTTTTGCTTCCCGCTCCTTGGCAGTAATAACTTCGGCCGGATCGAGAAGTTTCCACGACGTAGCCTTCAAGGTCTCGCCATAGTGGTCTTCCAACTCATGAAGAAGCTGTAGGATGTTTTTAATCGGTGCTACGATCCTGAAACTTCAAGGGGAAAATTACCGCTATTCTCCACTTCATCACCAGCCTTCCTTGGCTCGGATGAACGCATCGCACGCACTCAAACCGCGAATCGAGTTCATCCATCGCAGCGGAGGTCAAGGTTTTCGGATCTTGACCGCACATCTTTATGAGCATGGTCGTAATATTCGATGCCTCAGTGTCAAATACAATGCCTTTTTGGCCGTGAATCCAGGGTGCTGAGCGAAAAGCCTGCAGCAGGACATCATCCTCGTTGTTGTCCGTGTTGGCCTGACTGCCCAATTTATTCAAACAGGCATGACTGAGTATTCTCGGATAAGAAATCGGCTCCCGGCATGAGTGGCAACGGAAGAAGGTGGTGCAAAGATCCAAAGGACGCGTGTCCAGTGTTTTGTTACCGTGCCTTTTCGAAGCCGAGGGCAGCAATGGGAGTAAAAGTTTAATGTTAGATTGACGCCATTGCTCTGCTTGTTCCGGCAAAAGAGGGAGGAGGTCCGCAAAGTCGTCCTTGGTGATTTCAGTGTCAGAAGGACGTTCCAAGATGGCACGATATTCAGGCATGACACAGATGTCCGGGATCGAAAGTCGAACTTCGGATATTGGGAGGGCGTTCAGGTCTTTTATAACATTCGAAGCCAGAGTATAAATCCGAGTACGCAGGACGTCAATCCGGTAACGCTCCAGGCGTAGTCTTTTGACCTCTGTAAGATACGCCACAAGCTCGGGTTCAATTTTGGCCCAAACTACCCAAATGTCAAGGAGGATAGTACGGATTATGAATTACTCACTCCGCTCAGTGAGCTCCTTGTTTTGCCTGACCACTGGTAGAGCCAGAAAACTGTGTTTAGTCTTCCAGTCAGAAAGCTCCGTGCTCCAGCCGAGCGTGTTCAGCTTAGCCAAAATCCTTTGAGGGGATCATCGATGTTTGTGCATCGGGCAATAAAACCATGAAACGCACGCATCTTGTCGGCTCTTGCCTGCATCCTTAAGCTGGCGGCGACGGTTGTGCTTTTGCATGTATGCCCAATTTTGACACAACGTAGCATGCTGCGTGCATCACGGCCTTAGGTTGGCAATAACAGTTTCTCAAATGGACCAACCTGAATTTTCTTTCTATCGATCGCACGGCATTCATTAACAAAGTCCTGGTAGTCCGACTTTGTTTCGGCAAGATCAACCAGCCGTTTTTGAATGATATGGATGTCGCTAGTGACACAAACATACATAGCTGCTGTATAACGAGTTGTCAGAGGACACAGATAGAAGTGAGAAATTGATGATGCCTTCGCGTGAACGCGGAGAGTACCATGACTTTGAACATAGGTTTTTTGCCGTTTCAAAAGTATTCGAGGCAGAGGAAGAAGCGCGGCCAACTGAAGTGAAGCTGAAGTGAACGTTAGAGGCTGCATGACATAACTTGAGGGGGCGATATACTTCTTTGTCAGAACACAAGGTTTGCAGGTTCGCACACGGCACTCCCAGAAGGCTATCGTTGGAGAATTGCCACAGAACTGGAAATTGCATGGTCAACGCGAATCAAGCATGAATTGACTGGGGCCAATTACGAAGCAGTGTTTGCCCCATAGCAAATTTGCGTATTGTGGTTCGTTCAAGTCGTCCGGGCAGCGTGGCGGGGCAGAAGTCCTTATGTTTAAAAAAGCCTGCTTCCAAATGAAGGCGGCTGATTTCCTGAGAAGTATGTCGCGCAACGCTTTGGAGGACATTGAAAGATGCAATATGTCGGCGGGTAAGAGTTGACCAAAAATCTCGAATAGGATGTCGAGGGGCATCTCCGTTATGAAGCGCAGTTTCCCTCGACTCTTCTGCGGTTTACTTTCTCTAAGAAATGAGTCAAGTTCATAGTGCTGCAGTTGCAGTAGATCTCATTCCGCACCTGGTTCCATCCAATTCAGGTTCAACAGCTTTCTTCGTTCTTTTCCTCGGGACAGAATTTTCTGTGCTAGGCACTGTAGGAGAGTCGCGATTCGCTCCAATTTTGTGTCCGAGTCGAGCAGAACGGCGCGACATGGTGGTGCGGATAGGAGCGTGTGACAAAAGATCACAGGCGTGTCACTCTCATCTGATCCGCTATCGCATAAGTTTTCATCGAGTCATTTCCAAGCTAATTTCGCCCGTGCTTTCTGGCTTGGAGGTCATTACAACATCCGCTCCCGCAAATTTTACCTATTTGAAGTCTCTGGGGGCCACCGCAGTCGTTGACCGCTCAGCTCCGGACGCCGCTGCACAGATCTTGTCGGCCGCTGGTGGCCCAGTGAAATTATTAAATACGTGGTTGACTCGATCTCTTTATCGCCTACTCGGCTCCTCAGCATTCAAGTTTTACAACCCCAGGGCAAACTGGTCTTGGTGTTACCTCTTCATCCTTCCACGAAGGCGGCGGCCGATGCTAAGAATATCACTTTGCTGGGGACGTACGGCCCGCCGATTTTTATTTTAGGTGAGTTGTGAGCCCTTTCGACGCCGATCGTTAATCATTTTTGTAGTGAATTCGTTCGAAGGCTACTTGGAGCGCGGTATTGTCAAGCTCAACCGGCCTATAGTCATTTCGGGGGGTTGCGTGCCTGGGAGAGGGCTTCGACCTTCACCGACAAGGCAAAGTGAGCGGTAACAAGATCGTCATACGGCCACAGGTGACAAATTGAACGCTACCGTTTACTCTCCACATGAAACTACATGTCGTCCTCAAATCCCAAAGAACTCAATAATATCAGAAACTTCCCTCTTCGGTTGTTTTGCAGAAAATTGTGCAACCTTCTCCAAATCTGGGTAACCCATGGTTATCGCCAATGCGACAACTTCGCTGTCACCAATCGGCAAATGCTTCCTCAGAATCAACTGGTATTTAGCGGGCGCTTCCTGTAAACAATGTCATTCAGTGCCGGCCGTCAGGACGTGGTGATTGGCGTGGGATGCCGATTTCTCCCGGCAGGGCGCCGACGCAAGCCAGCACGTGGCGAACCTCGGCACAATGTGCCGAAGCAACGTTGACTTACCTGGGAAATTGTCTCAAGTCCGCGAGCGCGGGCAGCGATGGTGATGCTTTGCAGAAAGTAACTGAAAGTCGCATTTGTGGTCGCCGGCTTCAACACACAGAAATTAAACACACCCGACATCAAGCCAAGAACCTGCAATGGATGAGACTCAGTCAACAAAGATTAAACTGCTGATCACCTTGAGTGAGCCCGTTATTGATTGTAAAAATGAAAGCGACGGGCGCGTTGAAAAAATCGCTAGGAAGGTCACCAAGTGTACGGGAAACCAATTCAGTTGGTACTCACAAATTTCTCGTAGATACCCGAGCCCGAGCTTTCAGATCACTGTGGTCGACGTGCAACGGTGCATAAAAGTGCTTTCCAAATTCAAACCGGCGTCGTGCGTATTCTGCAGGAATTGGGCCCGCAGGGTAGTAATGGTACTGTGCCGAGTATGCCTCTGGGCTCTCCGTGTGCGCTTGGACTAATTCGCGGGAGATCGCCTCCTTTACCTCCCCTGATAACGGTCAACCATCTTACCCTGCTCCAAAAAAAATTGAAAGCCACCTGCGATGCAATATACCTTCTCCCATGGTCTATGATATGGACGTGAGGGATTGACAGGCCGATTTATTGCAACCGGAACGCACTGCATATTATTCCCTGAAGGTGAGCACCGGGCGGCGTCAATGATTTCTTCGATGATTTTCTTCTCGACAGGTTTCGGGAGATAGTAACGGCAGGAAAACCGATTCTTCATGAGGGAGTCGCTAATCTCTATAGCGTCAGCGTGTCTTTCCTGCGCCGCGGAATCGACATTGGTTATAAGTTTTTCTGAAACATAGCAATGAATTTGGAATGTTGGTCGATGTAATGAATCTCACCAGGTACACTGTAATCAGGATCAGGGTGGCCGACTGGATATGCTGCAGTGAAGACACTCATAGTAGTTGGATACGCTGGGGATCAAACTGAGGGGAGTTCGATTGTGAGCGAACCCTTAAATACAATCAGAGGAGACCTGGGAACCGACGGATACTATGCGGCGCAGTTGAGACTGCCATACATGGCAAGAGGTCCTGTGCCTTCCAGGAGAAGCAGCAGGCGACGGTGTTATGGCCGGAATAATTCCACAACGTCGAATGAAAAGCTGGGCCGGTATTTTTTGTGAGAGCCGTTAGGTGTTAAGCTGAGCATGGGGCTGATTCGCAACATGATTATCTTAGGCCTAGCCCACCGTCTGTCAAAGAAGCACCAAGAGAGCCACTAATCTCGTCCATGCTCGGGAGAGAATCACGTTAGCAAAAATGTGGCATTTGCAAGGTCGGCGTACCCCGGCCGTGTTGACTTTATCCGGTGGCTGTGTATCATGTGACCGTGATTGAACGCGAGACGCGTCAAGCGAGTAGGGGCGAAGTAATTTACGTCCACTTACGTCTTTTGTCCTTCAACGTGGCTCAGGGCTGCGTGCGGAGCTTGGGAGGATGGGGTTGCCGGGTGGATGTCTTTCAGTGCCCTTGTTCTCTTACATCGATGGCGCTGCGACTCCTCAATCCTTCCCTGGCTGGTGCGCGGCACAGGTTTTTTACGAGGTATCCTGCACACGGACTTCTTGGATTTGTCGCTCACCGTGATGCAGACCTGCCTCTTTGAAGTCTCTCGCTCTTGGCGGCGCGTCCCACGAGCCGTATGGCATGCACTCTCATCGCTGCCGCCATTCGACTTACTCTGATTCAGGAACAGCCCTTCACTTCCATTGGACAGTGCGTGCTGCGTAGAATGTCGTCGGTCGGGATGCTAACGCCTTGAATCATGACAGCCGACGACATAATCGACCATATCGGGCCAACCGGTGTTTCTAAGGAGCACTACCCCGAGGGTTGGGAGTATGGACACCACCCCGACGACTATAAGATGCTGCCAGCCCATTTGAAGCCTGAATTCTTTTTCAATCCGCGTCCCGAGCAGTTCCCGCTGTTCCATAGAATCAGTTTCAAAATCGGAGACGACAAATTCCTACCAATGTCGTTCGTCGTTCACTCCGGTGCTCCCGCATCGCTGTACCTGAGCGACAAGTATGTGGTTCAATACCTTTACTGCTCCCAGATTCCTTTGCTCATCCATCCTTAGGGCATTTTGCCTCCTGCAAAAACACAAGCGCATAGAAACAGGTTTCCGGATGCGTTTTCAGAACGGCCTCACTGTTGGGATGACAGACACGCCGCGCGACCGTCAACCGTTTAACATCATAGGAATGGGCCTCATTGCGGAATTTGGTCTGCAAGCGGGCCCGACTGCATTCTGGAAAAACGGGCTGGAATACTGGTAACCTGTTGTCGACGAACCCGTTTCATATCGAATGTACTTGTAATACCCTACCCATCTCAATGTGTTCGGAGTTGCGATACAGTATATCCACTCGGTCTTGACTGTTCACTTCTACATTGCGGGGCTGCACTAGATCACATTATAAGTACAGTGTCGTCTAAGGAAACAGTTAATTATCGAGTGGATCACTATATCACCCTCGCAGGGCCCTCCCTTCGTCCATATATTTGAGCCAACAGCCCCAAAACACCGCCATCCTCCAATCCATCTTCTTCCTCTGGCTCCACTTCCACGCGAGCCTGTCTGCCGCCATCCACATACGACTCCCCAAGGCCATCGGCAGATATATCTTCTTCCATGATATTGTCTCCGTGTCCTTGCGTCGCCGTTGTACGAGCAACGTGCACACTCCCTTGGGAGTCGCCGAGAACAGCGGTTTGCGCCATGGACAGGCCACCGAATATAGAAGACGATGACGGGCCAGCGATCGCCGACATCCCCAAGACACTGCCTGCGGGCCCACGCCGACGCGTAGCAGCGTGCTGGCTTTGTTTGAGAGCACGGTCGTACTCCTGAGCGCGCTCACCCAAGCCATCGGGCAAACGCACAGATTGGGCAAGTTCTGGTGGAACTCCCGCCCCTGCCCGGCGCCGCAGTATCGAGTTCGGGTGATTGGGGTGATGTGAAGCGCTGAAATCAGCCATGCGGCTGAGATACAGCGATCCCGAGGGGTCCGTCGGGTTCCAATCCGGATTCGCCGCCTAAAGAAATGCATCAGCGCGAAGGAAGTGCCTGTCAATAAGCCAATCACCTTGAAATTCAGGAAACTCTTCTCCATTTTCCCTTCATTCGAGATCATGCGTTTGTCGTGAATTTGTGCCGGAGCTCCAAACTATAAAGCGTCTACAACAAGGCAGGAGGGAATATCATAGAACCCACCTTAACGTTCCCATGCCTCTCAAAGTTAAACTCCGCAAAGCTGCAGACATACCCACGCCCGTCGACATGCACCGTGAATTCACGGAAGAAATCGATGATGGCTGGTGCACAGTCCGGCAGCGAGAACCATAGGACAAAGGGAGTTAGAACGACCGATATTAACTCTTCCACGAAGATCAGAATCTTCATAGCAAACAGTTGTCCGAATTCTGTGTGAATCTAGTCCGGATAAGTCAAACCACTGCGTGAATCAAAACGACGGCGTACCCTTTTACTATGTAATTGACCCTTCCATTCGTCGGGCATGTAGTGGGTGAACGTGATAACCTCCGTCATCAACAGCTCGGGATCGAAGACACGGTTCTCCTCAGGTATCATGCCCCTCGCCACGGCCAGGACGGAAGTAAAGACCCCGAGGTAGAAAAGGACTGTGCGGTGCGGCGTGATTTCAAAGTGAACAAAAATGTCCGGGTCCAATACTGTCGCTATAAACAAAACGGCAGCAAAAGAGCCAGACACAAAGGCTACGAAACTGGAAAACATTATCAGCAAGATCAAGGTCGGAAGGATATATACCAACCGCATGATCAGGGCCAGATTTTCGTTGGGAAATTGACCGATGTACATGTTCGCGAAAGGGTGGCTCTCGTCGAGTCTACGAGTGAACAGATGCGGTAGTTCGTTGAACTCCCTGAACTTCCACTGAGCATACGAGGTGTATCGTCGGCCACCTATTGTCGAGGGATCTTTGTGGTATTCCTGACAAGAGCGACGATTCATACGCATTGCAGGAAAGAACTGAGGACAACGGACCTCAAAGTATCGGAAGAATGAATACATCAGTAGATAGAGAACGATGAAAGGCGCAAACACCGCATTCAACATTCCCATGAATATGAAGCGCCGTTTTAACCTGAGAAATGACTAAGTTAAACTCGATCCGTCAAGATCGTCATGCATACCCCTCAATGAGCACTGGCCGATTTTTGGACTTGAGAAATACTTTTCTGACCTTCCCATGTTGATCAAAGAGATATTCCATGAGGCAAAACCGAAGATTCCACTCCAGCGCTCGAGTTAGCATTGTACCCTTCCCTTCTTCTTCAACGATAAATCGCTTGAGGATGTTTGGTAGAGGTACGCGCAAATCCAGCAGATCTTTGTTAAATAAGGCAATCAAGTAGTTCTCCTGCCGTAGAATTCGGTTAGCGATGTCATGGGCGTCTAATTTAGCTGTTGTCGTGTCGTTCGTCTTCGTGGCGTTACTTGAAAGCGCAGTGAGAGGATTATCTTCCCGAATCGAACCGATTCTTCGAACAATTTCTGGCCATGAAATTGTTTGAATATCAGCCTGATATTGACATATTCAGTCGAGAGGCTCTGAGAACGATTGAGTGCTTACATCAGGAATTTTCAACAAATGCGTGAAGAAGTTGTACATGTCGACGAGCCGAAAAATGCTAAGGACAAACGAGACAATTTGCCACACATAAAACGCTATGAAGAGGATGAAGAAGAGGAGGGTGAACCCCGAAAAACTAAACGACGACATGAGCGTCGGTCAACGAACGTTATGACAAAACTGACCGCGATACGCATCGACTGACGACGACGTCCGACAACTTCATAGATGTCTCATGCTGTATCCGGGAATAGTCGACGCATCCAAGTAAAAACGTTGAAAATCCGATGACGAAGCCGACTGTGCTGTGGCGAAGTAAGCATTCGGAGCAGCCGGGATCGAAACCGGAGAGAGGAAGGGACGTCACCGACAGAAGATTAAGGCCCCGCGACAACGCAATGCTGTATATGCCCTTCCCCTCATAATAATAATACACCTCCTGTAGGAATGCGTCCAAGTTGTATACATTGACCCAATTCCATAACGCTCGTTCGTAAGCGTCCAGGCCACGCATTTGTTTGGCGGGTCTTTCATGGCCATTGGAGGACGTTCGGCTCTCGGGGCGGTCGGCGTGGGTGTTCCCAGTTGAACTGAATCCTGGCCGCGGTGACGTTGGTGAGCGCGGGGAGGTCGCGTGAGTGGGCAAAACTGGCGGTAGCTTCCTGCCGGAAACCGAATGCAGTGGCTGAGACCGACCTCCACTCGAATCCGACTGGGATTTGGATTTCCCTTTCTTCGAGGATTTCTTTGACGTTGCCTCGATCATAAAGCTCTGCGGAACCTCGTCATCCGAAGACCCCCGTTCATGTAGAACATCCTCTTGCTGGATGTTTGGGTGCAGTACTTGTGGAGAAGCATCCCATGAGACACGGTGCTGATGTGTCCGTGACTTGTTCAACGGGATGTCCTCAGCTGTGCTCTGAAAGATTGTACTCCGACTGCGGCCCGCTTCCGCGTTGTTCTCCTCCTCAGCACTACTTCTAGATTCGTCTTCTTCCTCCACAAGAGACTGATTGGCCTGGGTGTAACCCTGGTACTGTCTCGCCATGGGGTTAAGCATGTTGAGAAACGGTCGGGAGCTTGAAATTGAAGCTCCGCCAGGAGGATAGAAGGACTGGGACGCTTGAATGGACCTGGACCCGGACTGTGAGCGACGGGGGGAGCGACTGGACGACATGATGGTAGGTCGTAAGTCGAAGAGAGCCACGCCTCAGCCTTTGCATACGCAACTGGCGTCGTGCAAACCCAAACGGGGTAGCGTGACAGCCTGTCACCGATCTGTCTCAGCACGCGACGCGTCAAGAAACTCTTTCTCGCTCTACTTTGTACAGCTCCCTCTTAAATATTTGGTACGCCGCCCGACCCAGTATAAACCTCAGGTGCTTTCGGGGACAACTGCCGTGCATTCGATCTCAAAGCTGCTCCATCGTTAATCGGCGACTCTTCAATTGTGCCGGAAAACATACCTAGCTCCAAGAGGAAGTGCTGCAACTGCTACACAGGTGCGCGCCGGCATGTTATCCTTGTCAAAAAACTAACGTGGGTCAGCTATATTCGCGGTCATTCGTCAGCACCAACTTCGGAATACACTTCGTTCATCTTTGCAAATTCTTGCATATTTGTGAGGTATATATTCGCCTATATCGATATTGTATGAGACGTTCGGGACGCGTCCTGAACTAAAATCTACCTTGACGATATGCTCAAGTCCAGAGCCGGCTGCTTGGAGTACAACAGACAAATTCTCCAGAGCGCGCCGCTCGTGATTCTCTAAGTTGACGCTTTGTGGACGAGTTCCGTACTCACAGTCTGCGCCTGAACACCACCTTCGACGACGACAAAGTCATTCGTACATCCTATGTTTCCTGAGCAATACACGATGCCCTTTGCGACCGTAGCCTGTGCTTCATCAAACGTTAATAGATGAGCAGACCTGCCAAGGTGAGTCCTACAGAACACAGGCATGGGAGGAATGGCATCTGGCGTGAAAACAATTTTCTTCGACATCGCGGTGTATTGAAGTTGAGATTCAGAACAAGTTCAAGGTAAAGACTTGATTGAGCAGCGGCTTGGCCGGACCGATCGTCGTGAGAAATTATATTTAAACTCCGACGCTGACGTTCCTTCTTGACTTCGTCTTTCTACCTCCACCGCTCTGCGGCTCTGCAATGGTGAGTCGTGACTCTTCTTTCAACGCACTCCTGTGCGCTATCGGATGATAACTCAGTTCTGCTTCCGAACGAGAGAAATCAACCTCTTGTGGACACCATTTATACCAAACAACTCTCTGATTTTTTTCTTCTTCTCACCTCCTCGCATGAGCAATACTAACATATTCTAACCTCAGAAATGAAACTATCCGTGTTCTCTTGCTGGATGTGATATAGTCTAGATCTGTGAGTACCCTTTCCGACGATCTCTCGCAGATGAAAACAAGTTCATCCATTCGTTGAGTTTTCATCCGTACCTAGCCTCTGGATCCCTTCCATTTCAATAGGGGGCGTGTGTGTTGGCCTCGTTCTGAGGTCGACGTGCCGGTCCAGAGACTATGCCATATAGTTGAGAGCCATGAAAATCACGGCTTCTCTGATCCCTTCTCAACGCATTCTCGTCCCCAACGCTGACATTTTTTAGGGTTTTCAACATCGTCTGGAGGGTTCCGCGGTATCCGCCGGGTTGATCATCGGCGTTGAAGCCATTTCTGCCTCGTTACTTATATCCTCTTCGGCCGTCTAGCCATGTACAATTACTGGGTAGCTACTTACATAGTTTGGGTACAATATACGATGAAGAACCTATAATACATTTGTATCGTAAACGGAGGAAGTCCTCCCCAAGAAATCGAACGGAGTGGTACATAGCGGTCATCGCGTGTTGACAACAGCAGCGGCCGCACGAGTGCCTGTTGGTGGTGTGTAAGGTGTGCGCTTCTCTTGTTGCTTTATTTCCTGCTTGATCTCCTTGGCGCGAGTTCCACGGAGAGGGAACAGCTCCGCGCTCGATGCCGAGCCTCCTCGAGAAACGGGGCTACGGCCTGCTGTGCTTTGGCTGTATAATGGGTTTCGAAGGTCAATTGACGGGGCCTGAACCGAGCCTCGACGAGGGGGCGCTATGAAGACGTCAGGCGGGGAGTTCTGCGCAAAGCGAGGGGACGAAGCCGCCTTGGAGGTGGCACTTTCTGGCGGCCGGCTCAATCTTGGTCCTCCAAGTCGCAGACTTTCCAAGACCTGTCTTGCCGAAGTAGATGCAGGAGAGAAGGACACCTGTCTGCGCCGAAGGGCTGCGTCTGTCTGACCGTCGTCGGATTCGAGGGGAGAGGGCGGTCGGGCGGTCGGACGCGCAGTGTTGCGGGGAGGCGGCATACGACCCACATCCTCATCCTCAACCTCGACGGTATTTCCTCCATCCGAAACCCCACTTTGATCGTTGGCCATCAAAAAATCCTCAACCTCCTGCGACTCCACAGTGCCTTCAGGTTCTCCAGGAAATGTGACCATGGAAGGAGTGTCCGTCTCTTCCTCTACCTGCCTCTCTTCCAAGGTTTCCAAGGCTTTCTTCTTCTCTTTCTGTCTGTTCTTTCGCGTAATGGTCTGGACATCATCCACATATGGTTCCAGGGACCCGGACCGAGCGCGAGTGTTGCGATACGGAGATTCGGAGACAGCTTTTTGTTTCGCTGAAGAAACTGGCCTCGGTTCAGGAGAACGTGCCGCAGAAACCGGCTTGGTACGAGGAGGCTGTTGGCGACGAGGAGGTTCACGAACAGTCGCAGGTTGCACGGGAGCCGAAGGCGGATCATTCGCAGGTGGTTGCGCCCCAGAAACTGGCTTGGTCCGTGGCGGCTGTTGACGTCGAGGAGCTTCCTGGATGGTCGCAGGCCGCACGGGGACCGGAGGTGAATTTGGGGGAGGAACAACCTGCGGCGGAGCAGTGCCGACAAGCGTAGCTTGTGAACTGCGATCGGGCTGCGTGCGTTGAGGAGCTGGTGTTGACTGTGATGGGTCGGGATCAGGACCATCGAAGAGGCTATTCTCAGAATGATAACCGTCACTATGATGAGGTTGAGCGACTACCACTTCAAAAATGGCGGACATCTTACTCATCATCCTCGGGAGGAGCCTTTTCCTTCCCCTTTGATGCGCTACTGGCATCTTGGGCGCCATCGATATGAAGAGGGGAGTCGATTCGAAATCTCTTCGCGGTACGTTGAACGGACCCAGACCCAGAGATAGGACGCTTTCGGCTGGTCGTAGCAGCCTCTTCCTCGTCTTCCTCAAGCTCGTCTTCTTCCTCTTCTTCTTCTTCTTCCTCCTCCTCCTCTTCCCTCCTCTGTCGCGCCGAGCGACGAGCGGCATTCCTATTGAGATGATACTGCTGGTGCGGAGCAGGTTTGATTTTCGCAGCCAATGCCGTGATACGTTCATCAAACCACTCCTGGTTCATTTTATACCGTTCGCGCCAGCTGTGCCATGTATGACGACGAGCCCAGCTGTACTCTTCTGGGAGGGTTTCAACCTAGAGAGGCGATGTTAAAAGAGGATCAATAGAATAGAATAGTCTTGCATTTTTCATCAGCAGAATGTAAATGTTGTTCCCCGTGCGACCGCCGTTGCTCTTGTCTGGAATAAGAACAGCAAGGTAGTGGGCCAAGCGAAAGTCGTCCTCTTCTGTGAACGGGGTTCGTCTACACATGAGATTAATTAAATGAGTAGAATCAAAAAGAGTAGACATCCAAACATACTCTCTACCGCCAACCGCGCCGCCCATGCCTTTCTGGATAAAATAATGCATACACTTGCCGGTCTGCACGCAGTTATGAACCCAGCCCATCGACTCGACGTACACCCCTCGTAATTGGGGATTCGAATGCGCCTTGTACGCGTGCCGGATAGTTTCGCGGTCTCCGGATGGATGATTAGAGTTGACAAGGATAACATTGGATCCTGCGTCCGTGGCATTGATTACGCCGCCGTGTAGCTAGGCTGTTTAGCTGCAGAACTTGCATAGACAAAAATCGAATACCTCTATTTTGGCCTCGAGTGCAAGTCGAGCTCCCGGCTGTTTGATACTCTTGTGCAAGTAGAATTTTAAGGGGACGCCTTCATCGTCGACAAAGAGTTGATCGTCTAACTCTTCTTCTTCCTCCATACCTGCTATCGCTCCTTCAAGAGTCGTTGTGGTCGTAAAGGGAGTAATAAACGGTCACGTGGAACGATCGACGCGTTTGTTGTCGATGTAAACATTGAAAGATGGACTCTTCAAGCTCGACAATTTCACTGTGTTGAACGGTAAAACACAGCTGTGGTGCTAAGATACAATATACAAAGTAGATTTAGACTACGTTTTATGTTTCCTATTGACCATTTGCAGCCACTTTCACTTGCAACCTACTTGCTGCCCCGAGAACTGCGCGCAGACCAGACGCAGTGATATCCGTGTCTGTCGCAACACCCCACGCACTGCGTTTCTTATCACCTGGCAGCTCGTAGATCAGCTCGACGTACGACGCGGCAACCACGTCGACGCCCTCGCCCAGAGAGTGCTCGGAATACTCTCGCAGGGTAAGCTCCCCCTCGATGTACGTATGCAGCGCCGCAAGAAGCGCAGATAAAGGACCATTTCCCTCCCCGCTGATCTTTTTGACGTCCCCGGAGAATGCGACCTCGCCCGTGATGAGGCGCCGACTGCCGTCGCCAACGTGCTCCATTTTGAACGACGGCATCGAGAGCGCGGGCGTTACGACGCCCTTGGGATCGAACGCGTAGGTCTTTGTGAATAGATCCGTGAGCGCTCCAACCGAAATTTCTCCTCCGGCGTCGCGCGCAGCCCGCTGGACGACCTCGAAGAACGATGCCTGGAAGCGCCGGGGCAGCTCGAGGCCCAGAGAGTTGACGATGACGCTCGCAATGTCCGCCTGCCCGGAACGCGCATTGAAGCCGACGCTCAACTTTAGCTCGGGCAGCGGCCTGTCGCCGATCGCCCCGTTGACGGCACTAAGGAGTGCGCGTAACCCGGATCCTGCGATATCCGAGTCTGCGCCGACGCCCCACCAGGATTCTGACGATTTGCGATCACCAGCAGGTACCAGCTCGACGTAGGACGCCGCTTTGGCATTTTGTCCGTCTGTCTCGCCGATGATGTGTTCGGTGTATTCTCTGATGGACAGGTCGATGTCGAGGTGGGTTTTGAGAGCGTCGAGGAGGGCGGACAAAGGTCCGTTCCCATCCCCACGAATCACCCGGAGAACACCATCGACGGAGATGGTGCCATCGAAGCGTCGGCGCTCGTCCGGTGCCTCATCGCCAGAAAGATCAGACGGGTCCGCGGCAGGTTCCGTCGAGATCTTGAAGTTACGCAGGGACAATCTCCCTTTGTATTTTGGTCCGCCGTAGTGATAGGTTTCTCGGAAAGCGGTCGTGATGTCGTCTACGGTCATTTCGCGCGCTTCTCGGTCGGACACCTCCTGCACAACGTGGTAGAACGCGATCTGCATCTTCCGAGGCAGGTCCAACAGTAGATGCTGCTTGATGAGGTAGGCGATGCCGCCCTTGCCTGACTGTGAATTGACGCGAATGACGGCTTCGTAATTCAAGCCAAGATCTGCGGGGTCGATGGGCAGGTAGGGCATATCCCAATACTGCGGCTCGCCCGTCTTGGCAGCCAGGGCGTGTCTTTGTTTTTGTTCCTCGAATCCTTTCTTGATAGCGTCCTGATGGGAGCCGGAAAAGGCGGTGAAAACGAGCTCGCCAGCGTATGGATAGCGGGCGGGGATCGGCAGGTCGTTGCATTTCGTGACTACGTCAATGACGCTCTCCAGGTCGCTGAAGTCCAGTTTGGGGTTTATGCCTTGAGAGTACAGATTCAGAGACAGGTTGACCAGGTCGACGTTGCCTGTTCGCTCTCCATTGCCGAACAAGCAACCTTCTACTCGCTCCCCGCCGGCGAGACACCCCAACTCAGCCGATGCTATGCCAGTACCTAAAACGGTTTATATATCAAGCGCGTCGGGGAAGAGCGGAGATGAATGGCTACCTCTGTCATTGTGGGGATGCAGACTGACGATAACTTTTTCTCGTTCCGAGATTTTGTTACAGAAATTCTCGATCTGAATAATACGTAAAGTGGGGAAGTGGAATGAGAGAATGTATGCGCACCTGGTCGGCATAATGATTTGGGGGAGCAATCTCTACAGTAGAGGGCAAGTTGAAGGTAATCCGTTCGTCCCCGGTTCCTGCTTTGCCCCAAGCGGTCTTGACCGCCTCGCAGATCTCTATTGCGAAATCGGGCTCGGTTTGGGTGAACGTCTCGGGACTGTACTCATATCTAAATTGTGTCCCGTATTTTTCGGCGTATTCTTCTGTCAACTGGCGAACAATTTTGGTGTGGGTTATGGCGAGCTCCACAGTTTGTTCTTTAGAGTTGCGGAATACGACATTCCGAAACGTGGGCGAAGTCGCGTTGTACATGTGGATGATTGCGCGCTTGGCACCTGCGACGGAATCGACGGTGCGACGAATGAGGTCTTCTCGAGCAGGGGTCAAGACCTAGCTCCACCAACGAAAAGTTCAATACGCATAGTAGAGATCCATGAACATCGCCCAGCCAACTAACCTGGATCCAAACATCGTCCGGGACTTCATTGTTCTCAATTAACCCGCGGACGAAAGAAAAGTCAGTGTCGCTCGCTGCAGGGTATGCAACTTCGATCTCCTTCACGCCGCACTTGATTAATTGGCGAAAGAAGAGAGTTTTTTGCTCGATCGTCATGGGGTTTGCCAGGGCTTGGTTCCCGTCCCGCAAGTCGGTCGACAACCAGATGGGAGGCTTCGTAAATGTCTTGGACGGCCATTGACGGTCTTTGAGAGCCAAAGGAGTGTATGGCTTGTACTTTCGTGAGGGATCGGCGCTGCTTCTTGGTTAGGGCATGTGTGCAAGAGAATTCTTGGTGCTCACAGCATAGGCATGGTGAAGAGAGAGAGTGAGTCAGGGCGTAAAAAAGTTTCAAATCGAGAGCTTAAATTGGAGCTCAGTCCTGTCGGCCGAACCGGGCCGACGAAGCTGACATGCATCGATCGAGTCATTCCAAATCAGAAAAGAATTTGGACAAAAGCCTCGAACGGTCGTGTTGAGCCCAAGACACGGCTATAGAACCACCATCATGGCAACCCTGACCGTTTCTTCCAAGCAAACACCCTTCCCTTGGGCTGCTGCTGCCGTCGCGTCGTACACTGAGAAAGCAGAACTTGTGTTCGACGAGACTGTCGCGGGAATTACCTTGAAATTAGATGGAGCAACAATAAGCGACGAGGAAGAGATCGTCCACGCGTTGGCGAAAGCCCATGACCTTGCGGACGACAGCCTCAAGGTAAACGGCCCATACCCTGAGATCGTAGCGATCTCACTCCAACTCGGCAGGCCCCTGCGTTTTTTGCTCTCGCCAAAACTCTTGCTACGATCACCGCAGTTCCGGACATTATCGCGGCACTCGACTCACTCGATGATCACTTAACGTACCGTACCTTCCTAGTCGGCCATGAAATCACCGCTGCCGATTGGATGCTTTGGGGTGCAATGAAGGGTGAGAGGCGATCAAGGTCATGAAGTTTCGGTATAATCTCAAACAATGTTCTCCAGGAAACAACAGAATTCCCGGTCTTCTCAAAAACAACAATCAGCCGCATCTTTTGCGGTGGTTCTCGTATCTTGAATCGCTCGACTGCATCCAAGCTGCATTGGCAAATCTCACAACCGCCAAGGCCAGCAAAGCGCGATCAAACAAGACCGCTGCTGGTTTCGCACTCGGACTTGCGAATGCGGAAGATGGCAAAGTCGTGACGCGCTTCCCTCCCGAGCCCAGTGGTTATCTCCATATCGGGCACGCAAAGGCTGCGATGCTAAACCAGTACTTTGCCAAAATGTACAATGGCAAACTGATTATCCGCTTCGATGACACGAATCCCAGCAAGGAGAGAGTGAGCAATTAGATCCTTCTCTTTGCCCTGCCATTTAACGCGTCCTAGACCGAATTTGAAGAAACCATCCTCGAGGACCTGCATCTCATGGATGTCCATGGAGACGTTGTCACTCACACCTCGGACCACTTCCAGACCCTGTACGATCTTGCCAACAAGCTCATCAAATCTGGCAAAGCCTACACCGACGACACGGAACAGGCGCAAATGCGCATAGAACGTGGCGAAGGGATCGCCTCCGCCCATCGGGACGACAGCGTTGAGGCAAATCTCCAGCATTTCAACGAAATGACCGCCGGAACCACTGAAGGCTTGCGATGGTGTCTTCGTGCCAAAATCAGTGTCGACAATCCCAACAAGGCCATGCGTGATCCTGTCATTTACAGATGTAATGTTCTTCCCCACCATCGTACTGGGTATATTTCCCTTTCCACTTTCCGTTAACAATTGTTAAGCGCTTCATCAGGGATAAATGGAAAGTGTATCCCACGTACGATTTTGCGTGTCCCGTGGTAGATTCTATCGAGGGCGTCACACATGCTTTGAGGACAAACGAGTATCGGGATCGCAACCCTCAGTACCACTGGATGACCGAAGCGGTTGGACTTCGCACGGTCAACATCTGGGACTTTAGGTTGGTGCCGTTATCTCCCCGCGTACGATGTTGTTCATCCTCTCCATAGCCGCCTTAATTTCATCTATACGCTACTGTCGAAGCGCAAGCTTCATTGGTTCGTCGACCAGGGTTTGGTGAGCGGATGGGACGATCCTCGATTCCCGACGATCCGTGGTACGTTGGAAGATTCGTTTGCGGAAGCATATTAAAGAGACCGATAGGTATCCGCCGGCGTGGGCTGACCGTGGAGGCGCTGCGTCAGTTCATGTTGGCCCAGGGTCCTTCACAGGCAGTTGTTTCGCTTGAATGGGACTCGATCTGGGCGATGAACAAGAAAATCATCGACCCGATAGCTCCGCGTCATTGGGCTATTGTCACCGAAAAAATGTGTGTGCTTACCCTTATTTGCTTCGTCTTCCCCGTCAACCCGATCGTGTAGGGTCCCAGTGACTATTACCGGTGGACCGGCCAGCCCTGAAATCAAGGCTGTACCAAAGCACAAGAAAAATCCTGATATCGGGGAGAAGAAGACGGTCTACACGTCGACGATTCTCGTCGAACAAGAAGATGCTCTTTCCTTCGACGACCAGGAAGAGGTATTCAGTGTTTTCGTCCCACATTGTTTGTTTGCTAACCTCCCAATAGCTGACGCTCATGGATTGGGGCAATGCCATTGTCCGCTCCAAAACCACGAACGCTGCAGGAGAGATCACAGCTATCGAAATGAAGCTCCATCTGGACGGTGACTTCCGCAAGACGAAGAAGAAGATAACATGGCTCTCTCAGTCCACCGCCACCCATCCGCTGACGCCCGTCATTCTGCTTGATTACGACTACCTCATCACCAAGAAGAAGTTGGAGGAGAACGACAATGTTGCGGACTTTGTGACGCCCGTCACCGAGTTCCGCCAGGACGCGTTGGCGGACGCGAATGTCAACGATCTGACCAAGGGGGATATAATGCAGTTCGAACGCAAGGGGTACTTTGTGTTCGACGGGGTCGTGAATGGCACTCTCGAGTTTTTCAAGATTCCGGATGGGCGGGCTGCGAGTTTGGCGAGCAAGGCGGGGGTGCCTGCTGCGCCCGTGGACACGCCCAAAGCCGCGCCGATCACGAAGATGTACCCCATGGAAAAGGTGTACGGGGACGAGGTCAAGGCCGATGGAGGCACGACGATGTACAAGGTTGAGAATGTTTACAAGGCATAAAGTAGTTTGCCCGAATGTGTACAACAACTTAATTTCACTTCATACGCGAAACGCGGCTCAATGGAGGGTTATCTTCTGTTCCACTGTCCAAGTCTCAACTGGCCCTTCACATCTCACAATCCAGATTTCCGGAGCATAGAATTCAGATAACCAATCCTCTTCACCGGGTCCACCGCAGTTCAGATTGACACCGGTGACATTTTGGTCGATTTTGGCACCTTTCTCGAGCGCTTGAAAATACTTGGTCCGCTCTCCAGCGGCAGCGTCGTCGTCGTTTATGTAGCAAAGAGATAAGTGCGGGTATTTTGGGGTTTTCGCGAGAATGCCCAGCCTTTCGTGGACGTGGGTGTGTAGGTCAAATAGAGCCCGCGTCGATTGGACCTTCAGGTACACTGAGCGGAAGTAGTGGTCGCCGACCTCAACCGCATCGAACTTGATGTCAAGGGAAGACTGCGCGGCTGGAATCGACGAAACGATCGTGGCGACGGATGGGGCAGGATCGGGGATCGAGGCAAGGGTGATGTGGGGATGGAATTTGGGGTAGGACGTTTCTGAGCTTGGAGAACTGCCGCTTGGACGAACGTCCATTATCTTCTCGAGTCTGCCGGAATCGGCGGTCGAGGGAACGATCCAGAGAGTCAAGCCTAAGTTCGGCGCATTCAAGCCACTGCTGCTATTTGGATGCTTTGCTTTGCTCACCCATATCAAGATGCAGACTGAAGAGGTTGAAGTAAGAAGCAGAACGAGGAACGGCCCGGAGAAGCCCAGAATCAACAGACAGCCGAAACTTGCCGATGTCTGCCAAGGTCCTTTGTCTCCCCCGTTGGCTCTCTTGGTTTCTCCTTGGAGGGAATTACACGCTCTTTCTTTCTTTCTTTCTTTCTTTCTTTTCTCTTCGGACTTGGTCGGGCATCTTTACAGTAAGATTAGATTAAATCGTTTAGATTGTAACACAAAATGACAAATCCGGAATCCAAACAACTCTCCGCAGTCCGTTCTTGCACAATGTCGACCTCGCCTCCCAGAAAGCGGCCGCGGTCAGAAACCCTCACCTCTGACTCTGAGGATGGATTGCAATCCATAGGTCGTTATACCTCAGGTATGCCATAAGTTGAACTTCCTCAGTTATCTCTTTGACACGGCGGTCAACCAGAGACCCTACAAGCATACCTCACGTCTCTGAGGGCAGTCTCAGCGGATCTGGAAACTTTCACTGACCCCTCAAAATGCACATCTCTTTTGTTTCCGTCGTTGCTTAAATCTTCCATCCAATACCTGGATGCTCCAACTGGACAGTATAGATTCGTTCATATGGGACGCCCTGTTTTCTCAAGCGTGTCTGATCATGTCGAGCGGTTGGATCGAAAAATTCCATCTCCTCTCGCTCTAGTTGGCACGTACGGCTGTGGAAAATCACATCTTCTTTCGGTACTCGCGTCCTTCCTCTTTTCTCAGGTATGTTTCACTAGGAATATGTACTTTTGTACATCGAATGATAGTCCTGATAGGGGAAGCGAGTAGTTTTCCTTCCTGAATGCTCCTTGGTTGCCGACGATGCCGTCTTTTGGTTGAAACTAGCATTCGCCCTTCCGTTTGCCGATCTCCCACAGACCCTACAAAAAATATTGCTGTTCAAAACCACTCACGAATTCGTCGAATTCGCTCGCGGCTGTCGGGAAGATTTATACTTCTTAGTGGATGGATTTGACCAGCTCCAGTCCCACCTGAAGGCGGATATTTCAGCGCTCACGTCAAGTCATTTCTTCATTTACACCACATACGTGCTGGATACGTGGATGCCGACCTCACGTGGAGCTTCTTCGATACGGATTCCATCGGGTATGTCGTCTGTCGAGCTCACGGAATGGGTCCGTCACTTTGAAAGCAAACTCCCCCGCATTACAAATCTCAACAAAGCCTTCCTCGAGTATTACTGTGGCAGTGTTCCTGCTTTACTACAACGGCTATTCAATTATAGCACCGAAAACTTCAGCGATATTTGCCTGAAATATCGAATGGACGACAATCTACAGACTCTGTCGGACGAGGTGGTCCGGTGCCATGCCGCTATTGAACAACTTCCTGAAGCCCAGAGGAGCCAGTAAGATTTCTTCATAATACCGTGCCTCCACTCATTAATCTCTCGACATTTCTCAGATATCGCCAGTTAATGAGTGCATGCTTGACAGAAACGATTCCTGAGATACGGGCTGGATCATATACCGCTCTATATGATCCCCGGTATTTCTACTTTGACAGTGAAGGGAGGGGACATTGTGCTTGCGGAATTGTTCGAGATTTCATGATCCCTTTATTGCGCATGGAGGATCTCGATCTGTTTACATCGGACGCATGGTACTCCGGCGTCCGCTCAGGCACTCCCAGGTAAAATCAGCGTGACCCGCTCCGAGCAACATTTACAGATATCCCACTAGTATTCGCGACTCAGCCATAGTGCAGATATGCTTGACCCGCATCGGCATGGGAGGCTTGACGCAAGCGGACGCACAAAACAATAACATGCGCATATGCACCTTTCGACAAGACCCCAACTTTGGGTGGATGTTCGAACAAGCGTGGAAATCGCCGCATATGGTGTCATCCTTCCTGTGCATCCCGGGCCCAGAAGTCTACATGCTGAATGCGGTGATTGTGCGCATCAACCCCAAGGACAAGATCGCACAGTTGATTCCGCTGCAAATCACAACAGCTCTGACATGCATTGATCTTGCGACTCGTTTCTTTGCCGTGTCATGGCACAAGTGGGAATGCGCGGTGCAGGAAGAAGGGTTCAAGGTACCGAAATTTTTTCCCTATACTTGACTTGGAAATTGACGCAACATATCAAGGTGGTGAACACCTTCGTTTCGATTGACAGTTTAACTCCAGAGAGCTCAGACGTCTCTGCAAGGGCTGACGCATTCAGGGAGAAATGCAGAGTAAGTCCTCTCCTTGTGTTTATGACCATTCTCATCAATAATCATTATACAGTTTGTATCACCTGAATATTCGATACGGCAGCTCAATGTAGGGTTAATCGACCCTAAGCTCGGACGGATCCTACAAGGAGACAAGTATCATTCACCACCTGCATAAAATGCACAATACAGGGAAAAAGTGCGTGTTTGGGTTTGGCGGGGCCTGCCAGCCCGTTATGTTGGACGATTCATCTCCTTGGACGTTGGCCTTATCCATGGATTTTCTGGCTACAGTTGATTGAAGGGTCACCAAAACAGGTCGGTTCGAAACTGCCGCATCGTTCCGAAATCGATAACCATATCTGTATTCAATTATGTGTTGTTCTTACATTCTCATTCGTTGTTTACCATTAATCAACACGACCATATCATTTAGCCACAAGAAGCATAGGAATCCTCTTCGGGTCTTCGCTTTCCTCATCCTTTGCTTCCACAAATCCCAATCCGTGATACAAAGCCATGGCGTCTTCATTGTGACTGTGTACCTCGAGTCCGATCCGTTTCTGTGCGTCTGGTATTCCCTCAGTTCGGGTGCGAACCCATGCTATTCCAAATTCGAGCAGTTTCTTCCCTACGCCTTTCTAAGACTTAGTTTCACACCGTGTGTTGAGAATAACACCGCAGACCTTTTCGTCTGTGTTCTGGATGAACCCACATGCCCACAAGGAGATGTGCTCCGAGGCGCGAGCTCCAATCCGTAGGGTACAACCTCATCATCATTTCCGGAGTCAAGATCGATGCAGTTCCGACCCATTCTTCGTTGTCTGCTAAACGCGCAATTATCGTGAACCGTTCTTCGTTGTCGATCCGTGTCCTCCACACTTCGTGTGTATTCAATGACTCTTGTTCAAATGTCGAACTGAAGGCCTCTGGATTTGTTTTGAGACCAAGGAGTCGCAGTTGACTGTATTTAATTATCTTGTCCTCAGATGGTGGCACTGGTATTCGGAAGAGTTCGTATGACTTAGTCATGTTCTGAGGAGAGTAATTGGCTTTGGGGATGATTCGGAAATTCAATCCCTTACAATTTCAGCGAGAAAGATGGCGGCAAAAGCAAAGAGATGTTCTGGGTATCTTGGAATGACTCGAACTTTCTTGCACCGCCACCCTTATTCCGTTTTGGGTTTCTTTTTGGCTAGACTACTATGAGCACGCGACGCCCCTCCAGTTCACTTCACTTTAACCAATTTAAGGCATTCGTGACACCCTGACCTGTTAAGAAACTCGTTTCCACCATTCTACCGTTGCTGCTTATTCGATCAGCCAACTTATTCGGTCAGCCAGAGAATCTAGTAAGGTCGATGTATATTTATTTCAATTCCAACTCCAACTGATGCATGCGAAGAAGAGTGGTGGTTCTTACAGTGTACAACACTTTTGGGCGCGCTTCGCGCTCCAGTACATTGTTTACAATTTTACAGTTTAGGTTAGTTTGTTGCGGATGATGCGGTGGTAATGAGTTGGGAGTGGGTATGGAGGCCGTCAGAATTACGCTCCTTCAACACCGATGTCCCCTTGATTCCTCTTAAGACTGACCCAGCTATCCACGCCAGTGCCGTCACCCGGATTGCTCTCGACGTCTGCCTCGGAGCCTGTTTCCGAAAGGTCGTTGCCGCTCTCGTCTTCCTCATTCCGTGCAGCGGTAGGTGGGTCCTGAGCATGCTGAACAGGAGGAAGTGAAGGAGGGGGGCGAATGTGAGGTTGAACAGGTAGAAGAGCATTCCGCAGGGAGATGAGGAAGTGCGGTATGCTAATCAGAGTATCGAGGAGTAGAGGAGGGAGGAAAGAGGCAAATTTATAGGTGCTCGCTGCCATTGATGTCAGCACTCGCTGTAAACAGAGAATTAGGGCGGGCCTACCACCAGCTCCGACGGAAAACCTCTCTCCACGAATCCAGTTACGTATACGGCCGATCCCAAGCCCGATACCGAATATCCAAGGACCGAATTGACCGCCGCTAACTGTTCCGACAATGCTGTTGACGAACACGGAAACATCAGTTGGTTTCCTGGGAACACCGTACGAATGAGCCTCGCTAAACGCAGAGCCCCAGCGTGACTTTGAGGGTAATTCGGCAACTTCATGCGAAAGGTAGGCGAACGATGGACCATAGGTCATTTTCTCGGATGAACTCCAGCCTTCCATTGCCTTGTAGACCTCGGTAGGAGGCAAGAAGGTGTCGATTGGGCCGTAGTTGAATGCGCCAACGTCTACCACCACAACCTTGATGTTCTTCATTGTCTCCGACTTGTCGGTCAGCGCGGCGATGTTGATCTCCCTTCTCAGCACCTCAACGCCACGCAAGGTGCTGACGGCACTCATGGACTGCATGGCGGAAAACGGAAGCCCGACGCGAGCCGCCGTGGCCGGAAGACAAACGATTATTGATTTCTTGACGCCGTTCCGTCCGCGGCTGGGTCCTGTGCGCAGTATGGGGAGGAGAGCCTGGATAACTTGAAGCGGGACGATGTGCGTCGCGTTCAGATACGGAAAATACGCGCTGCGGAGCGAAATATGCTCAAGCGGAGCATGGATGGTCGGTGGGAACAGACTCAGGAGGGAGATTACGGAGTGGATATAAGGATGGGCGGAAGGTGCTACGAAGGGATCTCCAGCCGCCGTAATCGGGAAGCGACGCGACAGAGCCGACGAGAGCGACCGCAAAAATACCGTGACCGTACTGGGCTATTCACAGGTCAGTAACAAAGTTGCAGACCTAGACTGTGGCTTCTGTACCTCATTAGGATCAAGGACGAGCGCACGAACGTAGCCTTTGCATCTGCGTTCTAAACTGTCACCAAGATCCGCACTAGATACGCTCGCAATTACGATGTATCCTTTCCTCTCCAAATCGAGGATGAGGGGGAGTGCCAAAGGTGTATCTCCACCAAGAACAACTGCATAAATGAATCAGAGGTGTGCCGCATCCAGAGCATAAGTTACGTACCAACAACCTGTCTACGCTCGTTGGTCTTCTCCTTGAGTCTGCGAGCCCTCAAAGTTCTCATGTACACGGCGCCGTAGGAGATTAGGCCAGTCCCCAAGACACCGCCCGCGATAATCCCCGCGGTTTTCCCGTTCTTGTGGACCCATTCAGTCGACTGCTCAACCCATGTTGCGGGGGGTGGCGGTGGAGGAGGCGGAGGAGGTATTTCAAAGTCGCCCAGTCCACCAGGGAGATGGACATCGGGAAAGGAGGGAATCTGCGGGCCATAGCGAGTGATGTCTGTCCACAGCTGAGATATGGCTCGCGGCATATTCTCCAGCGACTGGAACATGTCGTCGAGATATTCTTCAATCTGTTCCATCGTACTGCCCGTTCACGAGGCCAGAGAGAGAATCAATAGAAAGCTTGAGGGAGCGACCAATGGGAGACCATTCAGTGCTGAGTCTTGTTTGCGATCACCCCCGCCGGCCCGACTAGGCTCGGCTATTGATCGACTATCAATTACCTGGCATCATCGAAACGACTGCATCGAGTCCACGGCCCGACGGACAAAGGGCCCTCGAGTGCATCTCGCCAGAATCCAGACGCATCATCAAAGAGTTTTACTAGCTACAGCGCGGGAAGACACGTTTCTGCCACCAATAACGGCGGAGATGATCATAGGCAAATCGAGCGGGGAGTCTATCGACAGAGTCCCACATGCGATCCTGTTCCACTTCATCCCCTTCTTCTCGCATCTTGCCTTCTCTTGCTCGTCAAGCGCCTCCCTCCGCGTGCACGAATAGTCGTACCAGTCCTTCCGGTACACGACTTTCACCGTCCATTTCATAACCATCACTAGATTCCGTTTTCAATAAGAATAAGAGGGCAGAGGTAAAGACTTACTACCGCCGCTGGTCCAATTTGCTACAGTGGTGGGACCCCAAGCATCACCTCTTTGCTTCGCCGTATCCAGCTGTATTGGCCATCTGGATTCGCGTGGTAGGACACAGTCGACCCCCAGTGTCAACTGCAATCCGTGGGGATCTTTGTCGATATATTGCAAAGGTAGGAAGATGTGACCGTCGACATTGTCCAATTTGATGCCGGGGGGGACGGCGTCGACGATGGCCCGATTCCGGGGCGATCAGGGATAGTCTGCGCGGTACGAAACCGAGGCGGTGGGTCGGATTCGGCAGCGACTGTAGAGCCGAACGGAAGGCAAAGACAATCCGCTGAGAAGATGGGAAACTGCCCTCTGTTAGTGTCTGCCGCCCTGAGGCGTAAGCGTGTTGGGAGTTGCGATCAGTGCCAACTACCATCTCGCTGCACTGGGCACATACTCCGTACCTCGGGCCATCGCTCATGCTGATGTTACCCGTTTCAACTTTCTGCTTGGTCAACAACTTGAAAGGATCTTTGACTCGGGAGGTTCAAAAATACGGCCAGCAGATTATTCTTCAGGAATTTTAATTCACTCTTCGATTCAGTCAATCCCGTCAACTGTGCGATTGAAATGGGGTCACTGATATATATTTGTGAACTAATCATCGTCCTCAGGTACATAGGGAGGAGGATGCTGATTAACCGCAACCTGGGCCTCCAACGTCGCCAACCGCTCCTCGAGTAACCGGAAGTTTCGACTGGTAGTGCTGATCGTAGGCGCGGGATTGATTGAGACTGGTGGTTCGATTTGGGGGAGTGTGCCCGGGTGCGTTGGAATAGGTATGGTGGTAGTGTTCAACCGCTCTGCACGGATTTCAGTTCGGGTCTCGACAATGTCAGAGAATGTGAACGGGCGCACGTTTACGGAAGATGAATCTGTCCAGAGATGCAACATGCCCACCTTTACATGTGCCAGGTACGGACAAGGTGTTTTGCGTAGTATGGAACGGGTAGTGCTCGATGGTAAGGGATTGGGGGCGAGCCGTAGAATCATAGGTTCCCGTGCGTTGGCGGTGTACCCTGCGGCAGCGAAGCCATATGAAGAATGTGGCCAGCGCCGCAAAGAATGCACCGATCACGCCCCCGATGATAGCGCCTATCGACTCCGAATGAGAACTGGCCGACTGAGGTGTAACAGCTGCGCTTCCACTGTTGCAAATTAGTAGACAGCCACAAAGCAGGTTTTAGCTACTGCATACGTATTTGTGCTGCTCGACGTGGGATGATCGGTAGATGAAGGAATGTCGGTTGACGATTGTCCTTCAGGCGAACGGCTGGATGACAATATCAATATGGTTCTGGCTGTTGGTCGGGTAGTACGCACATAGGGGTCCTGAATAGAACATCCTGCGGTCAGCCAATTATGACAAACGAGAACGGTGGGACCCACAGTTGACTTGCCGCGCTTGTCGACCGGTCTGTTCCGCTGTTAAACTGTTCAATGCGATCCCAAAGCGAATGAAATAAAATCCTACACCGCAGAAGTCATCGTACTTGATCCAGTACTCTTTCTATCAATTGAATTAGGTTTCATATTTTGTGGAAGTATCCAGTCTCGCCGATCAATTGGAATACTCACAGAGTTCCAGTACTCGAGCTGTTTTCGGCCGATTAAGCTCCAGTTCAATATTTCACAGTTTACAGAACTCACGTTGGGGACTTCGTACTGCCTGATCTGCATACTAAAGCTCAATTCCTGGCATGAGCACAGACAAACAACCTACCGTGACGGGGCACCCGGTGCAGTAGCACTGCTCGCCACATCCTCTGACTCTCCAGTAGTTACAATTGCGTAGTCAAATAGTGCCACCCCGGATCCGGGATTGGAATTGGCCACCCATTTCACCGTATGCGTTTGGTCCGAGGGAAGTCCAGTCGCAGAGAAGAACAGTGCATTGTACACAAAATGCTCTGTGCCGGTGTATTGGTGCGCAGAAGTGACGCCGCCTAATGTGAACCCGAGATTTGGTTGTACTCCGGCTTGGTCGATTCCGAAAATATAGATGGCGGATCCTGCGAAAAGTGTGAGGACGTGGATGCGACAAACATTAAATAGATTAACCCAGGAAGGTAAACGAGCCGGAGTCTCCACCGCTTCCGTCGTGCCACGTCCCCTGGTACGTTTGCGACGCGTCGGGCTTGGAAGCGCAAAAATCACAAGGCGAGGCTGGGGTTATAGCAGTCCAACCTCCGACGAAAGCGAAACTGGGGTCAGAATCATCGAAAGTGGTATTGGTGATAGCGCCGCTCGCCCAAACTGCAAATAAGAGAACAACAAACGAGGGTGGTAGCCACATAGCGGGCGAGGTGGAGGGGAGA
Organism: Mycena capillaripes; assembly: GCA_029204075.1. Taxonomy (NCBI): domain Eukaryota; kingdom Fungi; phylum Basidiomycota; class Agaricomycetes; order Agaricales; family Mycenaceae; genus Mycena; species Mycena capillaripes. The sequence goes on from JARHKZ010000051.1 coordinate 411,031, forward strand.
GAGTAACAAAAACCATCGCATTGAAACCATCGCATTAAATTTACCTCACTTGATGTAACATGAAGAAGATGGTCATCTGAAGATTGGCAGTAAGTATGGAATATCAGCCCAGAGTTCGTAGAGGTCCAGAGTGGATCTTTGACAGTCGTTGTTCAGGTTTTTCACTGAACTCAACCCTCGCTGTGCACTCAACAGCCAGCAGACCGCCCAGAGAAAGAAAAACGAGTTTGTTGTATCTTCGGATGCGGGGAATGATGTAGTTCTCGCCGGCGAACAGAATCAGAGCAATACATCATCGGTGATAGCACAGGCACCATCAGTTCGTTAGCTTGTTGAAAAAGGAGGTTTTTTGAAATCCAAGTCAATAGCGGAGGCAAATTGCGGCCGAAAGGCTCCTACACCCAAAGAGGGGAAAAAAAGAAATTGGGCAACGACCAGAAGTATTGCGCAAACAGACGCTCAGAAATATCCCTGTTCCTGACATCGTCCTGATTCATCCAAGAAAAGTGAAGGAACATGATGTATCGCGGCAGGTGAGAGTACCTGGCAACGATCGCTCTGACGAAACAGGAAATGGCTGCCTTTTTTTTTTTTACTGCAGAAAACAATTTCAGGGAATATCCACCGACTCAGAATTCGCAGTCGGGTGCATTAAACATGCTGACGCTCCAGCCAGCTTTTCAAGTCCGTCACTTCGATTGGTAAAACATTTACTCCAGTAAATCGATTATTCATCGTCCTCATATGCTCGAGCGGAGATGTGATCTGTGCTTCCAACGTCGTCAACCATCCCTTCATCAGTCGGAGGTCCCTGCTGATAGTACATAGGTCGGGTATCGGTAGTAGCGGATGGTTCAATTTGTGGAAATGAGTCCGAGTAAGGTATTGTGTTGTGGGCATTTGTCGACGCGAACAGCGATGCCGCGGAAGCACCGGTACCAGCGTCAGAATTGTTGTAAGAATGCTCTGCATTGGCAGTTTAGCTTGGGCCGTAAAATTAAGCAGTAGGAAGGGGCGCACCTCCTTTGAAGATGGATCGTCTACAGATACGGGGAAGGGATTGGCTTGGCGGATAGTAGATGGAGGTGAGGTGTTTTCTGTGGCGTAATAATCCTCGATGCTGTTCACGCTCAGCCCTTTTGGCGCGCAAAGTGGCTGTCCCGGCTAATCCTCCTCGCGACAAGGCACCCTTGTCATTGGACAAACGCACATGGCTTGCCACCTCGTTCTCGTAAGCCGTTTGCGTGTTGCCATAGGCGCGGGAGGAATTCGAAAGGCGGATCCCAGCCGTGCGGCTCAGTAACCACTCTTGGTATCCGGGGCTGTACATATCGTCCCGAAATTGGCGGGGAACGAGATGGTAGGGATCAGGCTGAAAGCCGCCGCGTTCCAGAGTCCTGGCAAGAGTGATGATCCGCTCGTACTGTTCGAGGCGGGGCTATCCATCGGACGCTGTCTCGGTTAGCCCAAGGACGGGATAAGGGGCAGCGACTTGGTCTGAATCGACGGTGTGGCGCTCCGTCACGGGGTAGTGAACGCATATGATCGTAAACCGAGGATGCCCGAGCGAGCTCAGCTTTGAAAGTATCCAGAACGGAACGTATCGTGCGAGTCGCAAGCCTAGTTTCGATCGCTGAATAAAGGTAAGTGAAATAGCCCCAGATTTGTTGGGCGTCCGTCAAAGAAGGCACTCGGCCCTCTCTGCGAAACTCTTCGACCTGCCACAGCGCGACCTTCTCGATTACCGTCACCGGATCATGTACTCGACCAGGTACGAGTTGGACGGGAAGTATTTGGCTAGGCCACCGTGGATGTTGGGAATGGCCAGGGTGAGGTGAGGTGCGCTCGGTCATAACCGGTTTGGACGATGAAAAGGCATCCGATCGACTTGAGGTAGTTGTCGTCACCTGTCAGCGGTACCAGCCAGGAGGCAGGAAAGACTCGAAATCGAACGGCGTGAATCCGCCCACGAACTGGACGGTGTTCCAAACCGGAGATAACGCTTGTTGTAACATGACGTCGGACCACATCCAAGATCACCGGTCGGATGATGATGAGCATGCGGCTCAATCATGCGACATGCAGCCAGTATCACAGGTGCTTCAAGAGTAGCCTGCACAAGTCCAGAGAAATTCCTAGGGACTGTGAAATTTAGTCGTTGGTCAAATACCCGTTCAATGCGACACATCCGTATCGGGAAGGTGTATGGTAGGCAAGAGGGTTCAGTAGCGCAGAGGGGAGTTTGGAAGCGCGAGGAAGAGGAGAGAAACCAACGCAGAGCGCGAGAGTCAAGCGAGTAAAGATTCCCAAAGAAGTAAAGCCAGTTCGTGTTGATCGTTGATCGGTCCATTCTGGGAGCTCGAGTCCTGGGCGTGTGCAGTCGGCGCCCCAGTGTCGACACAAACACCAGAGGGCGGAATATACGGGGCGCTATGGCCGAGTGGTTAAGGCGACAGATTAGAAATCTGTTCCGGTTTCCGGGCGCAGGTTCAAATCCTGCTGGCGTCGTTCATTTTGCTATTTTCAGCTTCGATTTTGATTTGTTGACCTCCCAGGACCAGGCCAAAGCCAACGTTCTACGTGTTCTTTCTCCAGTGTTTAATTTTAGTCCAAACCCAAGAGCTTCTATACTGTTTTACATAGAATTTTACTCTATATTCTGTGCACGACCCTTCCCTTTCCCCTCTAACGCAGTTACCAGCCGCGCAATCAGCTGCCCTTGCGCCTCCACTACACCTCTGAGCTCGGATATCTGCTTGCTCAACTCCGTCTGATTGTGAGCAAGCTTCCGGTTTGAGAGATCGGTGGGAGGATTTGCAGTGTGTGGAGCGAAGAACGAGTCTGCCCGTTGTCGGCGGCGCGGAAGAAACGGGGAGACTGGGGACTGTGGCTCGGATTGTGGAGACTATAGCGTAAATTTGAATGAGTTGGGAGAACGAGCAGATAGAGGATGAAACGAACGTCGTGGGCCATTTGTTCCCACACGAGACTGAATTCTCGGCCCAAGACGAAGCTTGGCAAGGCGATGAGAAGGAGGCCGAAAACCAAGAGGGGAAGGGTGACGAGTCGGCCGAGAAATGATCTTGGTGTAATTTCTCCGTAACCTACTGTTGTTATGGCTGTGTCGGGGTCAGCACTACTCGCGATCTCCAAACGGGTCCGACATACTGACGAGCACGAACCTGTGGGAGAAGAGTTAGACTATTTTTTTCCATCGTCGCGAATAGACTTACCATGCGGCTGCTGGGATCGACTGGAAGCGGCGTTAGGAAGAACGTCGGCGACGAGCACATACTCACAGCAAACTGGGACGGGTCACCGTCTGTATTAATAAATGTCTCGAGAATGTCATCCCACGTCCCTCTCTCGGCAAAATATCTGGATGCATGTCAAAATCAGCGCCCTTGCAAAAGGGCGTAGGGACGCACAAGAGTGTGCTAAACACAGTGAGGACCATAATGACGAAGAATCCGAGCGCGAAAAGCGCATGCTGGGATTGTCGAACCGATATATACATTACTTCGATCGTTCTGACGCTTGATCAGTAGAACATAGACCAGAGTAAAAAGAACACACAATAGTACAGTATTATTAGAACGGAATGGCCGGAAGACGCGCAACAGTCGAAACATGCGTAATATAGAGAACCTGAAAAAAACCGACTGGTTTCTACTGTTAGTCAACGAAAAATAATTGGGCAAAGGACGAACAGTATCCTGGAGTAACACTAGCTCGATATAATATGGAGCAACCGAAAGTAAATCTATGATTCCAAAGAAAGCTAGGAGCGCGTTTAGCATGAGTTTGCAGGCGAAATGGCTGACGCACAAAGAACCCATCCTAGCAAGCTCCGCCATGTCCCACTCCAAGCTAAACATCGAGCAATGTACTCGACCGTGAAAAGCGCGACCTGGACAACGTAAGTACGGAACGACAGAAATTTTCCGGTGAAAAATCCTCACCAAACTCGTCTCTAGACCAAACCAAACACTGGTTCGAATGGAATGAAAAGCCGGGACAGTCTCTAGAACAGTCACTATGGCAGACAGCACGACCAAGGTCGTCACCAATATGTGAACCAGGAAGGCGGAATCTGAGTTTTTCTTCGTTCAAAGAGACACAGGGGATAGAGAAGTATTCATACCAGACGACGCCGGCTGTTCGAGAAGAGCGAACAAGTTGCGCCTCCATTCTGGGTTAATCTCAGCCAAGGTTGCTTCATCGCGAGACGGAGTAAAGGTGAATATGTCTGGGAGTTCTGGAGGAGTGTGCGGCCTCGGAGGGTCTTCGGTGAGGAAGCGAGCGGAGACGTGGCCTAGGCGCGTTAGCTCGATGGGCGCAGACATAAATTAGAGGTCCAAGTTTGGCTCTGTCGTGACTGACTAAACCGGCTGAGGTCACACTTTTGCAAGCTCACACCAATGTTAAGTATGATACAGTCTAGCATTAATAATATTTAATGGCGCCCAATTCGACTAATCATCGTTCTCGTGTATATATGGCGGAGGATATTGATGGACGGCGATCTGTGCCTCCAACGTGGCCAATCGCTCCTCCATCAATCGCAAGTCCCTGCTTGTAGCACTGTTCGTCGGTCGGTTCACGGCTGGTGGTTCTTCTGGAGGTGGTATAGATGGGTTTGATTCTGCATGGGTGGTCGTGGCGGGACTAGACACGGGCGAAAGCAGCGATGCCGTAGAAGGTCCCGCCAGACGCCCAAAAGCGTTGTCTGTCCCAATTAAGTTCAGAAAAAAGGTAATAGGAGACGATATGAACGAGGCGCACGTCCTTTGAGGCTGGACGCCAGGATACCGGCCTCGCGTGTGTCGGCGGGACGCGGAGAGTTTTGCATAGGGTAGTCGTCGATGCGGAGAAATTGGGAACGAGCCGCCTTATCGGTTTCTGGGACTACACGGTGCACTCTCCGGCAGCGATGCCATAAAAATAGTATAGCCAGCACCGCAACGGCAAGTGCGCCGACTACGGCCCCGAGGATCGCGCCTAGGTTGTTGGACTTTGAACGAGAACTGGCGGACTGACTCAGAGTGGTGACGGTTGTAACTCCACCAGCTTCACTACCGTGAACTGTTAGTAGAAACAAAATAGCTCTAGTGCCTACATACGTCACTGTGCTTCTGCTCAGGGTTAGATCGTGAGTTTAATTAGATGAAAAATGAGGGCTTACGGAGAAGATGACTGGTCTCCGGGCGAACGGCTAGATTACAAGATCAATCTGGCTCTGGCTGGCGACCAGGTACTACGCACGTAGGATTACTGCTTATTTCGTAAGTCAGGTAATTGCGATAGTCGAGAACAATATCACACACGATTGGGCACTCTTAGTTTGACTCGCATTATTGGATTGGCTTACCCCACTGTTAAATGGTTCAATCGGATGCGACAGAGTATCGGAGAAAAGGGCATGTACAATGCAGAAGGTGCTTGACTTTTCAAGAAGCTGCTACTATCAACACAAGTTAGCAATTGCGTTCCCCATTCTTGTGAAACCACGTACGAGGAATGCGAGGCTGACCTGTTCATTGTAAATGACTACTCGACGGGACATTGAACTACTCACCCAGCTTTATCAGTCGGACTGTATTTAACGGTGGTTGAGATTCTGGTAACATGCAGTTGACGGAACTCACGTCGATGATTGAGGTTTGGCCGGTCTGCATAAAAGTCAGTTTCAGACACCACTCAGATAAATACACATGCCCCACGCCTGCAGAGGTACTAGTAGGTACATCCTCCCTTCCTGAAGTCACAATGGCGTAGTCGAATAACGCTGCCTGGACCTCGACGCCCGTATCCGCGAGATTGAACACCCAATCCACCGTATGTGTCTGGTCCGGGTCAAGTCCTTCCGCAGAAAAGAACAGCGCATTGTACGCAAATTGCTCCGTTCCAGTGTAATGATGCACCTGCTGGATGTTGCCCAGTGTGAACGCGATGTTCGGTTGTGATATCGCTTGGTCAATTCCGAAAATATAGACGGCAGATCCTGCGACGAATATAAGAATATCTTCGGACGTGACAGACATCAAAGATGAACCCTGGAAGGCGAAGGAGCCTGAAGTGCCAACGGGAGCACCGTCACGGTAGTTTCCGTCGTGCCACGTCCCCCCATTCGTTTGCGACGCGTCGGGCTTCGCAGAGCAAATCTCACAAGGCGAGTTGGGAGTTATAGCGTTCCAAGTGCCGGTGAAAGTGAACCTGGAGTCAGAATCATCGATAGTTGTATTGGTGATGGCGCCGCTCGCAAAAACTGTAACCCAGAGGAAGATAAAAGAGTGTGGTAGCCACATAACTGGGCAAGGCGTAAGTAGAGAACCGTCGCTCTCTCGGAATTGATGTAGCCCGAAGAAGAAAGATTGACATCTGAAAGAAGCCGACCCCCATTGAGATCTCGGGCCGAGATCTGTTTCAGGAACTTGAATTTTGAAGACGTGGATGAGCGTGGATGTCGGTCTTTGATCGGTCTCGAGGACTTTTCAGACGCGTCTAGCGTCATTCCGATGGTTATTTTGCTCTGGAAAGGTTCGATTCTCAGCCCGACGGGGCAATTGCGTTGCAAGCGAAAGATTCGTCTTATGTTCAGCCTTGTTCCGCGCTCAGCAGTGAATCAGTGATGAACATTCAATGAACATTTCCCCGCGGTTCATAGAACTCGCATCGGCGGCGACAGCAGTGACGTCGCTTCATGTTTTTAACAGGGGACGATGAAGGTAAACAAGTCAACGTCCGGCGCTGTTTATAGATAAACTCTTCAGGAACGAAGCCAGCTAGATAATAGTTCTATCCAAAAAAAACCTATGGTTTCTTACGACCTGCAGATACGCTACCGACCATCGGCAGCGCAATCAAGATGGTACAAGCATTGGCCAGAGCGAGACATAATATTATCATCCAAATGGAGAGAAACGCGGCGACCTGCGCATCAGTCGGAAAAGTTTTGACTCGACTCAATTTGCCAAGTAACCATGCTCCAGACGTCAGAGAGACGAACCTTGGAAGGTGAAGGAGCCCGAAGTGCCAACGGGGGCTCCGTCCGGATAGTTTCCGTCATGCCAGGTTCCCCCAGTCGTTTGCGACGCGTTAGTTTTTGAAGAGCAACCGTTGCGAGGCGAGTTGGGAGTTATAGCGTTCCAAGTGCCGGTGAAAGTAAAATTTGAGGTAGAATCATCGATAGTCGTATTTATGATGGCGCCGCTCGCCAAAACTACGACTAGGAGGATAATAAACAAGCGTGGTAGCCACATAGGCGGTGGGAGAGTCCATAGAGCAACAGAGGCCAGGTGCCATCACAACCTTTCTCACTTTCTTTGATGAGACTGAACGAAGAAGCTCGCGATCTGAGGACCAGGTTCGGCCAGATCCGAGTTGAGCTGAGATCTGAGTCAAGTCTCCGAGTAAGGACGAAGGAGAAGTGGATGTTGGCGGTTTCATTTCATGCGCCGATTCGCCGACGTCTTTCTGCGTAGGATGATATTTACTCTGGAAAGATTCGTTTCAGCTCCTCCGGCCGATATCAGAGTGAGAGCAACCGAGTGCAAAGAAATGAACGAGTCAAGCTGCGAATATAGCGCGGTCCGGGTCCTTGCCAATGAGAGAATCAGACTTGGAATCAGAATCATCGGCGGCGAGTGACTCCATGCTAGCAGAACTCCGTTGCCCTTATTATCAAGAGGTAAACGCTGCGAAGCTGCGCATGTGAGAGGGGCGTCCTGGCAAGCTGCGTCAAACAAAACTCGTCCAGACACCCCAAAAAGGAAACACCTCGGTGCCGACGATTTTCTCGTCCAGGAAACATTTTGCTCCGTTTACTTTAGAAAAAAAAATCTTCAGGAATTTCAATCCACGCTTCGATTCGGTCAATCCCGTCGACTGTGCGATTGAAATGGGGTCACTGGTATATATTTGCGGACTAGTCATCGTCTTCAGGTACATAGGGAGGAGGTTGCTGATTGACGACAGCTTAGGCCTCCAACATCGCCAACCGCTCCTCAATCAAGCGGAAGTTTCGGCTAGTAGAGCTGACTGTAGGCCTGGCGCTGACTGAAACGGGTGGTTCGATTTGGGGAAGTGTGTTTAAATGCGTGGGAATGGATATGCTGTTGGTCTTCACCCGCTCTGCATGGATTTCAGCTCGGGTCTCGACAATTTCACAAAATGTGAACAGGCGCACGTTTATTGAAGATCGATCTGTCCAGAGATACTGGGACAGCATGCCCAGCTTCAGCTGGATCAGGTAAGGGCAACGTGTTTTGTGTAGTATGGAGTGGGTCGGGCTCGATTGGGAAGAATTGGGAGCGAGCCGTAGAATCATCTGCCGCACCAAAGTTATAATACAGCATTACTTAATATTATTTAATGGCGCCCAATTCGACTAATCGTCGTCGTCGTGTATATACGGCGGAGGATATTGATGGACGGCTATCTGTGCCTCCAACGTGGCCAAACGCTCCTCCATCAATCGCAAGCCCCTGCCTGCAGTAGGTCGGTTAACAACAGATAGTTCCATTTCTGGAGGTGGTATAGATGGGTTTGATTCTGTAGGAATGCTCGTGGAGGGAATAGACAGGGGGGGGAGCAACGATGTTGTAGAAGGCCCGGCCAGACGCTCAAAAGTTTTGCCTATCACAATTCAGTTCAGAAAGAAGGTAATCAGGAGACGTTATGAACGAAGCGCACGTCCTTTGAGGCTGGACGCCGGGATGCGTGTATCGGCGGAACGCGGAGAGTCTTGCATTGGGTAGTCGTCGATGCGGAGAAATTGGGAACGAGCCACCTTATCGGTTTCTGAGACTACACGGCGCACTCTCCGGCAGCGATGCCACAAGAATAGTATAGCCAGCACCGCAACGACAAGTGCGCCGACTACAGCCCCGAGGACAGCGCCTAGGTTGTTGAACTTTGAACGAGAACTGGCGGACTGACTCAGAGTGGTGACGGTTGTGACTCCACCAGCTTCACTACCGTGAACTGTTAGTAGAAACAAAATAGTTCTAGTGCCTACATACGTCACTGTGCTTCTGCTCAGGGTTAGATCGTGAGTTTCATTAGATGAAAAAAATGAGGGCTTACGGAGAAGACTCGGATGACTGGTCTCCGGGCGAAGGGCTAGATTACAGGATCAATCTGGCTCTGACTGGCGACCAGGTACTACGCACGTAGGATTACTGCTTGTTTCGTAAGTCAGGTAATTGCGAGAGTCGGGAACAACATCACACACGATTGGGCACCCTTATTCTGACTCGCATTATTGGATTGGCTTGTCCCACTATTAAATTGTCAGTCGGATGCGACAAACGATCGGCAAAAAAGGGCATTTACGATGCAGAAGAGGTTTCACTTTTCCAAGTGCTGCTACATCAACACATTAGCAATTTCGTTCCCCATTCTTGTGAAACCATGTACGAAGAATGCGGTTCTGACCTGTTCATTGTAAGTTTTTAATTGTTAAGTTTCTGGTAAGTTGACGGAACTCACGATGATTTAGGCTTGGCTGGTCTGCATAAAGTCAGTTTCGGACACCACTCAGATAAATACACATACCCCACACCCGTAAAGGCACTAGTAGGTATATCTTCCTTTCCTGAAGTCACAATGGCATAGTCGAATAACGCTACCTGCATCACAACGCCCGTATCCGCGAGATTGAACACCCAATCCACCGTATGCGTCTGATCCGGGTCAAGCCCTTCAGCAGAAAAGAACAGCGCGTTGTACACATATTGCACCGTGCCAGTGTAATGATGTACTTGCTGGACGTTGCCCAATGTGAACGCGATGTCCGGCTGTGATACCGCTTGGTCGATTCCGAAAATATAGACGGCAGATCCTGCCACCAATGTAAGAATCCGCAGACGTGGCAGACGTCAGAGAAACGAACCTTGGAAGGTGAAGGAGCCCGAAGTGCCAACGGGGGCACCGTCCTGATAGTTTCCGTCGTGCCAGGTCCCCCCATTCGTTTGCGACGCGTTGAGTTGCGAAGAGCAACCGTTGCAAGGCGAGTTAGGAGTTATAACGTTCCAGGTGCCAGTGAAAGTGAAACTGGAGTCAGAATCATCGATAGTTGTATTGGTAATGGCGCCGCTCGCCAAAACTGCAACCAGAAGGACAATAAAGGAGTGTGGTAGCCACATAACTGGGCAAGGCTGGAGGGTCCGCAAATCGAGACAGTCGCTCTCTCAGAAATGATGTAGCCAGAAGAAGAAATATTGACGCTGGGAAGAGATCTAAGTCGGGCCAAGATCTGTTTCAGGAACATGTTGAAGTGGATGTCGGTCTCGATTTCAGATGTGTCTATTAGCGTCTTTCCGATGGCTATTGCCTCTCGAACGGTTCGATTCTCGGTTCGACGAGTGGCAATTGCGTTGCAGGCGAACAATGCGACTTGTGTAAGTTAGTTGTGTCCAGTGATGAGGTTTGATGAGGTCATCATCCCGCGGTTCAGAGCTCGCATCGGCGGCGACAGCGGCAGTGACGTCGCTTCATGTTTTTGAAAAGCCTTGGTGAAACAAGGATGGAGGGCTGGAGGAATTTGGGGCCATAAAAACAAGTGGCAACGTTCGGCAAATTGCGGCGCTTATAAATAAACTCCTCCAGATCCCAAAAAAGGAAAAAGGAACGAAGCCAACTACTTCTATCCAAAAAAAACCTATGGTTTTCTACGACCTAGAGATATGCTACCGATCATCCGCAGCGCGATCAGGATGTGACCAGAACGACCCATAATATTAGTGTCATTCAAATGGAGAGCAACGCGGCGACCTGCCACGCATCAGTGGGAAAAGTTTTGACTTGACTCAATTTGCTAAGTACATAAATCACCACTCAGCGTTTTATTCCGACATTGAATTGATATAATTGGTATCTGTCCAATTCTTCGACTAATCGGGTATGTAGGGTGGAGGACTCTGATGATAGACGGCGACCTGCGCCTCCAGCGTTGCCAACCGCTGCTCAATCAACCGGATGTCGCTGCTGGAAGCACCGCTCGTAGGCCCAACAGTGCTTGAGGCAGGGGGCTCGATGTGGGAAAGCGAATCAGATTGTGTGGGAAGAGGAATAGGAACGGTGTCATGGCCGTCCGTCGGCAAGAGCGACACAGTCGAAGTGCCGGTACCAGCCTCAAAAATAAAATTTGCCTGTCAAGAATATTGGAGAATATGAACCGGCACACGTCTTTTGGAGATAGATCTGTCCAGAGATAATGAGACCGCACTGACTTCGCTTGCAGTTCGATGCAAGGCGTTTTGCACAGTGTGGAGGGAGTAGTCCTCGATGCGGAGGAATTGGGAGCGAGCGGGAGAATTATTTCCCGTAAGTAGAGGGCGCACTATTCGGCAGCGAAGCCAGAGAAATAGGCAACCGCAAGTGCGCCAAATATGGTTCCGAGGATCGCGCCTAGGTTGTTGGACTTTGAACAAGAACTGGCAGATTGAGCGGTGACGGTTGTGATTGCACCAACAACACTGCAATGAACCGTCATTATAATATACAAATAGGACCTAGCAACTGCACACGTCGCTGAGCTGTTCAGCGTGAGGTGGCTAGGATCCAATGAAGCCGCCTGGTCCCCAGGTGAAGCACTAGATGAATAATAAGATCAGTCTGGCTCCAGCTATCGGCCAGGTGCTACGCACGTAGGATTACTACATATATGCATCCAATGGTCAGGCAGTTATGGGAGACGAGTACGGGTAACACACGATTGGCTTGCTCCAGGTTGACTGCCATACTCATAGATCGGCTTGTCCCACCCGTGACGCTACTACCGCTCCTACACCAATAAAAGCTAGAATATTGGCTTCACATTTCCGTGGAAGCACGGACGGAGTAGGTGTCTTGGGCCTGCCCATGGTAAATAACGAATCTAGCCGATCAATGAAATACTCATCCAGCCTCATTACTCGAGCTGTTTTCAACCGATTAAGCGCGAGCAGCATGTATTCAACGTTTGCGGAACTCACGCTGATGAGCGAGTGTCGACTGTTCTGTGTTTAACTCAGTTTCGGACACGCCCACGGACACATAAGCAAAAACATACTTGGTACTCGCAGCGGTCGTAGTAGTCGCCGCATCCTCCTTCCCTGAGGTCACAATGGCGTAGTCTAATAAAGCTACCTGGATCCCAACGTCGGTATCCGCAGGATTGAACACCCAATCCACTGTATGTGTCTGGTCAAGCCCTTCCGCAGAAAAGAAGAGCGCCTTATACACAAACTGCTCCATGCCAGTGTAATGATGTACTTTCTGGACGTTGCCCAATGTGAACGCGATGTTCGGTTGTGATATCGCTTGGTCGATTCCGAAAATATAGACGGCAGATCCTGCCACCAATGTAAGAATCCGCAGACGTGAAAGCCGTCAGAGAGACGGACCTTGGAAGATGGCCGAAATGCCAACGGGGGCTCCGTCTTGATAGTTTCCGTCATGCCAGGTTCCCCCATTCGTTTGCGACGCGTTGGGTTTCGAAGAGCAACAGTTGCAAGGCGAGTCGGGAGTTATAGCGTTCCAAGTGCCAGTGAAAGTGAAACTGGAGTCAGAATCATCGATAGTTGTACTGGTGATAGCGCCGCTCGCCAAAAACTACAACCAGGAGGACAATAAACGAGCGTGGTAGCCACATAGGCGGTGGGAGAGTCCGTAGAGCAACAGAGGCCAGGCGCCATCACAACCTTTCTCACTTTCTTTGATGAGGCTGAACGAAGAAGCTCGCTATCTGAGGACCAGGTTCGGCCAGATCCGAGTTGAGCTGAGATCTGAGTCAAGTCTCCGAGTGAGGACGAAGAAAAAGTTGGCGGTTTCATTTCATAGACCAAGTATGCTCCGAGTCGCTGACGTCTTTCCTGCGTAGGATGCTATTTACTCTGAAAAGACCCGTTTCACCTCCTCGGGCCGACATCAGGGTAAGAACGACCGGGTGCAAAGAAATGAACGAGTCGAGCTGCGAATACTTATAGCACGGTCCGGGTCCTTGCCGATGAGAGAATCAGACTTGGAATCAGAATCATCGGCGGCGACAGTGACGCCATGCTAGCAGAACTCGGTTGCCCTTATTATCAAGAGGTAAATGCTGCAAAGAAGGGAGCTGTGAGGGGGGCGTGCTGGCAAGCTGCGCCAAACAAAACTCGTCCAGACACCCAAAAAGGAAACACCTCGGTGCCGACGATTTTCTCCGAAAACACGTTTAGGAAACATTTTGCTCCGTTTACTTTAGAAAAAAATTCTTCAGGAATTTTAATACATTCTTCGATTCGATCAATCCCGTCAACTGTGCGATTGAAATGGGGTTACTGGTATATATTTGCGGACTAATCATCGTCTTCAGGTACATAGGGAGGAGGTTGCTGATTGACAACAGCTTGGGCCTCCAACATCGCCAACCGCTCCTCAATCAAGCGGAAGTTTCGACTAGTAGAGCTGATGGTAGGCCTGGGGCTGACTGAAACGGGTGGTTCGATTTGGGGAAGTGTGTTTAAATGCGTGGGAATGGATATGCTGTTGATCTTCACCCGCTCTGCATGGATTTCAGCTCGGGTCTCGACAATTTCAGAAAATGTGAACGGGCGCACGTTTATTGAAGATGGATCTGTCCAGAGATACTGGGAGACCATGCCCAACTTCAGCTGGGTCAGGTAAGGGCAACGTGTTTTGTGTAGTATGGACTGGGTAGTGCTCGATGGTAAGGGATTGGGAGCGAGCCGTAGAATCATAGGTTCCCGTGCGCTGGCGGTGTACCCTGCGGCAGCGAAGCCATACCAAGATCGCCACCAGCGCCGCAAAGAGTGCAGCGATTACGGCTCCAATAATAGCGCCCAGGTTAGATTTGGACTTTGTACGAGAACTGGCGGACTGAGGTGCGACAGTTGGATTTCCATCAGCTCCCCTGCCGTGAACTGTTAGTATTAGAAGACAAAATAGGTCCTAGGGACTTCATACTTGTTCGTGTCGCCGCTCGAGGTGAGAGGGGGGAAATCGGGCGACTCAGAAGTGGCCGCTGGTGAGGTAGGGCTAATGACAACATCAATATGGCTCTGCTGCTGGTCAAGTAGTACGCACGTCGGAGTCCTGTATTTAACATTCAGTGTCAGGCAATTGTGTCGAACGAGGAAAGTGTAACACACAGTTGGCTTCCCCCATTCTTGGATTGGCTTGTGTCGCCTGTGCCTGTGGACGACTGGTCTGTCGCACTGTTAAACTGTTCAATGCGACTCGAAAAGCGAACGAAATAAAATCCTACGCCGCAGAGGTCATCGTACTTGATCCCGTGCTTACTCTATCACAGGAAAGGAAGTTGGTGTGTCGTTTTTGATTTTTAGTGAAAACACGTACTGAGTTGTAACCGTCCCTGGCCTGTTCATCGTAAATATCCGCTCTAGCCGATTAATTGGAATACTCACGGAGTATCAGGATTCGAACTGTTTTCTGTGAGTTCTACTTCAATCTTCACAATTTACGAAACTCACGTTGATGTCCCAGCCGTGCCACCTCTGCATCTCAATCAGTACAGGATCCGCACAGACATATATTCACTTACCCGGCGCCGGCATCGGTGGAGGCACCAATAGGCGGAGTCGACGTATCCTCCTCTTCACTAGTCACAACTGCGTAGTCAAATAGTGCGACGAGAGTCCAGTCGCAGAGAAAAACAATGAATTGTACACAAACTGTGTGCCAGTGTAGTGGTGTTTCTTAGCGGCGGCGGGGTCCTCATTGCCGTCTAATTCGAACCAGATATCCGATTGTACTCCTGCTTGGTCGATTCCGAATATATAGACGGCGGATCCTGCGACCAATGTGAGTTGAATGTGGTTCGACAGATGTTAAATAGAGAGATGAACCTGTGAAGGTGAAGGAGCCGGAAGTAGTGGCGAGAGGCTCTCCATTATGAATGGTTCCGGCGTGCCACGTCCCCATATGAGTTTGCAGTGGGTCTGGCTGCGGCGGGCAATTGGTTGTACAAGGCGAGTTCGTGCTTAAAAGGGCCCAATTCCCGACGAATTTGAAACTGGAGTCTGAATCATCGAAAGTGTTGTTGGTGATAGCGCCGCTCGCCAAAACTGCAAACAGGAGGGCAACAAAAGAGTGTGGTAGCCGCATAGTCGGCGAGGTGGTGGGGAGAGAGTAACAAAAACCATCGCATTAAATTTACCTCACTTGATGTAACAGGAAGAAGAAAGATCGTCATTTGAGGATCAGTGTTGACCCTAAGCCCTAAGACCTTAGATTTAACCTAAGGCCTGAGGCCTTAAATAAGACCTTAGGTTAAGTAGGTCCTAAGTTGAGGTCGCTCCTCGACCTAAGGCCTTAGACATCACGTGTGATTTATATAATATAATGGAAATTTTGCTGCCACGACCAAGGCGACACGCATCATGGGCAATGAGAAACGGAATCTTCGTCTTCTGCTGCGCCTCGGCTGATTTCACCGCGGAAGGAGTCTCTTTGCCCCGAATATCGCGCTGCGCTCGGGAGGAAGAGGGGATGTAAGTACATGCAGGTTATGGCAAAGCTTGATGCAGAGGACGACTCACTTGATGATAGGGAGACAGTGGAGATTGACGATAGGAGCTTTACGGTCATTAATTTGCTGGTGCAGCGCGGCAGGAGCCCTATATACAACTGTGAATAAATTTCCTTTTTGGGTAGCTAAGGCCTTAGATCACCTAAGGCCTATGGACTTAACCTAAGCCCTAAGGCCTTGGAGATTCTGAGGGTCGATTTTTAAGGCCTAGGACCATCACTGTTGAGGATTGGCAGTACTACGGTATACCCGGAGTAGAGCTTCAGATTGGATCTTTCACAGTCGTTGCCCAGGTCTTTCATGATCACTGAACTCAACCCTCGCTGTGCGACGCAACAGTCAGTAGACCGCCCAGAGAAAGAAAAACGAGTTTGCTGTATCTTCGGATGCGGGGAATGATGTAGTTCTCAGTGTCGGTGAACTGTGGCAGTGAACAGAATCAGAGCAATACATCATCGGTGATAGCACAGGCACCATCAGTTCGTTAGCTTGTTACAGCTAAGCTCAAAACGATAGACAAAAAAAAGTTGCGAGCTCAAGTTCGGCCCCACATCGGCAGGCGCGCTAATTTTAGTTCACCTCCAGTTCCACCTCTATTTTTCCTTTCCCCAAGTGCCAAAAATTCTGTATTTCCTGTGGCAATGTAGGAGGGGCATGTATAAGCTTACCCTGCAATATTATTGGGTGTATAGGGAAATAAAAGTCAAGGTTGCTGACGCCTACTGGCGGCTGGTGGAGCTATGACGCGTTGGGCTGTGCCGGCCCGAACTGTGCTCTCAAATCGATTTGTGTCTATCGTTTTGAGCTTAGCTGTAGAAAAGGAAGAGGTTTTTTGAAATCCAAGTGAATCACGGAGGAGCTGCCAAACTCCTACGAGTCCAAACACCCAAAAAGGGAAAAAAAGAAATTGGGCAACGACCAAAAGTATTGCGCAAACAGACGATCAGAAATATCCAGCTGTTCCAGACATCGTCCTGATTCATCCGAGAAAAGTGAATGGACATGATGCATCGTGCTTGGCAATGATCGCTCGACGAAACAGGAAATGGCGGCTGGCCGCTTCCATTCCAAGGCGATTTATTTTACTGCAGAAACAATTTCAAGGAATATCTACTGGCTCAGAATTCCAGTCGAGGTACATTAAACTTGCTGACGCTCCAGCCAGCTTTTCAAGTCCGTCAGTTCGATTGGTAACATTTACTCCAGTAAATCGACTAATCATCGTCCTCAGATGTTAGAGTGGAGATGTGACCAGTGCTTCCAACGTCGACAACCATCACTTCATCGGTCGGAGGTCCCTGCTGGTAGTACATAGGTCGGGTATCGGTAGTAGCGGATGGTTCAATTTGTGGAAACGAGTCCGAGTAAGGTATTGTGTTGTGGGCATTTGTCGACGCGAGCAGCGATGCCGCGGAAGCACCGGTACCAGCGTCAGAATAAGAATGCTCTGCATTGGCAGTTTAGCTCGGGCCGCAACATTAAGCAATAGGAAGGGGCACACCTCCTTTGAAGATGGATCTGTCTACAGATACGGGGAAGGGATTGGCTTGGCGGATAGTAGATGGAGGTGAGGTGTTTTGCGTTGCGTAATAATCCTCGATGCGAAGAAATTGGGGATCAGGTTCCGCGGGTAGACGGCGCACTTTGCGGCAGCGAAGCCATACAAAGATCGCCACGAGCGCCGCGAAAACTGCACCGATCACGCCGCCGACGATAGCTCCCACGTTAGATTTGGACTTTGGGCGAGAACTGGGTGACTGAGGTGGGGCAGTTGAATTTCCATCAGCTCCCCTGCCATGAACTGTTAGTACTAGGAGACAAAACAGGTCCTAGGGACTTCATACGTGTTCGTGTCGCCGCTCGAGGTGAGATGGGGAGAACCGGACAGTGAATAAGTGGCCGCTGAAGATTTACCCTCGGGTGAAGAAGGGCTAATGACAACATCAATATGGCTCTGCTGCTGGTCAAGTAGTACGCACGTCGGAGTCCTGCATTTTAACATTCAGTGTCAGGTAATTGTGTCGAACGAGGAAAGTGTAACATACAGTTGGCTTCCCCCATTCTTGGATTGGCTTGTGTCGCCTGTGCCTGTGGACGACTGGCCTGTCCCGCTGTTAAACTGTTCAATGCGACTCGAAAATCGAACGAAATAAAATCCTACGCCGCAGAGGTCATCGTACTTGATCCAGTGCTCGTTCTATCACAGGAAAGGAAGTTGGTGTGTCTTTTTTTGATTTTTAGTGAAATACGTACTGAGTTGTACTCGTCCCTGGCCTGTTCATCGTAAATATCCGCTCTAACCGATTAATTGGAATACTCACGGAGTCTCAGCACTCGAACTGTTTTCTGTAAGTTCTACTTCAATCTTCACAATTTACGAAACTCACGTTGATGTCCCAGCCGTGCCACCTCTGCATCTCAATCAGTACAGGATCCGCACAGACATATATTCACTTACCCGGCGCCGGCATCGGTGGAGGCACCAATAGGCGGAGTCGACGTATCCTCCTCTTCACTAGTCACAATTGCGTAGTCAAATAGTGCGACCTGACCTTGGGCTGGCAAGGGACCCGCGGGGGCCAACCCCCATCCCACCGTATGCATTATATCCGTGGAAAGTCCAGTCGCAGAAAAGAAGAGTGCATTGTACGAAAACTTCTCTGTGCCAGTATAGTGGTGCTTTTGAGCGGCATTGTTATTGCCGTCTAACGCGAACCAGATTTCCGCCTGTACTCCTGCTTGGTCGATTCCGAATATGTAGACGGCGGATCCTGCCACCAATGTGAAAACGTGGTTCGACAGACGTTGAGTAGAGAGATGTACCTTTGAAAGTGAAGGAGCCCACAATAGTGGTGTAAGGATGATCCCCATTATGAATGGTTCCTACGTGCCACGTCCCTTCGTGAATTTGCGATGTGTCTGGCTGCGCCGGGCAATTCAGGGTGCTGCAAGGCGAGCTTGTGCTTAGAGCGGCCCAATTCCCGACGAACTTGAAACTGGAGTTTGAATCATCGAAAGTGTTATTGGTGACAGCGCCGCTCGCCAAAACTGCAAAGAGGAGGGCAACAAAGGAGTGTGGTAGCCGCATAAGTGGGCGACGTGGTGGTGGAAGACCGCAGAGAGCAACAGAGACCGTTACATCTCACTCCCCTTGATGTAGCGGGAAGAAGAAAGATCGCCATCTGTGGGAAATTGACGAGGAACAGGCAGATATCATTGCGACAGGATTTTTATAGGACTCTTCTCAACACTTTCGTTGCCAGTGGCTCACTCGTGAGTACGGGCCATTGGTGGGCGCGTACGGCCCCCGCAAATAACGTGTGCTGAGTAGGCGAGCTACCGGTGTCCCAAATGACGGCGCGATCCGCGATTCAATTGTAAGTGGGAGAATCAGAGCTATATCAGAATCGATTGTGCAACAGCCTGTCAGCCAATGGGTGACATCTGTTGGCTCTATAGCAGATACGAGCATTTTTGTTGATGTTATGAAAGATACGTAGCGAGAAGTCGGATTGAGGCCAGGTCAGGGTTGACAGCAAGCTGGAAAGGCGGGAACACCCTCAGCCAAATAAACTCATCCAGACGATTGAAGACAAAAACGATATTGCACGCACATAAGACTTAAATTTACCTTTGAGAACGCTCCTTCCATGAGCACTGGGCGAACCTGCGTTTCGGGTCGCTGACAAGTACGATAAAGTAGGGAACAAAAAGTAACTGATAAAAAAGTAACTGATAAAAAAAGTAACTGATAAAAAAAGTAACTGATAAAAAAACCGACGCCAGCAGGATTTGAACCTGCGCCCGGAAACCGGAACAGATTTCTAATCTGTCGCCTTAACCACTCGGCCATAGCGCCTCCTAAACGCCTTCGGGGGAATAGGGTCTCCATTGACAACGCACACGACCCGTTGTCGGTCGGGCCGGCGCGGTTGATCACAAACAAGACTCAGCATCTCCCATTGGTCGCTCCCTCAAGCTTTCTATTAATTCTCTCTGGCCTCGTGAAATGGGCAGTACGATGGAACAGATTGAATAACATCTCTTCCGGCCAATTCACTCGTACTGTACTTCGCAAACAGAAACCGAAAAAATAATTTTTATTGAGCAGCTTGCGTTGGAGAACAAAAACAAACGAAAACGAACGGACACGCGCCGGGTGAGCAGCAACGAAAACTCTAAGTACCACACCACCAGAAATTAACCCCGCGCCCGTAAGCCATTTTATTTTATTATTGATTGACATCCTCCACCACTGCGCCGTGTCCGCAAATTATTGGGGGCGTTTAGGCCGCCATGTCCTTGGCGAGTTGGTCCGCCTTGGCCTTGACGTCTTCGATGGTGCCGGCCTGCGGGACGGGAGGCGTTAGCGGGATACACCAAGCAAAGAAAGAAGGGGAACCCACCATATAGAACGCCGACTCAGGCAGGTTGTCATGCATGCCCGACATAATCTCCTTGAACGAGCGGATCGTGTCCTTGAGCGACACAAGCTTCCCCTCGTACCCCGTGAACACCTGCGCGACCTGGAACGGCTGCGACATGAACCGCTGGATCTTGCGCGCGCGCTCGACCGTCAGCTTGTCCTCCTCGGACAACTCGTCCATTCCCAGGATAGCGATAATGTCCTGCAGCGACTTGTAGTCCTGCAGGATCTTCTGCACGGCGGTCGCGGTGTCATAGTGTTCCTGGCCGACCTGCAGACAATGCCACGTCAGCAGAAGGAGATGGTGTGGAAGAATGATAACTTACGATACGCGGGTCGAGCATGCGCGACTTGGAGTCGAGGGGGTCGACGGCGGGGTAGATACCAAGCTCAGCAATACCACGGGAAAGCACAGTGGTCGAGTCCAAGTGGGCAAAGGTGGTGGCCGGGGCGGGATCCGTCAAATCATCGGCGGGGACATAGACGGCCTGGACGGAGGTGATGGAACCCTTCTTGGTGGTGGTGATACGCTCTTGCCTGTATGTATCGTCAGGAATTCGTGGGATAGATACACAACAAGAAGAAAAAAAAAGACGTACATGCCACCCATGTCAGTGGAGAGGGTAGGCTGGTAACCGACGGCAGAGGGGATACGACCGAGCAGCGCAGACACTTCGGAACCGGCCTGGGTGAAGCGGAAAATGTTGTCGATGAAGAGCAACACGTCCTGGCCTTCCTCGTCACGGAAGTACTCGGCGATGGTGAGGCCGGTGAGGGCGACACGGGCACGGGCACCAGGGGGCTCGTTCATCTGCCCGAAGACGAGGGCGACCTTGGATTCACCGTCGAGTTTGATGACACCAGTTTCTATCATCTCGTGGTACAGATCGTTGCCCTCACGGGTACGCTCTCCGACACCTGTAATGTGCTACATGAGGACGCGAGGAGGACACTAGTAAAACACTGGGGCCTACCGCAGAAGATGGAGACACCACCGTGGGCCTTGGCGACGTTGTTGATGAGTTCCTGAATCAACACGGTCTTTCCGACACCGGCACCGCCGAGGAGACCAATCTTGCCACCACGGGCGTAGGGGGCAAGGAGATCGACGACCTTGATGCCGGTCTCGAGGACCTCGGCGGTGGTGGACTGGTCGACGAATGGCGGGGGGTCGGCGTGGATGGGGCTGAGCTTGACGCCCTTGATGGGGCCACGTTCGTCAATGGGCTCACCAATGACGTTCATGATACGGCCGAGGGTAGCAGAGCCGACGGGAACGAGGATGGGGGAGCCGGTGTCGACGACCTTTTGGCCGCGAACAAGACCTTCCGTACCATCCATGGCAATGGTGCGGACGGTGTTCTCACCCAAGTGGGACGCGACTTCAAGGACGAGCCGGCCGCCAGAGAAATCCTGGACCTCGAGGGCGTTCAAAATGGGGGGAGGTTCTCCGTCTCGAACTGGACGTCGACGACAGCACCGATGACGGTTTTTACAGAGCCGACGGCGGCCTTTGCCTCCGTCGCATATGAGCGAGCTGAATGAAAACTAAATACAACCGGACTGTTTTTTGGAGGATACTGACTGACCTGGGGCGGATGCAGAGGAAGAAGGGCGAGCGGCCGCGCGCTGCTGGGGCTTGGGCTGGGCCGGCAGACTTACTCTAGGGAGAACGGCAGCGGTGGAGAAAAAAGCATTGGTTTTGTTTTTGCTGTTGACTGCTCTCCGGGAGAGGCGGGCGACGGCGCCGCGCGAGGTGAGCATCGTCGACGAAGGAGGTGATGAAGAGACAACTTTCACTCCGTGGGAACAATCACGTTTATACCCGCAAACACCCGGTTATCTCCGATTTCCATGCAAATTTTCTTGCGAGGTTTGGCAGAGGCTCTGTTGAGCAAGCAAATTGTATATATTATAGTACACATTTTAGTGGAGTAGACTCAAAATTATGTATCAAGATTCCATTGGTCCACTGTAAGGACGAAAAGTGATACCGCAAGACAGCCACGTATCGCTCAATGAAGCGGACGACAGCAAGGATGGGTCTATCGAAGCTGGCGCGGAAACTCAATGGAAGTGGTCCGAGCGCGACCGTTGCTTCAGAGACGCAGGAAAGTGGTGCCCAGGCTCCCAAACAGCGCGTTGGTACATAGTTGCGTCATTCTACGTACAAAGTGAGCGACAGTAGGGCCAAGGCACCCTTGAAGGGGATTGGACGCGCTAGAGGGGTGAAAAAATCTTTGATTTTCGCTAACCTGCACCGCTTCGACATTAAATCCGCGCCTCCAGAAGAAACGAGAGAGCAGAACTTGATGTCACGGTACTAGTTAGTCTCTTGTAAACAGACGCTACAACAGATCTCACTCGTACCTCGTGTGTTGTACTAGTCTTTCGTTACCTAACGCTTTGCGGCCAGACGAAGAGACCTCTCAAGTCCAACTACTTTGGATGCCGTCGATATTTCACTGTCTCTTATCGCATCTTGTTCCAAAGTCTTGGTACATTATTGCTGAGATTTCGCCTGGTAACGGAGGTGTATCGGCAGACTTGTAGATAGTCCTTCGACATCGTGCAGTTCACCGAGTGACAGAAGACTGAGGACACGGAAATCGAGGCTGTCTGTTTTGTAAGGCCCTATGCCCTAGATTACAAACAAAACATGCGGTTCTGGATGCGGTCATTGAGTTTGCATCGAGTACCAGACATTGCAGGCAACGAAAGGTCTCAAACTTTCGACAGTCCACCGTTCTCTGGAAGAGTCTGAAATTTTCCTTTGGAACTTTGAGACCGATAGTAAATGAACATAATTGGTTGCGTCTGGAGAACAATTTGGGCAGGAATAGTATGAATGCAAGGCCAACGAAGGCTACTGTGAGATGCGGTTCGGATTTCACGGATTTGATTCGGATTGTATCCCTGAAAACAATCTCAACGCAGGACACTGTAATCAAAGTCGCGACATCTTTTCCTTTTCATGCAGATAATCCAAGGCATACTCAGTGCTCACAACCTTGCCCTGGGGATCCAACTCTACCTTCATGTCATAGTGCTCCCCAAGGTAGTGCTGACACGCAGTCCAGTCGGCCTGACTGTGAAACGCTTCTTGCTTGCGCCATCCGTACACCGTGTAGCGCGTCTTGGGTTTCCACTCCCGGTCTGACGGCCACTCTGCGGGCGAGTCGGGGTGCCAGCCTTCAGGCATGGTAAACACCAGCGGCGGCTCCGCCGTGCGCGAATCGGCATGTGCGATGCTGTACTCGGTTGCAGTGGGCCAGTCGCGCATGGCGTTTATAGCGGCGACATGGTGCGGGGCTGAGACGATATA
Organism: Mycena capillaripes; assembly: GCA_029204075.1. Taxonomy (NCBI): domain Eukaryota; kingdom Fungi; phylum Basidiomycota; class Agaricomycetes; order Agaricales; family Mycenaceae; genus Mycena; species Mycena capillaripes. The sequence goes on from JARHKZ010000051.1 coordinate 434,317, forward strand.
CGTGAAGCCCTCGTGGGTGAACACGATGGCAGCCGGGTCCCAATAAAAGGGGATGAGGCCGATCCTCTGGCACCGACGGAAGAGGGAGCCAGAGGGATCAAGACTCACTTCAGTCGGGCTATCAGTCAGGATGAGTTTATAGACGTTAAAGCAAGCGAAGAGAACACATACGTTCCATATATCGGCAAATCAAAAGGATGCGTGAACGGAAAGAAAGACAATCATGGCCTCCTCGATGGATTCCGCGTTATCATAAATCCACGCTTGTTTACGTTCGGCTGCAGAGGTGAGATTTGGGTAGAGGACTGTGAGTTCGTCCGCTTCTGGGTGAGTCCACTTTATGGCCTTTTCTAAGGACATCTCGTTTGACGATTCCATGCTGGTTGAAGATGAGAGCAAAGATGATTTGAATTTCGAAAAGGACACAACGGTTAGTGGTGTTTCAGTTGAACTTTGCCTCAAAAAAGGGCGTTGGCATCCTATTTTCCGGGGACGTGCAAAATTCACCGTGGAAGGGCTATATTCTTATCCGGGCTTAAAAATGGCAACACCAATGTGGGTCGTCCAAAAAGTGATTGAGGTGGTGAGGTACAATGAAGGATTTCTGCTGTAATGGGCAGACGAGGAATTTCTGAGTGGCTGTGTGCCTCAAGATCTAATCTAATCTTGACGCACGAGTGAACTACGTCTGCCATAACAGGGCGAATCGCTGCTCCTCTTTCCTGAGCTTTTGTGCTATCGCTGATCTGACAGAACGAACTTAGCTGCCATGATTAGGAGTGGAAGGAGGATGAACAAAAATGAAACATGTTTCTCATTCATGTTCCGAGGTTTTTGTCTTTCTTTCAATTGCTCGTTTCTGAACGTTTGTATGGTACACTCTTTGCGGGTATGATGTATGTATTGCAATTGTCATTCTTCTATCATTCGAGGACAACGGCGTCTGTCGCTGTGGGTGGGTATCGAGATTCCAGATCTTCATTCAACGTCATAAGGATGCTTCACTTCAACCGATGGTGAACAGCTGCGCATCGACCGTAGTCAGTAACAAAAAAATATGTGTGCAATTCAAGACATACCTGGCCGGCGGCGGGGCTGGCAACGGTGCACGATTGCTGATCGAGGCTGCCGTTGTTGTTGAAGAGGCATGTCCCGGCCTGGTTCGTGGGCGCAAGGGGGATCGTAGTGCTCGCTCCGGTGAAGGTAAACAGCTGAGAGTTGGTCACCAATCCACCTAAGTAAGTGCTTCATCAGAAAACTATTCCAAAAACGTATGGGAAAAAATACGAACCGCCGTCAGCGCGTCCACCGCACGAGAACAGGATGACCTGGTTGCCGGGAGCACGGCGCGGGTCGAAGTTCATGCATCCTTGGGTCTATTTACATGTAAGGCTTGGTGACCACGGAAAAATGGACAGCACGTACGAGGGTGCTGACAAAAAGGGCAGTTCCCGGTTGGTCGTTGTGCTTGCCGGCGGTGATGACGTCGAACTGCTGTCCGGCACTCCCATCGCAGGCCTCGATGTTAATGGGGATCAGGTTCTCGCGGAAGTCGCCCGAGGTGGCGGACACCGAGAGGCACTTGCCGTCGGAGGTCTTGATCGCAGTGTTCGAGAAGGCGCGGGTGGCGGTGTCGTCCCGAACCTGCGCCTCAGCGACAGCCGCGGCGTCGAGGGTAACACCAGCGGCGGTCGTAGCGGCGGGAGGAGCGGCAGCAGTGGTGGTAGCAGCAGCAGTCGTGGAGTCAGCAGTCGTGGAGTCAGCAGTCGTGGAGTCAGCAGTCGTAGCAGGGGGAGGAGGAGGAGGAGCAGCGGCGCCTCCGTCGCCGATAGTGAAGAGCTGCAAATACAAACATCAAAATCCGATCAGAGTTGAGATAAAAGCAAGCACTAACCTCGGCACCAGAGGCAGTAGTGGGGTCGCAGGAGGTCTGGTCGAGGACACTTCCAGTGGCAGTTATGCACACCGCGCCCTTTCCGCTGAGCGGCACCAATGGAATGGGGCTTGCTCCGCTGGTGAATGCAAACTGCTGAGAGTCCGCCACGAGTCCACCTGTTGAAGCGCATTGAGATCCATTCGACCGTTGACGTTGTATTATGACTTACCCCCGTCAGCACGTCCACCGCACGAGAACAGGATTACTTGGTTGCCCGGAGCACGGCGAGCGTCGAAGTTCAGGCATGCTTGAGTTAAAGCACTAACAATGAGAGCTTGTCCAGGGACGTTGTTGTGAACTCCCGCGGTGATAACATCCCAAGTCTGATTGGCACTTCCGTTACATTCCACGGTCGCGACGGGCGTAAGGTTCTCGCGGAAGTCGCCCGAGTTGGGGTCGACTGAGAGACAAAGTCCAGTCGAGGTCTAGATGAATTAGATGATTGTCAGGGCTTCATAAAATGAAAACCAACCTTGATGGGTACAGCGCTGAATGCACGGGTCGCGGTGTTATCCCTGACTTGAGCCTCCGCAGTGGCAGCAGCATCCAGGTTCGTGAATGTACGTCTGGTGATAGGAGCAGCAATAGAGGCACCAGCGCTCAGAAGCGCAAAAAGAGAGGTGGTAAGCATTTTGGCGGTAAACAAGTGAATTCCAAAAGCGCGTAGAAAGACTGTGGACCTGACTGGCAGGGAAAGGACTGGAAGGAAAGGGAACCGAAGAGTGGAAAGAGAGAGAATGATTTGAAGAAGAGATGTAATGCAGTTATATAGCCCTCTCTTCATTTCACATGCCGCAGCGCCGAATTCTCTTACAGCATCAGCGAACTTGGAGCCAGAAATAAACTTCGCGCATCAAGGGATAAGTGAAACGCGCAACCGTACGTAGGCCAAGCGAAATATTGACGAGAAAGGAGCGACCCGAAAGGAGCGACCAAATCAAGGACCAAATCGATGATGGAGATGATGGAGATTCCTCAAGATGATGGAGAAAGCCTCGACCCCTGAGAAGTGTTGGTTGTTGTAATGCGGATTGGTTGGTTGCTGGCAAGAGTTGAACACTGATTCACGAAGATAAATCCGGCTTCGGACCAATTCCCGTAGTTTGCAATCGAGCATTTGTCTTGCGGACAAGACTCAGGATAGTAACGTGGGCACACAAGGGGGAGGTGGGTTTGGAGTATGTAACGTTCCGTTGCATCCCAAAAAAAGACAAATTGGAGGAAGAGCAGCTTCTGAGTTCGAAAGAGATGAAGGCTCGCATTATCTCGTATCATGTGCATGTGGCGCCTGATGGCAAGTCATTTTGAATTCCTTTGCCCATTTCCCAGCTACTTTCGAGCTTTCGCGGTGTTCCTAGTATTTCATCCTAGACAGGGCCCTTGTTATAAGTCTTTGGTTTACAGCGTGTATCAACCGCCATTTTCGAACACAAACGCAGGCTTTAAGCGGGGAGGTTGGGTCCACGACAGTGAGGTAATGGCACATGTCTGACAGCGTTGTTCAGGCCTGGTGGAATGTCCGGTTGCTGGGTAGATGAGAGTTTGACTTCGGGATGACCTGGAAGGGGTTCCCGAGGGTGGAGTTCACGGTTGACTGACGGGAAAACTTAATGAGCGAGAGATTCACAGTTGGATAACAGAGCTTGAGACTTGGGGATTCTTCAAACCATGCTGCGGCCCTGAGGGTGCCGATGAATCGAGGGTCTTGAGGGTTGAAGGGAGAATCTCGAGGATGCCAGATTTTCGTCCTCGGGTCGGGCTCGCACTCCTCGAGAGCTCCACCAACTCCCAATCGTCAGCCTCCAACGTGCCGCATCCGCACAACGTGATTTTGCGCAAGAACCTCCAGGGCTTAACCCTCTCTCAGTTCAGAAATTTATTTAGCACCCTTGGTCTCGGCTTTTTCTTTTCTTTTTCTTTTGCCTGCATTGCAGGAGAGGAAGATTTCAAGATTGATATTCATGGTACACGCTCTGGGTATGATGTGTATTGCAAGTCATTCTCCTATGGACGACGGGCTCCGATATCCCTCGAGGATAGCGGCGTCTGCGCCACTGCAGGTGGGTATCAAGGTCGCCAGTCAGGGTGTATCGAGCACTTTAACCGATGGTGAACAACTACAATCATAATCAGAACTGCAATTATTGTACTCGCGCTAAACATACCTGGTTGGCACTCGGGCTAGCAACGGTGCACGACTGCTGGTCGAGGCTGCCGTTGTTATTGAAGAAACATGTCCCGGCCTGGTTGATCGGCGCAAGCGGGATTGTTTTGCTCGTGCCCGTGAAGGTGAACAGCTGGGAGTTGGTCACCGCTCCGCCACCGTCAGCACGTCCACCGCACGAGAACAGGAGGACCTGATTGCCTGCAGCACGGCGAGGATCGAAGTTGAGGCATCCTTGCGTCTAGTTTCTCATAAGCATCGTCGATACGAAGAAAAGATGGAACGACGTACAAGGGTGCTGACGAAAAGCGCAGTTCCCTTCTGGTCATTGTGCTTGCCAGCAGTGATGACATCGAACTTCTGACCCGCGCTGCCGTCGCAGACTGCGACTTTCACCGGGATAAGGTTCTCGCGGAAGTCACCAGAGTTGGCGGTCACCGAGAGGCACTTTCCGTCGGAGGTCTTAATCGCGGTGTTCGAGAAGGCGCGGGTGGCGGTATCGTCCCGGACTTGGGCCTCAGCGACTGCCGCGGCGTCGAGGGTAACGCCTGGGGCGGTAGTCGCAGCGGGGGGAGCAGCAGCGGTTTTAGTAACGGCAGTCGTCGTAGCCTTGGTAGCCTTCGCAGTCGTGGCGGGGGGAGGAGGGGCAGCCGCGGCTCCGCCTGCGCCGATGGTGAAGAGCTGGGTGCAGCAGGGTGAGCGTATATTATTGATGTGGTATTCAAGACATACCTGGCTGGCGCTCGGGCTAGCGACGGTGCATGACTGCTGGTCGAGGTTGCCGTTGTTGTTGAAGAAACATGTCCCGGCCTGGTTGATCGGTGCAAGCGGAATCGTCGTGCTCGTGCCCGTGAAGGTGAACAGCTGGGAGTTGGTCACCGCTCCACCGCCGTCAGCACGTCCACCGCACGAGAACAGGAGGACCTGGTTGCCTGCAGCACGGCGAGGATCGAAGTTGAGGCATCCTTGTGTCTGTTTTCTGCGTAAGATTCGTTGAACATACAAAAAAAAGGCGCAACATACGAGGGTGCTGACGAAGAGCGCAGTTCCCTTCTGGTCGTTGTGCTTTCCGGCAGTGATGACGTCGAACTTCTGTCCGGCGCTCCCGTCACAGGCTGCGACTTTCACCGGGATAAGGTTCTCGCGGAAGTCGCCCGAGTTGGCGGTCACCGAGAGGCACTTTCCGTCGGAGGTCTTGATCGCAGTGTCCGAGAAGGCGCGGGTGGCGGTATCGTCCCGGACCTGGGCCTCAGCGACAGCGGCGGCGTCGAGGGTAACGCCTGGGGCGGTAGTCGCGGCGGGGGGAGCAGCAGCAGTCTTAGTAACGGCAGTCGTCGTAGCCTTGGTAGCCTTCGCAGTCGTGGCGGGCGGAGGAGGGGCAGCCGCGCTCCCGCCTGCGCCGATGGTGAAGAGCTGCAAAACACCAAGTTCAAAGCCGATATCGAGGGAGAAAAAAGCAGACACTAACCTCAGCACCAGAGGCAGTGGCGGGGTTGCACGCGGTCTGGTCGAGGACACTTCCGGTGGCAGTTATGCACACCGCGCCTTTGCCGGAGAGGGGCACCAATGGAATGGGGCTCGCTCCGCTGGTGAATGCGAACTGCTGAGAGTCCGTCACGGCTCCACCTGTTAAAGCGCATTGAGATCCTCTTATCCTGACGTTGTGTTAGTACTTACCACCGTCCGCGCGACCACCGCAGCTGAACAGGAGGACTTGATTCCCCGGAGCACGGCGAGCATCAAAGTTCAGGCATGCTTGGGTTAAAGCGCTAACAATGAGAGCTTGTCCGGGGACGTTGTTGTGAACACCAGCGGTGATGACATCCCAGGTTTGGTTGGCACTTCCGTTGCATTTCACAGTCGAGACGGGGGTGAGGTTCTCGCGGAAATCGCCCGAGTTGGGGTCAACCGAGAGACAAAGTCCAGTCGATGTCTAAATCGAGGTTCTTGATCAGTCATGATTTTCACGTCTTTAAAATAAACTGACCTTGATAGGTACTGCACTGAATGCACGAGTCGCGGTGTTATCCCTGACTTGAGCCTCCGCAGTGGCAGCAGCATCCAGGTTCGTGAATGTACGTCTGGTGATAGGAGCAGCAATAGAGGCACCGGCGCTCAGAAGCGCAAAAAGAGAGGTGGTGAGCATTTTGGCGGAAGACAAAAGAAATCCAAAAGCAGCGTATAGAAAAGGCTTTAAAAAGACTGTGGACCTGACTGGCAGGAAAAAAGACTGTCACCCAAGAAAGCCAAAGAATGGAAAGAGAAAATAATGATCTAGAGAACAACTTGGGCGAATATTTATATTCCTCCAATGCTCGATTCCCCGGCTGTCAACGACAGATGGTGAGCGCGGCATTCAGCCGCATCTATCACGGGTCAGTGAAACGCGCCAGATAGACCAATTACACGGCCGCACCATTAACTTAGCGAATTATTAAGTTTCAGACAGGTTACGGATACACAGTGTTTATCTTACTGAAATCGACAACGGAGACCGGTTAAGAATTATTAAGAAAGTAAAATCGTAAGATTTTCTTAACAGGTGATGTGCCCCTTCTGGATGTGTCGCCGGCTGGCAGCGGGCAGCCTTCCGGCCAATTGCATATTATTAGTATTCATATTCAGGCTGCTTGCACACCACCACTCAAGGAAGCAGAAGAAGAATGTATTATTTGAAGCTATGGATAAAAGAAGTGACTAAAGCTACCGTTGAAGCAACCGGAGAACTTGTGAGAACATTAGCGCCGGCTTGAGCCCTCACCCAGCGAGTTCAGAGGCGGGAGGGTAACCGCTAAAACAAGAATATAAGATTCTGGACGACAGTGTCAACGAACACATACCTGAGGACGACGCCATATTGCCGAATGTAAACATTCTAGGGTTTGTAGATGCCGGGGAGCTCCCGAACGTGAACGGCGTAGGGGTGGCCATCAGGTGGTCAAGCCCAGCTAAACCGAAATCAATGCTGGACACTTCTGAAAAAGATAGGGCAACTTACAGAGTGATGAACGCGTGCCAGATATCCCAGTAAGAGACGGGAAGGTGGTATTGCCCGCATTACTGGGTGTCAAAGGTTGCCGGGAACCCACTGCTCCCTCGCGCAATGCTCCAGACAGTCGGCCGCCGACAAGAGACGACGTGGCGCTGGCGGCGGCGGCGGCTGCGCTCTTTTCACCCATAATGAGGGTTAAACGATCGGAAGGGAAGAGCAGGAGCTCCTCCTTCACGCAATCGCTGATAAAGCTGAAAATATAATGGTCAGCAGACAGGAAACCAAGACAAAAGAACCACGCACTTGCTCCACCCCTCACATTGGAGGTCAGACGACCCGTACTGCTTGTTGCACGCCTTCCAAAGTTGGGTGATTTGGCGCCAGAAGTGCTCAATTTTCTTGCCGTCACTGTGGTGGGCAACTATTGCGCCGTTATGGCTCCGCTTCGCCGGAACCGTCGAAATGCCGAGTGGAAATTCGAGTTCGTCGTCGTTGGTGTCACTGTTATCAGAACTGACAACAAACCGAAGGTCGGGATGGTGGCGAATAAAGTAGCGCTGGTATAGAGGTGTAAACCAGGCAAAAAGAGTGGACAAAAGCCTCACGATGATGACGACCCAAATTGCGTGCTTTGGTCTCACATGTGTGGTGTCCCCGAGGCACTTCTTGCTGAGAAGGGTGGCGAGTTCGGTGACGCTTATGCCGCGATTATTCATCTCCGTGGCAGGGACGGAATTGACGAGCTTACAACGGAACTTCAGCTTACACAACGGGAAGGGAAAATCACATACAGTGCGACGAAGCCAGGTCTTAGTATTGGACGCAGCAAGGCCAACCTTGGCAACGAGGAGCTTGTGGTAAGCCCTGGTTTTGTCCCCAAAGATCACCGAGAGGCCGTTGGTGTCACTGTGCTTCTCGAGGTAGGGCTGGAAAGCGCAGATCAGAAAGTAGGATTAGAATAAGAGTCAATACACGCACCACAACTTCCGCCTTGAAGTCCTCGTTGCTGAATTCGAAGCGACGTCCGTGTAGAAGATTGCCTTGCAGGCCGCTGTTATCTCGGACTGAAAACTATGTGAGTTTGAATGATTGTAGCTTTGATACGACGTACCATTTGCTCCTTAGTGATCCTGGCATTGTCGGAGAGAGACTTGTAGATTTTGTGACAACCTCGTGGATTGTCGAACAAAGGGACTGGGTGTCGAGCAGCATCTGCTGATTGGATAGTGCCGTTGCCTGTTGGATAAGGGCTAACTTGAGATCCACAGGGGGTATTGAGCGTGCAACCTGGGACAATAGTTTTTAGGCTGCACCGAGGAAACGAAGAAAAAGAACTCTTACATCAAGGAAGGAGTGGAGATCATTGCGCAACTCGATATCGAGCTTGTAGTTGTTGGCGAGGAGATCAACGAACACCGTGAGGTCGTCGGCCTGAATGGTGTTCTGAGAGTCATCGGAACGGGGTCAGAGGAGGGCCCAAAGCTGTAGTCGTCGTGGGAGGTGTCATAGGCGTTGCCGTAGCGGCGGGGGCCCTGAGATTGGTGGTCTGCAAAGTTGGGGGTAGTGTTCATCGGAGAGGATTGGTGGGAGAGAGGAAGACACACTCACCTTTTATACCCCTTCATGAGCTCAGGTCGCCGCCGTTTGCCTGCACAGTGTGAAATTTGTGAGCCCAAAAGGGGCGGGCTACATCATGAGGCCAGCGTGTCGGAGTTCGCCGCCTCTCCATTCCCCGATATCACCAATAATGGCGAGCCGGGCAGGGTCGAGGATGCCAGCGCGACGATGTGGTGGTTGAGAGCAGAAAATGACAGTCACAGTCACCAAACAGTGACCTCTCGGAAAAGTCCGAACACTTTGCCGAGTGGAACAGAAATTGGTCGGGCTCATAATTTAAGGTTGCCTCCTGCTTCAAAATCATACAGAAGGTTCAGCTGAGCTATTTAAATTGTAAGGAAAATATTTTTGTGATACAGCTCTACACCCATTCAACCTGGATCCATACACGGGTTTAAGCGAGACCACCGATCCAACTGTTGATCGCGTGGACTGAATGGCGGTGAACCTCCATTGGAACTTGAAAATGAGTGCAGCGCCATCAAGACCACCCGCAAATTTCGGACAATAAATATTTTAGCCTGCAGCCGAGAGTAGATTTATCACTGAGATTGAAAGGATGACTGAAAGGTGTTTGAGAAATGATAGGCTCGTGGCACGAGGCCGGGAAAGCCGGGATTATTTTGTGTTTCATGGTGAGGTGCCCGAACACGCTGGGCAGAGCTTTGTTGGACAAAAGGTGCCGGTGAATTGGATTGGCCCATTGGGGTGGACGGCAAGTTCAATCGAGACCTCTTTTGTGCTGGCTCCAAATCTGCAGTTAGATTCTCTAGTTCTGCAGCCTCATCTTCAACAGTTTCCACAGATTTTTTCTGCTTTTGCCGTTCGGAATGCATTTTCTCAGCAGCCAGGCGCACTATAATTGCCGTGTCCAATGTGCTTGGCTGCCAGCGGAAGGCATCAAGAGCTGCCGCATCCCGCATTTGGGCTGTGTTGATAATAAGATCGGAGCTGAAATATGTTGGATGGCCAAAGAGCGCTCGGAGGTTTCTTCTCGTTCATTTAAAATAATGCGAGTTCGGGCGCTCCGGCAGTTGTTATCAGCACAGTTGTGTTGGATATTGATGGTGCACTGACATCCTGTTGGAGTTGTTAGCACTTTTTTTTTTTTTGTTCGAGCCTTGTGGATATGTTCACCTTTATCTCCACTTGACAATATTCATTGGGAATTGGTTGCAATCGATGCATTTTGTAAATGCCATGAACTTCACCAATAATTGTGCGGAAAGAAGAAGAGAATCAGCCTTCCCGGCTTGCTGTGCTGCTGACCCAGCAAACTGAATGATTTCAGCGACACAACCAATGCGACTGATTTTCGAATGTGCTGTTGAGTCAACCCACACAACCCAATCGCCAACAGAGCAAGTATCACCATTAATTAAGGTAACTGCCGCTGGTGTGAAGACACGTGGAGCATTAGAATGAATGCCCACAGCTGCAGATTTTGTGGCCGTCCATGCCTGGACTGGACCAATTTTTCACAGAGACCTGGGGAGAATTCTGCCTCGCTGTTTGGTTCCCATCCAAGTAGTCGAGATCCAAATGAATTCAGGCTCATAAATTGAAGTGGTGAGTTGCCCGCTCGAGTCCATTTGCAACACTTCAATTCTTCCAACGAAATGCCCATCCAGGGAGATTCTGAAGGTGGTTTTAGAGGGGGTTTTTTGAGCTGTGGTTCAGAGGATTGGTTTTCAGCCAATGGTGCCTGGAGATCTCGATTCGAAGGAAAGAAGCCTTGACTCAACAAATGTCGAACCCGATTCCCTTTGGCCATTCTGGTTGCAATATCCAGAGATGGAGCATGCCGGTTGCTGTGTACACTAGCTGATCGTATAATGGCATTAAAGGACTCAAACCCCTCAGTAGCAAAAAGCATTGCGGGCCCAAATCGCCTGATGTGAGCAGGAAGATGCAGGATGACATGGAATTTGGGCTATTAAACCACTGCAATGTTACACCACAGGTGCAGTCTAGGAAATGTTTGATAGCGGAATCAAGCTGCATCTGGAACTATGTTAGCTTTACCAAGTTTTCTAGTGGGTGAAATAACAAACAATATATTTATCTACATCCGGAATTTCAGGCTGCCAAACGAGAGTCACAACAGCACTCAAGGATGTCCAAAGCTCTATATATGGCTCTGGAAGAAGTCCTTGCAGCACAAATGGGGCTGCCTGGACAATGATACGAAAACCCGACCAGTGAGGGATCCAGCATAATTTACCAGAGTTGAACCAGCTAGTGACGAGACTCCAAGACCAGAAACATTGAAAGATGACAATCGAGAAATTAATGTTTCCTTCTCAGATTTCTTGACCCGGGCAATAGCATCTCTCCAGAAATATTTCACAAAGCCAAGGAGAATGACATGGAGAATTTCAACCGGAGTGTCCTGGTGTGGATCCAGATCTTTGAACAAGGAATTAGTGTGACATGGATTTTGCACATAATGCTTACCTTTTATTCTCCAGACTGGGCTTGTTATGTCTTTTGGAAATGTATTAATGAGGCTGTTGACATCCACTTGTTTTGCTACTCTTGTCCTGCCCTCTTGATGCAATCGCAAATATCCGATCAAGGAAAGCACCTTGGAAGTATCCTTGATTCCCGAAGCTGTCTTTGACGTTTGAAAGTAGCTTGGCCACCAACTATTGATGCAGTTGTGAACTGTGAACGCAATCCTCACAGGTTTCTTGGCGGGTCCGTGGTCTCTGTCGCTGGAAAAGAAGACTTGTATTTCACCAACACAGTCAGAAATAATCTCACTTACTGTCAGAAACTGGGTGATTCGACTAATCATTTCGTTCACAGATTCATCTTTCTCTTTGTCTTCTTCTTCTTCTTCCCAAGCTGCTCACTTGCAGTGCTAGACACAGAGGATGCATCACTTCCTGCATCATCCTCATTCTCCTCCTCAGGTCTCCCTTGACATGGCAGACTCGACAAAAATATTTGCCTCTAAATCCAATATGGCAGGCAAACTCACTTTGCATGGGGTTGTCCCCAAGCATTGCCAGAACAGATGGAATCACAAGAACTAGCTCCTGGTATTCAGCATCCCAAGCCCAAATTCCACGCTTCTGGCATTCTCTGCAATGGGAATTAGTAAATATTGAATGGCATAGATCAACAAGCACACACTCAAGTTGTTCAACAATTCCATCAAGCATTTCAAGTGGTGGTGCAACATTGGATGTCGAGAGAAAGTGGATATTGGATTCACGATGAACAAATTTCCGAGGAAGACCAGCAGCAGTGAAAAGGAAGGAGTTGTGTTTGTTCCACTTCTTTGAAGTATTGCCAGATGTGTCATCACAGTACAGCCAGACTGGAAATGCAAGGACCCGATGACCAGCACTCAGTTTTCTCCATCTGTTCCCTTCAGAAGGATTTGTCTTCGTCCATTTAGCTAGTTTGCCATTGCACTGGATCCCTGAAAATATGAATTATTAATTTGCTGAGAACGCCGAGTATACCCATAACATACCTGTGATGATTCTGGATCCGTTTTTTACGATTTAAAAAACTTTGGACTAGAAGAGGGAAGGAGACTACAAGGTCAGACTCGCAAAGTTCAAACTCTGTGTCTCCTTCAATGACCCATCCAGAATTAAGATCTGTGTCAGCATTTTCCCGCATTTTCCAGGCTCGAGCAAAGGTCTTGCCTCCTCGTTTGAACCATCGGATAGGCATACATATAACACCATTTGAGAGCAAGGTTGGCTCATGAATATAAAATCCTGCTTGTGGATTCTGATCATCGGTGTTGTTAAGTCAGAGTGAGTTCATCTAGCCACCGGCTAGCCTGCCAAGCCTGAGAAAGCGCAGGAGCCTGAATCTTCAGGGAAAAAATGGAGATTTGTGCGTGTGGTTGGATTAGCCATTTCCTGAAATAGAGTTAGTCGATTCAGAATTCATGTCCAAGTGAGTCATCACCTGAGCAATTATAGCAGCCAGATCATTCACATAGTATATGTGTCCAATTTCCCAGAGTACGAATACTTTGGAATTCCACACATTTTTTGAAGGGCTTTGTCAATGTCATCCATAACACGATCTGATGGTAGATCCTTGAGACCAAGTGCAAGCATTGCCCAATGAATAGCAGTATTCTGTTTCTTTGAAAATGAACAGCGTGGGATATGTCGCAATATGTCAAGGACACAAGTCTGGACATCATCAATAGGTGACAATGGATGGAAGTAGAATCATACTTCTTTATCTGGCCAGGGAAACCATGGGGACTCAGTAGCCTCTGGATCAACTTGCGGCTCTGTCGACCAGCACATATGGTACCTCCGAGTCTTTGAAAGGCATAAACGTCAGCAGAGCTAATGACAAGTTCAAAGACTGACCACTATCGGACTGCGAAGAATGTCAAGTGACTGCGCTCCTCGAAATCATTATCGGAGTCCCAATCCCATCTAGATATTGTACAAGATTTGGGCCAGTTGTGTACCATGCGAACTTCATGTGACTCTTCAAGTTGTGTATCATAGCCTGCAGAGCTCCAATCTACAACACCTGTACTGGGATCAACATAGTCATAGTGAGATCTTGGTGGCTGAGGTTGAGATTGAATTTGGGCTAGTGTCCGCCCAAGAGCACCTCTGACATGCTGTAGGGGAACACGAGGATGGGCTGTGGCAGTTTTTAATGGTGGAGACTCCGATGTGAATGTGAACCCAGAGGAGCATTTCTCTGGTCATATCATGCCGCTCTAATTTCTACATGCTTGGGCCAGATTCATGTTTCCTGATACGTTTTGTGGCCTGTGGCTCATGAGATGGACAGACTGACATTGCCATCGGCCATGGATACCAAATGCAGACATAATATCAAGTTAATTCTTCTCTAAGAGAAAATAAAGCAATAACCATCTGGACGTGTTCCGGGGAAACTCCAGTCGCAGGGAAAATTGGGTGAATTCAGTGGAGTTCTGGGTTGAGTGGGGCCTTATCATTAATGTTAGCAAGTCAAATATTCTCAACCAAAGGCAAACCAGAATTTGATCCCCCAGACGAGTACCGCACATGTACTACCGAGAGGTCACCAATTCCGAACATCTTGGAGTTTGTCCGTCAATGATAGCGAGCCAAATTTATATGAAGGGAATATTATATCGTGCTTGACACGCGACAAATCAGCAATCAGGTGACGGCGTCTCATCTCATGCACAATATCTTTAACTGTACTTCCTGAGGCCATTTCTGCAGATTTTTTTTAAAAACAAAAATCTTCACAATGTCAACAACAGAAAGGGCCATACCCAAGGATTCAGGCTTTGGGAATGGTCCTAGGACGGTAATGCGGTATTTCTTTGTTTCTGCATCTCTGGGTGCACCGGCGGGGACAACTGGAGCATGAATTGAAGACTTCATTTGTGTATTGCGTGCAGCTGCAACTTCTCTGTTAGATTCCATTCAAGATTGTCTGCAATATAGTATACCATGGAGTGCAATGAATAGTCCTACAAAATCTAAAGGGAAAAATATTGCTGCAATAATTGCTGTCGGTGAGATCCCAGTGTC